>CM046046.1:42218244-42313244 GCA_025215565.1 Flaveria ramosissima
TTTCATGACATCCATCTGATCACGCACCGTCACATTAAGTATTTTATGATTACATTATATGTAGTCATCAACATTATTATGTATTCATTTTAAAATCTAGATTCGCTCGGATAGCTCAAACAGTTCATGGGTTCAACTAGTCGAACTTGTCTTCAAAAGCAATCGGTATGTGAAATATTGGTTTTTCTAGTTCATTTCATTTGTGTTTACTAGCTGTTAGGTTATTAAAACATAGCTTTTAGGATTTTTTACATGATGTTTTTAAGTACTGTAAACTTGCATGTAAGCAAAAATAAATAATTATTTTTCATTAACTTTTAAATAGATTACATGATTAATATGAATACTATCAGAATTCCTAACAGTATCTTTTTTGAACGGTTAATTAGATCACTAACGGAGAGTGAGATATTTGATCATTTTTATTACTCAAGAACAAAATATAATACCACGATTAGAAGAAAACTCATATTAAGTAAGAAAACCCCGTGCACCTGGAACACCCCCACCTTCATACAAATTTCATTATTAATTTGTTATGTTGTTCTTTATATGACTCCTAGTCCCGACAAAATTGCACACACTACAACAATATTGAATTGTTTGGGCTTTGCAAAATAAAATTTAAACTAGTGGAATTCCGCCCCGCGTTTCGCGACGGGTTTCCACTGACACCAACACAGGTACACAATACTTTTCTGGCACGATGAAATAACCGTTTACATAAAAATACAAAAAGAAGTAAACACATAATTTCCTAAACATCTTATGTATAATAATACATGTTTTTGCCAATACAAGTTTGACATTCAAAGTAAGAACACACTATTAATTGAAACATTCTTCTATATGTTCATAATACAATAAAAATGAACAATGATGTGTGAGTAGGATTGCATAGGGTACAACCATTGATTGCACTAAACTACACCGCCTTTTTTTCCTCCTTTCTTTTAATACGGTACACCTGTCTTCACCACCGGCCTGTTCTTCCAGAGAGAGAGAGTGTGATGCTTTCTACTCAAAGGAAAGGAGTGATTAGGATTTTGGAAGCGACAACTCTTATAGTCTTACCATCGCCTCATAGTCGGCATTGCCGCCGGGTTTCCTGCGGGAAACCCCTAGGTGGCGATGGTCTGGCGGTGGCGACCGTGGTTTTGGTTGTTTCATTTATGCAAAGAGAGTGTGACAACGGTTTAGAAGTAGCCGGCGACATCGTCGTTGGGTTTCTCAGCAACCCTAGGTGGCTATGGTCTGCAGGTAGTGGTGGCCGTTGATAGGGATTTTTGATAAAATGTGAACCAAATTACTGTCGTATGCATGAAGCTCAAGTCACGTGTGCATGAAGCTGCTGTTGAATAAGTCTCCTTTTTTATTTTGCATGTGTTCCTTTGTTTTAGTTGTTTGTTATTTAAATAATGAGTGTACCGAGTATTTGGTGACTCACCTAGCTGTTAGGTTGTTGAGTTATTTTAGGGTGATCATATGTGTATTTAAACTCAGTTGTGGCAGCTTCTGTATCATCTCATTCCCATTGAATATTATCAACTACTTGAGCTTTTTCCTTAATCTTGAGTTGTTTATTATCCAAAATACCAACAATTTTGGTATCAGAGCATTGGCTCTATTGATCCTCCTTGTCACCCCACGGCTGAAAACACTATCCATCCGAACCACTCCTCTCCGGTTGCCATACCGGTGTTCAAAGGAGAAGGTTACGAGCATTGGAGTATCCGAATGAAAACAATACTGAAATCCCATGACCTGTGGGACGTTGTGTATCTAGAAATCACAACTACCACCAATGGCTCACGAGATCATCAGGAAGCCAGACGAAAGGACGCGCTTGCCATGTCCATTATTCAACAAGGTGTGCATGATCATCTTTTCTCCAGAATTGCAGCAGCCTCCTCTACCAAGGATACGTGGGACACCCTTCGAATCGAGTACCAGGGAGACTCACAAGTACAGTAGGTGAAGCCTCAAGGGTTGCGATGAGAGTTTGAGTACCTCGTCATTAAAGAGGATGAGGCAATCGAAAACTATTTCTCCCATGTAATGGATAATGTTGGTCGACAGCGATCATACGGTGAGGAACTTACTGACCAAAAAATCATAGAGAAGATACTTCGAAGCTTGGCCTCGAAATACGACTACGTCATTCCGTCCATCGAAGTCGTGTTTGACCTTGCCGACGTGACCCCAGTCAAACTCATGGGCCTGTTGCAGTCTCAAGAAGAACGTATAAACAGCCGGTTACAACCGCCCAACACAACGAAGAAACCAGAAATTCAGGATGAGCAGGCTCTCCAAGTCTTTCATGACCAGACCAAAGTCACTCGTGGTCGAGGTCGTGGTAGAGGCTCACCGCGTGGTCGGGCACATGGTCGAGGCAGAGGATCCGTGGACCGAAGTAAAATACCAATGTGTCCGGTGTGCAAGAAATACGGGCACCTTAAGAAGGACTGCTGGTACAATGACGAGACCCAAGTTAATGTAGCCGAGAATACCGACGGAGATGAAGAAGTAGAAGATGACACACAACACCTTCTGTTGGCGTTTCATACTATCGACCTCTCTCAAGACTCACTTGTCTTGATGACTCATTCCGGTAGAGTTCAAGACAATTCTCACAAATGGTTCGTTGATTCTGGGTGCTCTAATCACATGACCGGAATAAAACCAAGTTTTGTCAATCTTGATGAAAACATTCTGGTTGAGTGTGAAACTGGGAGACAAGAAACAATTGGCTATCAAAGGGAAAGGAACTGTAAAGATTCACACACGAGATGGTGGCTACAAGCTCCTTGATGACGTGTACTATGCACCAAGGTTAGAGTACAATTTGCTGAGCGTCGGGCTACTTATGAGGAAATGATATTCCATCCTCTTCGATGATGATATGTGCAAAGTCCGAAACAAAGCAACTGGCGAGTCCATCATGGAAATTTCGGTTGCAGGTAATAACATGTTTGTGTTTAATGCTAAATGCTTAATCACCAATGCCACTGCTCGCAGCTCAAGTTCCAAAAATGAAGTTAAAGCACTCAAATGGCACTGCAGGTATGGCCACTTACATGTTGTTAGCCTTAAACAATTGTATAACAAAGAGATGGTAGACGGGTTACCAAAGCTAAATGCTACCATACACTGTGAAACGTGTGTGATGGGCAAACACAATGGTGTTGTGGAGCGAAAGAATAGAACCATTATGAATCTTACGAGAAGCATGCTTCAAGGGAAGGAGTTACCAAACTATCTTTGGGCAGAGGCGGTTGCCACTGCTGTTTATACCATAAACAGATCACCCACTAAGGCCCTCATTAACCAAACTCCTATCCATGCATGGTCCGGTGTTATACCCGTTGTCTCTCACTTTAGAACCTTTGGGTGTATCGCCCATGGTGTTGTCCCTGCGCAACAAAAGAAGAAACTTGACAGCAGATCCGAAAGAGCTATATTTATTGGATATTCAAATTTGTCAAATGGGGTATACAGGCTATATAACCCTGACACTAATAAGTTCAGCATAAAAAGAGATGTAGAGTTCTTTGAAAATGCAAAATGGGAGTGGACAACCCACATGACAAGTACAACTACTGAGCACTCGTACCAATTTAATGACCCATTTCCATTTGATACAAGTACTATTGAACCAACCACTTCTGATTCACCATCTAATGACTCACCTACCTCTACCCCTACTCATCTACCTACTAATGCCACCTTACCTCACTCTACTTCAAACCAAACCCATGACCAGTCACCTCCACAACTTATACCACCCATCTCATCCTCATCTGGGCCCACAAGAAGGACAATTAAACCTCCCTCTTGGTTACAAGATTACCACAGTGGGGAAGGACTTTCAGATGATCACACTTGCTACTCTCAAGCAGCTCGCTCACCGGAATGGGTGACTGCTATGAAGCAGGAAATTCAGGCCATTGAAAAAAAATAATACTTGGAAGTTAGTATCTCTTCCACCAGACAGGAAAGCGGTTGGTGTAAAGTGGTTGTTTAAAACCAAAGTTTGACCAGATGGGAAGGTTTTCAAACATAAGGCAATACTTGTCGCGAAGGGTTACTCACAACAACCGGGTGTTGATTTCCATGAAACCTTTGCACCGGTTGCAAGGTTCGAAACTATCCGAGTATTTCTTGCAATAGCTACGCACAGGGTATGGAAAGTTCACCAACTTGATGTGAAGTCGGCATTTTTAAATGGTGAACTTACTGAAGAGATCTACCTCGAGCAACCGGTGAGTTTTGTCGCTGATCATCATCCAGAGAAAGTGCTCAAGCTGAATAAGGCCCTATATGGGCTCAAACAATCACCCAGGGCCTGGTATTCGAAGATAGATCAATATTTCAGCAACCATGGATATGTGAGAAGTTCAAGTGAACCTACTTTGTATGTGAAGCAAACCTCCGTAGGTGATATCATCTATGTATGCCTTTATGTTGATGATATCATCTATACTTCTTCATGTGACAAACTAGTAAAGGAGTTCAAGGAGGGAATGATGCATACTTTTGAAATGGGGATAAAGAACGTGGAACCTACCGTTATTTACTGTGATAGTAATTCAGCTATTAGTTTGTCCAAGAATCCAAGTCATCACAACAGGTCCAAGCATATTGAGTTACGGTACCACTTTATCCGTGAGATGGTTGAGAAGAAACTGATTTCATTAGAGTTTTGTTCTACACAAGAACAAGTAGCAGATGTTCTCACCAAGTCATTAACAAAAGAAAAGTTTATGTACTTTCGTTGGTTATTGGCGGTATACGACAGTTTGATTCAAGAGGGGGTGATAAAATGTGAACCAAATTACTGCCGTATGCATGAAGCTCAAGTCACGTGTGCATGAAGCTGTTGTTGAATAAGTCTTCTTCTTTATTTTGCATGTGTTTCTTTGTTTTAGTTGTTTGTTATTTAAATAATGAGTGTACCGAGTATTTGGTGACTCACCTAGCTGTTAGATTGTTGAGTTATTTTAGGGTGATCGTGTATTTAAACCCAGTTGTGGCAGCTTATGTATCATCTCATTCCCATTGAATGTTATCAACTACTTGAACTTTTTCCTTAATCTTGAGTTGTTTATTATCCAAAATACCAACAATTTTGGAAGCAGCGACTATTACAACCGTCTCATGGTCGGCATGTCCCCCGTGTTTCTCAGGAACCCTAGGTGGTGATGAAACAAATACACGTAAGTTTCAGGTTTCCAGGTTTTTACATCGATGGATCATGTTTTTTGTTGGTGTGACTTATGATATTTGTTAATAGAGAAAGAACAGAGAGAGTTTTGTTGCAGACATTATTTTCAATCTCCGAGTATTGTTCGATGGAAGCAACGATTGGTAAGTATTTCTTCGGGGCTGAATTGAGAAGCTTTCTCACAACGACTTCCTCTTCAAGATTTGAACCAAGACTTTTAAACTTTGCTACGATACCACCTATCTTTCCCGAAAAATCATTAATTGTCTCGTTCTCCTTCATCTTTAGCATTTCCAACTCGCTCCTAAGAGTTTGCAATCGTGCCTTTTGGACCCGGTCGGCTCCTAAGTATCGAACCCGGATCGACTCCCATACGTCTTTAGCATCTTTATGTTTAGCAACCTGCAAAAGAATATCTTCCGGTAATGTTGAGAAAATAATAGCTTTTGTGGTATGATTTTTCTTTTCCTCCACGGTTGCTCCGGTGGCAGGGTCTATCGCCTCCCAAAGACCATATGCTTTAAGTATTGTCTCGAGTAAGATCGCCCATGATGTGTAGTTTGTTTCGGTTAACTTTGGGCATTGAAGAGATACGTTTCCTTGCTCTCGAACTGTCACTACTCCTGCGTTTTCTGCCATATCTTGCTAAATACTTGCTTGAATCTTTCTATCCACCACTACGATTTCTTGCTTTCTCCTGGCGCCTCTTGACTACTTCAAACTTGCTATTGATCGACCCAAACTTTCTGATTGAGATCCTTGCTGCTTTTTTTTTCTTTCTTAGCCTGATCACATAAGATGATGATAGGCCTGTTCTTGCTTCTGCTGCTTCTTGCGTTTGATCATGAAGATAGGATCAGTTCTTGAAGTTTCATACGAGCCCAAGGTATGAGCCTAGGGCTCTGATACCAAATTTTTTTAATTAAAGTAAAGTCGGTTCTTCCAATTGAATCAAGTTAGCTTCTTTCTCTTTGTCTTTCCATTTTGTACACTCGTATGCAAAATGCCCAAACGCTCCACACTCGTAGCATCGAAACCCGCTTTTATCTCCTCGACCCGAGCCCCTTCCACGTCCTCTTTCCCCTCTTCCGGATACTCTTCCTCGACTTCTTCCCCGTCCATATTGCTTATCATCATACTCACTACTGGTCAACAAAAGTTGTCCTCGATCTTCTTCCTTTTCATCATGACTTTTGAGCTTTTCTTCATATGCTTTGAGCCTTCCCATCGCTTCTTCAAAAGGCCTTTTTTTTTTTTAAAGAAAGACACCACATCATAGAACGTGGGTAAAAGAACTAACCAACTACACCCTACAAACTATAGCATACTTCCATGATCTAGTACCCACTAACACACTACTCAATAATAAAAAATAAAAATACTTTCTGCTGCAAATTAAACCAAAAACATATAATAACCACTAGGCAGTAATGACCCGTCAATCAATTTTGAACCATTCAACCATGCTTAAGATCCACTGCTCAAGCTTTGACTTTGACATATTGAGACCATCAAGATTAATTAACTTACATTTTTTTAATAATTTCACCTTGCATGGTTATTGTTCAATGACTTTTTCCTTTTTGACATAATAATGACTTTACCAAGTGAGTGATCTGAGCCCATTGCTTCAGAGTTCAATTGTTATGGCTACAGGTTTTGCCGTGAGTGATGACGCAAACCAGCTGAAGACGATTTTGCGGTTTGTCATCTGAGGTTATTGATGCAAACGTTCCACCCCTGATGATTACCATTATATCTAGTTGATTATTTTGGTAAGAAAATCAAAATAATGGAAAAGTTGAAACATAAAATTTTAAGGAGATAACTACAAAATGACCTAACTATCCATAATTTTTTTCAATTAGTTAACCTGATCAGCTGACCTTATCATCCAAGTCGCAGTATCCATTTTAACATGCAGATCCTAGCTAGAAAACATTCCATAAACCGAAATAGTTTATGTAATGTATTAGTGAAATGGGTCATGATGTTTAATATTTTGTTAGATGAAAAGATCATATTCGATTCTTAAATGGTTCATGCTGACGGGACCCAAAGTTTAATTTAAAATGATGTGGAAAACTCTCTTTTTTCTGTTGGAAGTCTTTAAGCACAAAGTGTTTTAGAAATATAGTAGATAATGGAAGATTACAATAAGCAAAAATGAACATACGATGGAGGAAATAATGGGGGTTACACATGCAAACAAAAGGCTATGATGACTATGGCAAAAAAATGTTTGCTTGGCCTGGCATAATCGAAGGCGATAGGTGTAGCCTGTGTTGCAGCCATGATAGTCAAATAGCTACATCTAAGCCTAATCTTTCGAGGTAGACCTGATATGTTTATAATTCATATGTGATTTCAAGTTGAAAATGAGTTGTTTTGACTTTATAAGTCAAAACAGTATGTCTTTTGTGATTAGAAGTGTTTTAATCTTGTGTTCAGGGTGTAATTTAAGAATGTAGTGAATAACTAAATCTCATTACTAACTTCATTCTTGCTGCCACGAGTAGGAATGATTTGTAAGCTTTGGGCTTAAAAGGTACAAAATAATCTCTACCATCAAATAGCATTTGTAGTGATCAACATATGGGTCATATTAACACTTTAAAAATACGCATATGTAAACTGTTGGTCATGCTTGCAAAAGTCTAACTATTTACATGTATATGAAGCTGGTATAATTTGCTTGATACAACGTCACCTAACGATTCAAATTTATATGTTTATTCAAGACGTACTTTTGTAGCCGGTTGCACTTCAAGTACAAGGTTGTGATGACAAATTTGAGTTCATCTGGCTGGATTAGCATAAAGTCTGGATAATTTGCATCTTGGTGAGGCAACATGGGATACACTTGCAACCATGACAGGTTCATCATTCTATATGTTAGTAAAGTATCAATGAATATCCGAAGAACAAATCACTATTTTAGATTAAAGAACAAAACAATCAAACACATTCATTGTTTGTATGCGGTTTGTATACATCATTATTGGCTATGGTTGATACAATAAGACCAAAAGACATGAGTATGTGAGAATGTTGAATAACACGATGAACACAAAAATCACTAATATGATTATATTGTTATGCATAAGTTGTTCGGCTATTACATATATATAGGTCGGTTGTCACATATATATAAGTCCGTTATGTAATTATTATTACACATATATATAGTTTTGTTTTCAGTTACGTAACATTATATTAAAGTTCACCGTTCTTATTTTTTATGCTCTTTAAACAATATGTTTAGAATAAATTATTATGATGTAACTTGTGTTAGGGAAACCAAAAGTGATATATATGATGGAGGGAGGGCGTCAAGGAGAGAGGGAGAGGAAGGTGAAAGTTAAAACAATAACACAGACATTAATTTCTTGTAATGAAATAGCTAAACAATAAACACATGACAACATTCACCACATGAAGCGTGAACATATAAATATAGTAACTTCATAATAAATCTAAATTTATTAGCATATAAATACTAAATAATACTCTAAAAGCCTTTGTTGTCAAAAAAAATCATTAAAAATTTAACAAATCAGATAAAGTAATTTAAGTTTCGTAAATACAATTCACAATCTAATTTTAACATTGATTGCCTTTTCTTTTTGGCTAATCCGAAGAAACAAAAACTTTATGTAACAAATAGACAAGAAGCGAACACACTACAAGATTTTTGTCCTATCGCGACGACACATGTCGTCGCCATAGGTGTCATTTGTCGTCGCCATAACCTGTCGCGACGACATGTCGTCGCGATAGTGATAGTCGTCGTAGTTTCGTCGCAATAGGTCAAAAAAAGTCGTCGAGGTAGACTTTATCGCCATTGTCACCTATCGCGACGACATGTCGTCGCGAAGGCTCGTCGCTATTAATATTTCCCCAATTTTTATAATTCAAAAATTAAAATAAAATATCTAACCCGTGGATCCTATGGCGACGACTTGTCGTCGCCATAGGTATTTTAATATAATAAATAATAAAAATAGAAAATATATTAAATTAATAAAATTATTTTCTAATTTACCTATGGCGACGACATGTCGTCGCCATAGTGTTCCTGATTAAATAATTTAATTTTTAAATTTTGATTTTTTCCAGGTTTTTTACCTAAATAATTTACCCAAATCAGATACGCAGAAATAAAACCTAAATATTATCAATACTTAAACGTAGATCAAACAATTCTAATTAAGTACATACCAAACAAGACAAAAGTATCAAACTAAACATATCTTAAGTTTTTACAACCCTAACAAATTAACTTCTAATTATCGTCATCTTCATCATCTTCGTCGTTATTGGGATTATGTTTTCTTCTTTCAAATTCATTCATCCTTTCTTGCATTTCTCGCATTTGTTGCTTTATTGCTTCCATTTCTTGTTTCGAATGTGATGATGACCCGCTTGATTGTTCATAACGAGAGATATTTTTTACTTTTCGTCCAACACCTCTCGTATGACCACGCCTTTCTCCTAATGCAAGCTCTAAACATTGCATCTCATTAACAGGCGACTCTCCCGCCTCCATTTGCATTTGGGCGTATTGATTTTCAATTTTTGCCTGCAATTTTAAAGAATCAAAATGAAAAGGTATTAAGATTTTTATTAAATTTCGACAGCATAACTGTAACAAAATGAAAAAAAACCATCCAAAATCATAACTAAATATAACATAAAATTCCCAACTTTCAAGATATAAACACAACTTATCAAAACCAAACAGTTCTCAAATATGTATAGCATATAGATTATATTGGGTCAAGATCACCAAACATAATATATTAAATACATATGAACATATGATAATACCATTCTTAACATATTAAGCTTACCCAATCTTCTTCTGCCCTTTGGTTGACCCATCCTGACCCTTCTCTGTAATGCGACCTCCTCCACGTTTCGATGTAACTTGGGGTCCCGGTTTGTTGCTCCTATTAAAAACAATATTCATAATAGCAGAAAAGAATTAATAATACATAATTAAATAATATATGTTTTTTTACCTGAAGATATCGTCTTTGAGCATATGATCGACTACCATGCAGACTTGGATAGAGTTGTTTTGCCCTATTCTCTACGCCTTTTACAGAAAGGCGTTTATGTTCTTCACTTGAGAAAAACTCAACCACCCGCTCCCATGCCTCCCGACTTTGACCTTCAGGTGGATTATTTAAAGCGTGCTCAATATTATCATAGCCTCCATGATTTAAGAAATGTTGTTTCATATTATATTTTCTATCTCGAAATGCTCGCTGGCAATCCATATGGATACCAAGTTGGATTCCATGCCAATGGTCTGAACTACGATAAGCTTCTAAATCAAAATATTCCTGCGAAACAGAATAGTTAGAAATATATAAAAGTTATGATTACTAAATTACAAATAAAAGACTACATAATACTCGCCTCCAGAAAATTAAACAATGATATCTTAAACGTTTCAGGGACTTTTTCCCAAGAGGGATAATGAAAAGGAACAGTGGCAACGTGATTGGATAATGCTCTAACAAATAATTGACTATTTTCTCCCACAGCTTTAAATTGTTTTCCTGTATGATCAAATTCCACGGGCAATAGAGATTTCAGAAAAAAGGGAAAAAAAATAAATTACCTATCGCGACGACATGTCGTCGCAATAGAGATTTCAGAAAAGGCGGGCATTTTTACCGCCTATTTATTTTAGAGGAAGTAAAATAAAAAAAGATTTTTTTACCTATGGCGACGACAAGTCGTCGCCATAGATAAAGAAAATTCTTGAGCCATTTGAAATAAATATAAATTATCATAAAATTACCTATGGCGACAAAATGAGGCGACGACTTTTGTGTCGTCGCGATAGGTGGAACCTAAGGCGACGACATGTCGTCGCGATAGAGTTTTGATAGCCAAATCCCTAATCTAACCTATAGCGACGACATGTCGTCACGATAGGGGGATCTATAGCGAGGACCTTCTGTCGTCGCCATAGGTCTAGTCGCGATAGGGTGATATTGTTGTAGTGACATCACATGGTGGGCAAAACACAAACAAAGACAAACAAACCTTATAATCTACTGAGTTTTCATTACTGAATAAAAACTAGCGATCTCTATGATATCACTGCCATGTGCTAAAATTCACTCCTTAAATATTGTGAAGTATTAAAACCCAATACAAGTGAACTTCCGAAGGTTAAGTCTTCTTCTTCCGAAGCTTAACATATTCTTCCGAAGCTAAGTTGATATCTTCCGAAGGTTATGTTTGCTTCGGAAGGGTGTTGTTGTGTACTTTGGATTTCTTCCGAAGTATACATATGTTTAGTAGGAAATCTTCCGAAGGGTTATTTCCGTTCAGAAGATATAGTGTAGGGTCCTTTATGTAAATTCTTAATTTAAGTTGAGAGTTAGTTAGAGTTAGTTGGATGCTATAAATAAGGACCTAATGTAATCGGTGAGAGGATCCGAAATCATTCAATCACTAATAATCATTTGAAGTTTCTTGTTCACGTTTATTCTTTCTAAGATCATCTTTGTATTGATCGTTATTCCGCGTTCATATTCTCAATCGATTTTACAACAATTGGTATCAGAGCCTGGTTAGTGGCTCAATTGAGAATCAAGATTTAATTAAAGATCGATCGGCGGCAACGATGGTGTCAACAAAGTTCGAAGTTGAGAAATTCAACGGGAAGAATGACTTTGGGTTATGGCGGTTGAAGATGAGGGCATTACTCGTTCACCAACGAGTGGTAGATGCCTTGGCCGGAGAATCCAAGTTGCCGGATACGTTGTCAGACAAGGAGAAGAAGGAGATGCTAGAACAGGCACACAGTTCAATCATCTTGAACTTGGGGGATCGAGTACTCAGAGAGGTCTCGAAGGAGAAGTCTGCTGCAGGGGTCTGGTCAAAATTGGAAAGTTTGTACATGACGAAGTCTCTTGCGAACAGATTGTATCTCAAGAAACGGTTGTACACATTCCAAATGGATCCTGGGAAGTCAATTGAAGATCATACTGATGAATTCAACAAATTGGTGTTAGATCTTGAGAACATCGAAGTTGTGTTGGATGATGAAGACCGAGCAATCATATTCTTGACATCTCTGCCATCATCTTATGAGCACTTTGTGGATACTTTGATGTATGGTAGGGATACACTTACCATGGAAGAAGTGCTAGCAGCTCTCAGTTCAAAGGAATTGAAGAAGAGAACTGATTATAAAGAAGATGGTGGAGAGGGCTTGGTAGTCAGGGGAAGATCTGATCAAAGAAACTTCAAGCAGAGAAGTGTCTTAAAGTCTAGGTCCAAGTACAAGAGAAGGTGTTATGTGTGTGGATCAGAAAAGCATTTCAAGAAAGATTGTCCTGACTTGAAAAGAAAGAATGGTGAATCAAGTGGATCAAAGACTCATTCCAGACACAATGCACATGATGATTCTTTTGATGGATATGAAAGTGCAGATGTGTTGGCTGTTACAAGCAGTGGTAAGGAGGGTGAGTGGATTATGGATTCAGGGTGTTCATATCACATGACACCTATGAAGGAGTTCTTTAAAGAACTGAAGATTGAAGATCTTGGATCAGTGAAGCTAGGGGATGATAGACCTTGCAAGATTGTGGGTCATGGAACAGTGACTCTGAAATTAAAGAGTGGTATGGAAGTGGATCTTCGTGATGTAAGGTATATTCCTAGTCTTAAAAGAAGCTTGTTGTCTTTAGGGCTATTGGAGAGTTCTGGTTACCATGTTAGTCTTAGAGATGGTAAGGCTAAGGTGATGAAAGGATCAATGATAGTATTGTCTGGGAGTAGAAGGGAGAATAATATCTACTTATTAGATAGTGCTGGTGTAGTAGAATCTCATGTAGCATCAGTCTCAGGTGATAGTAGTTTGAAGGCTATGTTATGGCATAGGAGGCTTGGTCACATCAGTCATCAGGGACTGGTGGAGTTGCATAAGCAGCAACTAATGACTGAGTTGAGCAGTTGTGATTTTGGTTTTTGTGAAACTTGTATTCTTGGTAAACACAAGAGAGTAAAGTTTTCACAGGCCAGGCATATCACAAGTGGGATATTAGACTATATTCATTCTAATTTATGGGGTCCTGCTAAGGTTGATTCTTTGGGTGGTGCTAGATACTTTATGACCTTGATTGATGATTTCTCTAGGAGAGTTTGGGTTGTTGTACTAAAGAATAAGAGTGATGCTTTCAGTAAATTCAAGGAATGGAAAATCCTTGTGGAAACTCAAACTGAGAGGAAAGTCAAGAAGTTAAGAACAGATAATGGGTTGGAGTTCTGTAGTCATGAGTTTAATCAGTTTTGTAAAACTCATGGTATTGCTAGACATAGAACTGTGCCAGGGACTCCTCAGCAGAATGAGCTGGCTGAAAGGATGAATAGAACTTTACTTGAAAAGGTAAGGTGTATGTTGGCTAGTTCTGGTTTACCCAAGATGTTCTGGGCTGAAGCTGTTTCCACTGCAGCATATTTGGTCAATAGGTCTCCATCAGCAGCATTAGACATGAAGACACCTATGGAGACATGGTCAGGGAGAAAGGGTGACTATGGGGGACTTAAGGTGTTTGGATCTTTGGCTTATGCTCATGTTAGCCAAGGGAAGTTGGAACCTAGAGCTTGTAAATGTGTCTTTCTAGGATACCCTGAGGGTGTTAAAGGGTATAGATTATGGAGGCTAGAAGGGGACAGGCCTAAGGTGATAGTGAGCAGGGATGTTGTTTTTCAAGAGAATGTTATGTATAAAGACATTCTAGAAAAAGAGAAGTCAAAGGATGAAGATCAGAGTGGGGTTCAGATTGAGGTGGAGCAGCAGGGTGTGAGTGATCAAGGTATGGATCAAGGTACCTCTGGTAGCCAAGGGGATGGTTTGGATGATTACCAGTTGGCTAGGGATAGATAGAGGAGACAAGTGGTGCCTCCACTCAGGTATAGAGAGGGGATGGATTTGTCTGCATTAGCCTTTGTTGCTGCGGAAGAAGAAAGCTTATGAACCATTGTCATACTCTGAGGCAATTTCTGTGAAAGAAAGTGATAAATGGTGTAAGGCCATGGAGGAAGAGATGGAATCTCTGTATAAAAATGACACATGGGAGCTGGTTGATAAACCTGAGGGTCACAAGCCTGTTTCATGTAAATAGCTATTCAAACTGAAAGATGGGATTTCTGAAGGTGAACCTCCTAGGTACAAGGCTAGACTAGTAGCTAAGGGGTTTACACAGAAACCAGGTGTGGATTATAATGAAATATTCTCACCTGTGGTGAAACATTCATCTATCAGGGTTATGCTGTCATTGACTGCTTCTATGGATATGGAGCTACATCAGCTGGATGTAAAGACTGCATTTTTGCATGGGAAGTTGGATGAGACTATCTATATGAAGCAGCCAGAGGGGTTTGAGGTAAAGGGGCAGGAAGAGAAGGTGTGTATCTTGAAGAAGTCTTTGTATGGGCTGAAGCAATCCCCTAGACAGTGGTATAAAAGATTTGATGAACACATGGTGACTAATGGGTTTAACAGGAGCAGCTATGATAATTGTGTGTATTTAAAGAATACAGTGAGAACAAATTTGTGTATTTGTTGCTGTATGTTGATGACATGTTGGTGGCTTGCTCAGACTTGGAGGAAGTTGAAGCTACTAAAAGAATGTTGATGTCAGAGTTTGAGATGAAAGATCTAGGTGAAGCAAAGAAGATATTGGGCATGGAGATTACAAGGGACAGAGAGGACAGGGTGTTGAGGCTGTCTCAAAAGTCTTACTTGGAGAAGGTGCTAAGTAACTATAGGATGGATGATGTGAAGCCAGTGACTGTTCCTATAGGTACTCATATTAAACTGTCAAGTTCTGATTGTCCTAAGTTAGATGATGAAGTTGAATATATGGAGAAAGTACCTTATGCCAATGTTGTTGGGAGCTTGATGTACTTGATAGTTTGTACAAGGCCGGATATTGGGTATGCTGTGAGTTTAGTCAGCAGGTATTTGTCAAATCCGGGGAAAGCTCATTGGGTTGCTGTAAAATGGATCTTGAGATATCTCAGGGGTACTAAGCACTATGGTTTAGTGTTTGGGCATCATGAACATGAGAAGGTTGACAGGATTGTTGGTTATGTGGATTCAGATTTTGCCAAGGATCTGGATAGAGGTAGATCTATTACAGGGTATGCATTTCAAGTGCTGGGTAACTTGGTGAGTTGGAAAGCTCAGTTGCAGCATGTGGTGGCATTATCTACAACAGAGGCTGAGTATATAGCTTTGACTGAGGGAGTCAAGGAAGCTATGTGGCTGCATGGTTTTGTTTCTGAATTGGGAATCAAAGTGGCAGGCTCAGTGGTATTCTGTGATAACCAGGGTGCAGTTCAGTTGTCAAAGAACAGCATGTTTCATGAGAGAACAAAGCATATTAATGTGAAGTTACACTTCATAAGAGATGTGGTGAATGTTGGGCAGGTGAAAGTGGAATGTGTGTCTACTTTGGAGAATCCAGCGGATGTGTTTACAAAGTCTCTACCTGGTGGAAAGTTCAAGTTTTGCTTGGATGCATTGGGAGTTGGTTAAAATCTTGTATTGGATTTTAAGGTGGAGATTGTGAAGTATTAAAACCCAATACAAGTGAACTTCCGAAGGTTAAGTCTTCTTCTTCCGAAGCTTAACATATTCTTCCGAAGCTAAGTTGATATCTTTCGAAGGTTATGTTTGCTTCGGAAGGGTGTTGTTGTGTACTTTGGATTTCTTCCGAAGTATACATATGTTTAGTAGGAAATCTTCCGAAGGGTTATTTTCGTTCGGAAGATGTAGTGTAGGGTCCTTTATGTAAATTCTCAATTTAAGTTGAGAGTTAGTTAGAGTTAGTTAGATGCTATAAATAAGGACCTAATGTAATCGGTGAGAGGATCCGAAATCATTCAATCACTAATAATCATTTGAAGTTTCTTGTTCACGTTTATTCTTTCTAAGATCATCTTTGTATTGATCGTTATTCCGTGTTCATATTCTCAATCGATTTTACAACAAATATTGAAAAGATATTCATTTATAAGAACTACAATATGTGATCTTCGTGAAACCAAAGGTGTAAAGAATCATCAAAGTTCTCATGACAAGATAAACTTGAATCAGATTTGAGACTTACTAAAGCAATTCATCATAACATCATAATATCTTATTAATTTCTTTAGCTAACATTCATCTGATCGCGTGTCGTAAACGTTAAGTTGATTGTTATTACATGATATGTAGTTTTCAACATCATCATACATTCATTTTAAATTATTATACATTCATTTTGGAATATGGATTTTCTTTGATAGTTGTGACACTTTACATGCTAAAACGATCGGTTCTACCTTAAAGTGGTAGATAATGGAAAATTGATATTTTTTCTAGTTCATTTCGTTGAGTTTTTTCCCATAAAGGTGTTAGTGAAAACCTTATTTACCAAAATAGGTTATTTGAATAATATTTACCAAAATGAATGAGTTTTTTTAAATTTTATTTTTTCTCGCTCTTAATTCCTTTTAATAAAAAAATCTTCTATTTAAGATAATGGTTTTAGGAATAGTTAAGAAAAAGTCTCTAACAAAATTACACAAAATATTAACAGGAACGTGACAAAAGTTAATATTCTTTTGAAATGTTTTATAATCCTTTATGAATGTCTTTCTTTTTAACTTGTATTAAAATATTTTCTCAATTTTGAAAAACAGGAATAACAGATGGTAAAGTCCATTTCTCAATTTGAAAAGTAGGAATAACACATGGTGTCTGATGTAAAAATATAAGGACCCCATGCTTAAAATTAAAACATCATATATTATTTACTCTTTAGCATATTGTTAATGTGTTGAATTATATATAGTTTAACTTTTAAGATACGCTAGATATATCAAACTGAAGCTTGACCATGATCTAGTGGAAAGGGGTATCAAACACCCTTTTTTAAGAATAATTGTTAACACGAAATTGAAATTTAATTAATAAATGTTCTTGTATAATACTTAAGCAATTTGGTTGTATATCTAATTAAAATGACATGTATATGAGTTTCATTTGAAAATACGGGACTGATTTCTGAACACTTAATTAAGGTCACCATTGTCTAAAATTTAAAGACATCACCTAGTTTTTACACTTTAAAATAATTTCATATTATCATATACATCATACCTAAAGTTAAAGACACCAACTACTTTTTAATCATTTAGGTAAAATCTCCATATTATTATAACCTAACCATACACACATACAGAAAAGTTCAAGAGAAACTTTCATTTGTGAGAGAACTAGAAAATACCTCTTGTGTGTTTAAACGCTAATATATTTTTTTTTCAAATGTTATTATTGTTATATTTAGAGATTAGTTTGTATAAAGTATTGCAACAAAAAGCGTAAAGACTCAAGCGTGTTTGTGTGTGGAGATAAACTTGAATGGGACTGGAGACTTACTAAAGCAATTTATTATAATATGTCATTAGTTTCTTCAACTACTTGCATGACATCCATCTAATCATACGTCGTACATGTTAAGTATTTTGTGATTAATGTTGTCGTGCACATTATTGTACATTCAATATTGAATATGGATTCGCTCTAACGGTTGTGACGATTCACATGCTTTACCGGTTGGTTCCTTCTCAAAGCAAGTTGCTAAGTGAACTTGATTTTTTTTTCTAGTTGTTTCTGTTTGATTTCGTTTGTGTCTAGTTCTTTAGCTCCTAGGTCAAAGCTGAATAAAAATACAAACACGTACAGGCTGTTTTACCCACCATCCGGTTTTCCAAACATAGCCTTAAATGAATATATGATGTTTTTAAGTATTGTAAAATAAATAAACACTCTTCATTAACTTTCAAAAGATTAAACAATTAATGTTAATTAATACGATGATAGAAAATTGTATCTTTATTTTGTGCATATTGTTTTTATAAGTAGAACTACTTTAGATCATAGTAATGATAGAAAACTATATCTTTATCTTATGCGTATTGTTTATTTGATTACAACTAGTTATATCATAGTTATATGATTTTCCTGTCAATGTTTGTTTAGTTATGTGACTAGAAATTTCGGTAGTATTTGATGGCCTCTCATATTCATTGTATTTGTTAGTTATGTTTTTTTTAAAGAAAATCACACCGTTCATTTAACTTATATTACAAAAAGACCACAACGACAACGATATATAATAAAGTTCATTAAAACAGAGGAACTTCAATAAGAAAAACCTTAATTACATTCAAGAATCAACGAATTTAAACGAGAACAATCACTCCTATAAACTTTATAGCCAAACTTGATAATTCAATAAAAAAACAGGATATAAATATACTCTCAAGTCTATGAAGAAAAATCACTATTTTTTTAAGCGGTGAATTCCACACTCTATCAACTTTAATTTTGCTCATAAATTTACACTTTTGTCCAAACTTTAATCATCAACCATGTAAGATACACATTTGCAACACACATTCATATATCAATGAATCACTAGACCACAAGCTTTCTGCAAGTATTGTTAGCTATTTTAGGTCTACACACAACAATGATGTCTATTGTTAAGAGTCCACATTCTTATGGTGGTGAATCATCAACCACTTAGAGATCAAGGTGATTCAACCAATCAACAACAGCAACATACGAGAGAGATCTGAAGCAAAGATGATCACAAGAGTACGAACCACCTTCACAAATTACCAAATGTAAAACTGTTGAAGCATTAACCTTTTGTAAAGTTATATTTCAAATTTGCTATGAACAATCAACATGTTGTTCGGCGTTCTGCATCATGAATCAGAATTCTTGTTAGAATCATAACTCGATTCATTATAACAGAAGATATGATAGATGAGATGAAAGAAGGATTCAATAACACCTACATTTAAACTCTAGCGATATTTTTCAATAACACCAGCCACGACGGTGGCATGGTTACCAGCGGTGGCAGCCGCGGTGGGCGCTATAGGCTAGAGAAGATGAGTCTGATAAGAAGAATGAAAGGAGAACTAGGGTTTTATAATGGTGGGTAGTGTTGGTGAGGATGTGAAATTTTCTACTTTAGCCCCTTGTTTTGCTCTCTATGTAATCTTCTACTCCTTTTATTTTGTATGTTCATTTATGCTAAGAATAATTATATATAGTTGTTCCTGGTACATGTCAACATTTTTATTCTAGTATTTCTTTTATGTTTTTTCTCTGGTGTAGTTTTTTATGTGGTTGTGATATAGTTTAAATTTACATCATTGTTTATCACGAGACTCAAATCCTTAACTTTATATGAAAGAATATTGTTACACACACCAGATACCAATTGGTTTTAAGCTCTTTGATAATTTCATGTATTTTCTAATTTACTTACTAACCTGGTTGTGTAATTAATAATTATTTTTGATTGACTATTTAAGTACCAAAATTAAAAAAGAAAATAATAATAATAATTAAAACCACAGAATTTGGCCTTGCACGTTGGTTTTGCTGGATTTCACGCTAACACGTTCTCCTTCTTTTCTATTTTTATTTTCGGTTATCTTATAATAATGAAAACTTAAAAATACGTAGTTGTTGCAAAAGAACATGTTTAATCTTATGCACTAATTACTCGAAAAGCTTATATTATTTAACTTAAAGAAACTCACTGTATTACAAGTTGATTGTAAAACTATAACAAAATCAATATAATAAATTAATAATCAAACAATTTCACCAATCAATCAAGTAATCAAGACAAATATAAGACATAAACAATAAGACAACAAATTTGATCGAAATTTACGGGATATTTAGAGGTTTACATTTGTTACTTTTATGAAAAGATGACAAGTTGTGTTTTCCTTTATTAATTTTGTGATTTAGTCTTACACTTATCCAGGGGCGGAGCATAGTTAAGACCGGGGGGGCTTTTTTCATCGGTAGTGTAAATTTTTGACCCGTTAGTGTAAATTTTTATATAAAACTCGAGTTCGCTCCCATTAAAAAAATTAATTTCACCCCCCCCCCCCCCTACGGATAGGGGTGTAAACGAGCCAAGCCGGCTCGAGAGCTACTCGAGATCGACTTGGTAAAAAGCTCGATCGAGCCGAGCCTAAGCGAGCTTGAGCTCATATATTGCCTGTTTACTAAACGAGCTCGAGCTCAAGCTTCAGATATCGAGCTCGAGCTGGCTCGTGAGCCTACACGAGCTTTTGTTTATATATATATTTTTATAATATTTTTTACATATCAAATATATATTTATGATAATATTATTAATTATATATAAAAATATGATCAAAACAATTAAATATTATATATTATATTATATATATGATAAGTATGATTATAAATAAATATAATAGTAATTATAAAAAAATAAAAATTAAAAAATTAATGATAAATGAGCCAAGCCCGAGCCGAGCTCGAGTTTGAATAATTCCTAACGAGCTCGAGCTCGAGCTTTAGAAATATAACTACAAACGAGCCGAGCTCGAGCTCGAGCTTTATAAAGTTAAAACGAGCCGAGCTCGAGCCTAAGCGAGCTCGGGCTTGACTCGGCTCGTTTACATCCCTACCCTACGGGAGTGTTTAAGTTCCGCCACTGCACTTATCTTTATCCTGTAAGTTGAAGGTGTTCTGATTATGTTGATATAGCACTGCATTTATTATTTATATTGATTGTTATAATTTCTTATTTAGAACGGCTTCTAATTTATTTGTAGTCTAATTCATTACTTGTTTCTTTCTAACAACAAACAACATTCTACAAAGGAGTACCTAGGCTCCTAGTTGTGTTTCATCCACCATCTGGATCAGCTGTCAACGCCCGAACCAAATCATTGGTTTAAACATAATCTTTATCCTCACATTTCATATTGAATCATTAGACATGTATTGCAATAAGGATATGCTTTTATTTTATTTTAAAGGATGAAAAACAAATGATGTTTAATGGGTTGCATCTAACTATGAACATATATACAAGGGCTTATAGCAAACATGTTCTAGGAGCTATGTTCTTATATATAACTTGTAGTCATAATTGGCATAAATACAACTATTTATAACCTGTATCTTTATTGGTTAGTCTCAAATCAAATTACATCTATCCATATGTTCAAGTATTTTCATATAATTATTTGTAAATTATGATATTTTGTATCAATCTTGTGATTTCATTTAAGGAATTTGAGAATGATTTTGTAATTAAGCATGTTGTTAATTAACAAATGGGTGTCCCATATTTGCAGCTAGAGAAGCAACTCCTTTTGTTTAATTACATTTATTCAATTCTCTAAGTATCTTTTAAGAATTGCTGAACGTTTTGTATCTTGGTGTTAAAATGTAAATATTTATAGGTGTTATGTTTATATTGTGTGTAGTTATTAAAGGGTCATTGCGATCACAATGAACTCATAGAAGAAACACGTTTGATTTTGCTTGCTCTGTTGTTTCCGCTTGCTCCACACCTTCAACTTTATACCTTCAAATTTCACTTTCGACACTTTTATATTGATTTTAAAACAAAAAATCTAAACCCCGCTGCAACGCGCGGGTAAAGTTACTAGTAAATACTAAATAATAACCCTAAAAGTCTTTGTTATCAGAAATCAATAGATTCAACTAATTTAAGTGTTGTATATATAATTCACAAGTTAATCTAACTTTCAACATTGATTGCTTTTGCTGTTTAGTTAAGCCGAAGAAACAAACATTCGATGTAACAAATAGACAAGAAGTGAACATCAATGTAATGTGCTAACCTCACTCCTCAAAGATTTGTTTATATTAAAAAGGTTTAAAGAATCACATGAGTTTTCACGAGGAGATATACATGAATAAGTTTCGACACTTCCTAAAGCAATTCATTATAATATGTTGTTAATTTCTTCGACTACTTGCATGAGAGCTATATAATCACATGTCGTACACCTTAAGTTTTTTTGTGATTACATGATATGTAATCATCAACATTATTATACATTCAGTTTGGAATGTAGATTTGGTCTGACGGTTGTGATGGCTCACATGCTCGACCGATTGCTTATATTGTATATTTTTTTGTGATTACACGATTAATGTTAACTAAAAGGCTGTTTGGCAGCCTCTTAATCAGCCTCTTAATGGTTCAGATGTCTGAATGGTTCAGCATTTAATGGTTCAGACTGTTTGTTTCGCAAGCACATGTCTGAATGGTTAAGAGATTTACCTCTGAATGATTAAGCATTATATTGATGCTGAATGGTTAAGAGGTCTAATGCTGAATGGTTAAGACATATTATCTGAATTGGTCAGACATTTGTTTTTGAATAGTTAAATTATATACTAGCTCTTAATGGTTCAGACCTCTTAATGATTCAGCACTTAATGATTCAGACCTCTTATTGGTTCAGCACTTAATCATTCAGATGTTGCCAAACAGCCCGATATCTTTATCTTATGCATATTGTATATTTAGTTACAGCTAATTTATATCATAGTGATGATAGAAAAGCATATATTTATCTTTTGTATATTTTATTGTTTATTGAATTACAAGTATCTTATATCATAGTTGATTATGTGATTTACATGTGTATGTTTAGTTACGTGACTGGAAATTTCCGTAGTATTTGCTGGCCTCTCATATTCATTGTATTTAGTAGTTATGTTTTTCGTAAAGAAAATCACAACGGTGTAACTATTAAGGTTAGGCATATCAAAACGAAACTTAATCAAGATCTAATGGAAAGGGGTATCAAACACCTTTTTTAAGATTGGTTGTTAACCCTAAATACAAAACCACATATTATAGATGTTCTTGTAACTTTAAAACTTGGTTGTATACCAAGTTGAAATGACATGTATATGAGTTTAGTTAGGTCTAGAATCAGTAGATCTAGTCATTATGTATAGGCTTAGTACTTGAATTAATATCTGTAATGAACTTTTGTATTTCATTATTGTGTATGCATTAAATATATAGGTTAACCCATTTATATATGTGTTGATGTATGTATGGCTGCAGGTACAAACATAATACTTGATCAATTATTGAAATTGACCGTGTAAGAAACATCTACGGATGAACATTTTGTTCTTCCGTAGATATATATTGTACAAGTAACAAAACATCCGAAGATCATCTACGGATGAACAAAGTCCAAGTGTTCCAAGTGTTCAAGAAATGCTGCGGAAGAACAAGAATACTGAGGAAGAACAAATCATCTGCGGAAGAACAAAACATCTACGGAAGACAATATTTATGCGGAGTCCAAACACTTGTATAATACAAGTGTTACAAGTCAACAAGTCAACAAGTCAACAAGGGCGGTTACAAATCCGAGATCCGAGAATCAGAAATCGAATTCCTTATCAAAACAAATCAATCCAAGAGATCCGGTGTTTCCTTATAACTGAAACATCATTGTCTATAAATATGGATCCTAGGTTTCGATTCAATAGGGGATTGATTTAGACGATTGATTGATTGAGAGAACAGCAATAGCATTACAACAATCATCAAAAGTCTTTCGATCGTCAAAACATATACAACATCATAGCATTCATTGATATCGTTCATTCATTCTTTTGTAATCATCAACACATTATAATAAAATATTAATTAATCATTAATTGTGTTTTGTTTCGTGTGTTCTTGATATTTCATTGATATTTAAAATTGCTTGAATACAATTAAACCAAATCAACGTTATTCCGCTAACGTGACGACATCGATTCACTTGATAATCGATCTTGATTTCGACTGTCACTTATCTCACATGCAGACTCCTTGATCTGATTGGTATCAAGAAGTGCTCATTGATTTAGATCATTGTATCAGTGTTAATTGTGTTTTAATTGTGTTTGATTTCGTTTATCTGCAATCATTTTTAATTAACTTGTTTCTATATTCAAATCAATTGAATAGCAGAACTTGTTAACATCATGAGCAACTTCAGTGGTTCATCTTACCAACCTCCGAAGTTGGAAACAAAAGCAGACTTCAAGTCTTGGAAAATCAAGTTCAGGAATCATGTAAACTATACTGATTCTGACTTGTGGATTTCCATCACTGAAGGTCCTTATATTCCACCCACTCTTGGGCCGGATTATAATGACAAAAATCAACCAATTAGTACCAAAGATCTATCACCTGATGATGTCAAAAGGGTAAAAGTTGATATAAAAGCATACAGTTTGCTTAGTATGGCTTTACCTGAAGAGATATTAATCAGGTGTGAGAACTATAAAACAGCACACTCCTTATGGAAGATACTTCACACTCTCTGCGAAGGGAGTGATGAGATAAGAAGTATAAGGAGAGACACCCTCAGATCACAATATGAAACTTTTCATCATATTAAGGTGAGTCAATTCCTCAGCAACTCCATAGATTCATGCAGTTAGTCACTGAGATGAATATTCTGGAGTTGAAGTATACAAGTGAGGAATTAAACAAGAAAATACTCCACACTTTGCCAGAAAGTTGGAAGCATACTGTGTCCATGTTCAAGAATACTATTGATCTGAAAGCAACTGGTTTAGATACTCTGGTTGCAAAAGTGGAAGCTCTTGAAATGGATGAAAAATCAAGAAACAAGAGTGTGAGAACTCATGTCTCACCCTATCACTTCAAAGAAACAAATAATGTAGGAAGTGCATTTATTTCAAACAATGAAAGTGATAACTCTTGTGCTAGGAGTGATGATGAGGAGGAAGTTAGCTTCTATGCTTCAAAACCCTCAAAGAAATCATCTCAAGACAAGCAGCAGAAGAATAAAGGAAGAACTACTGATAGACAAGATTCATCTGCAGCAACAACTAAGTCTTCCTTTTCAGCAATCAGTCAGAACCAATAACTGTGATATTGGACTCTGAAGAACAAAGAGCAGCCTTTGCAGCTTTTAGCTCAAGTTTTCAAGCATACCTGGGAAGCTCTCTAACATCAGCCAATATCTGTCAACAAGACTTAGAAGAACTACCCCCAGATGTAGTGGAAGAGATGGATCTACAATGGCAGATGGCCATGATTGCTTATAGAGCTAAGCAATATCTCAGGAGAAATAAGAACTTGGCTTCAGCAAGCAAAACATCAAAGATTGGGTGTTGACAAATCAAAAGTGAGATGCTACAAATGCAATCTCTATGGACATTTCTCAAGAGAATGCAATCAACAGTCTTACCCAGAGATGAGACAACATCAACAGCATCAACAACAACATCAGATTCAAGCAAATCAACAATCTTCTCAAAGACCTCTGCACAAGCAATCTCAACTGATCAATGCTTCCCCACCAGCCATCAAAGAATCAGCAGGACCAAGTAACTCAAAGGAGTCAGGGCTGATCATACTTCAAGATGGAACGTGTGACTGGAGCTTGTATGAGAAGGAAGTTTTGGAAGAAAATCAAGCATTGATGGCCCATATGGATCAAACAGTTCCACCAATGGCAAAAGAGGTAAAAGAAAGATGTGTTCATCAACTTGTGTTGAGGAAGTTGAAAGATATAGAGTCCATGCTCAACAGTTGGCTGATAAAGTAAAAGAAACAATGATTTTGAATGAATCTCATGTTAGAGAACATATGAAACATATCAAATAAAAATTAATTCTTTGCAAAAGGATTTAGAAAAATTTGTTTCTGAAAATTATAGCCTAAAAGCCCAAGTTGAGCATTTGACCACTTCCTTAACAAAATCCATGGCTGATCATGCATCAACTGAAGTGAAACTTCAGAAGTTTCAATTATCATCTCAGCAATATGAGAAATTACTAACTTCTCATATTGAATCAAAGAAAAGGTCTGGGTTGGGTTATAATGCGGTTGCACCACCTATAAATGATAATTACACATCCTTACCTACAACAATGACAAACACTCTGTCAAATCATTTTGTGCCTAGCACTAAATTTGAAAAAGATTCAACTAAAACTAAAATTAATGATAAAGCTGAGGTGAGTGAAACTGAATCATCTGAATCAGAATCATTAGATCAAATGATTCAAAATTTGATTATGATAAGTGTGATGACTTGGATGATTCTGATGAACATGATGTTGATCAAACAAGCACTGGTAAAAATTTTCAACTGAAAGCCCATATTCCAAAAGTGCTTGAAGAAACAAAGTTGTCATATCCTCCTAAACAAAGAAACATGCTGAAGACCATCTGCAAGAGGATAGCTCAATTGAATGAAGGTCTTCAAGAACTAAGTATGCAAGAATCCTCCAAGAAATTGACTAATGAATCTGTCATCACTGAGGAAAGAGGAAAATTCAAAGGAAAGAAAAAGGCATCAGCAGATCATCAACTGAACAAGAAAACTTCAGCTGCTGATCTACGGAAGAGAAATTCAGCTCCAAACAATCAAAATGTGCACAAAAATGAAAAAGGTGAAGCACATTTAAAGCTAAAGAAGAAAGAGCCACAACAAAAATCAGCAAACAAAAGGAATGATTCTGAGAAAGAATCAGAAGAAAGTATTGCAAATGGTGTGACATGAAAATCACAACACTGAAGATTGTTACTTCAGCAGCTATTGTTCTATTTGCAATATGAACAATCATATGACTGCTGATTGTTACTTCAACAAACATTGTTCTATTTGCAACAAAAATAATCATTCCACACAGGAATGTTATTTCAACAAAAAGAACAACACAAAAGGATCAAAGAAGAAAGAATCAGACAAATCTGAATCAGATTCCCAATCCACGGATTCTGCAAAGGGTTCAAAACTGAAGAGCATGAACAAAAATCAAAGGCAAAACCAAAGGACAAATCAACATCAAGTGTTAAGATACTGAAGGAAAGACATCTTCCAGCAGTCAAAAACACCACACAAAAGAGTGGATTTTTCAGACAAGAATCAAAAGATGATGATTCATTCTTTGATAAATTTGAAAAAGGCATTCATATACCTCTTTCAAAACAAAAGATAGTGAAACATTTAAAGGTTCACTATCAAAACAAAAGAATCAAACAAATGAAGTTGATCCAAGTAAAGCAGAAAATATGAATCATGAATCTACTTCATCAACATCCCATTCAGCAGAATCATCCTCATCCAAATTAATTCAGAATGAATCAATCAAATCTGAAACAGAAACTTCAAAAAATATTCTTGAAAGAGTAACTGTTTTAGATCCTGTTGACAAACCCAGATCACTAAGACTTGGGTTGTCACTTCTAACTGATTTTATTTTCTGATTGCAGGAAACAATATTGGAGAGCTGACAACATGTGGTATGTTGACAGTGGTTGTTCCAGGCATATGACAGGAAACTGTTCTCTTCTCCATGATTTCAAACATAAAAATGCTTCTTATGTGGCATTCGGTGGGGATAAAAAGGGAGGTAAAATTGTTGGTGAAGGAATGATAACCAATGGTGTACTTAAATTTGATAAAGTAAATTACTGTAAAAACTTACAGTATAATTTATTTAGTGTATCTCAAATCTGTGATCAAAATTACACTACATTGTTTGATGACACTCACTGTTACGTTCTCTAAGCCAGGATTTATTGTCCCAGAAGATTGGATTCTTCTCAAAGCAGCAAGAAAAGGAAACACTTATGTCTTGGATATGAACAACACTTCTCTCACAAAACATGAAACTTGTCTTATATCTAAACTTTCAGAAGATTTGTCACAATTATGGCATAGAAGACTTGTTCATTCTAACATGAAAATATGAATAAATTGGTGAAACATGACCTGGTCATTGGATTACCAAATAAGAGTTCCATTGCTCAACTCATGCTCATCTTGTTACAAAGGAAAACAACACAGAGTGTCTCATAAACCAAAAACAATCAATACTAATACTACACCACTCAAATTGCTTCACATGGATCTTTTTGGTCCAACCAATGTAATGAGCATTGGAAAAAGGCAATATTGTTTGGTGATAGTTGATGATTTTCACTAGATTTACATGGTCTTTTTCTTAAAACAAAAGAGTGAAACATCAAAACATTAATGGACTTTGTCATCAAGATTGAGAATCAACTTGATACAAAAGTCAAAATTTTCAGGAGTGATATGGTGGTACTGAATTTGTTAACTTTGAACTAGATTCTTTTTGCAGAGAGCAAAGGAATTGCAAGACAATTCAGTGCACCAAGGACTCCACAACAAAATGGAGTTGCTGAACGAAAACAGAACTCTCATTGAAGCAGCAAGAACAATGCTAGCTGATTCACAACTACCTATTACCTTTTGGGCTGAGGGCGTGTGAATACTGCATGGCAATGTTCAAAATA
This sequence comes from Flaveria ramosissima, assembly GCA_025215565.1. Lineage (NCBI taxonomy): Eukaryota > Viridiplantae > Streptophyta > Magnoliopsida > Asterales > Asteraceae > Flaveria > Flaveria ramosissima. Next base: position 42,246,700 of record CM046046.1, read on the forward strand.
GAACATTATTGTCAAAGAACACAACAAAACTCCTTATGAGCTCATATTTCAAAGAAAACCTTTACATAGGATATCTAAGAGTATTTGGATGTCAAGTAACTGTTTTGAACATAAAAGAGTCATTAGGAAATTTTCAGAAAAAGCATATGATGGTTTCTTTGTTGGATATTCTTCAACATCAAAAATCATATAGAGTGTATATTCCACAGCATACATTTGTGGAAGAGACCCCTAATGTATCTTTGATGAAAATGTGTTCACTAAGTCGTTAAAGGTTCTTCATGGTTATTTGACATAGATGCCTTGTCTAAATCTTTTAACTATGGATCATTTGACAAATGCAGGTTCTGATGAAGTATGTTATCCATTTGTTCCACCTATTATGACTGAAGTAACTTTATCTGCTGATGTCCCCCAAGGATACATCCATCTTCAAGTGACAATACTTCAGCAGAAGCAGATATTACATGTGGAACTGACCAAAATGCATCCGGAGTTCCTTCGGAAGATCAGCATGCATCCGGAGAATTCCTTCGGAAGACCAAAATGCATTCGGAGTTCCTTCGGAAGATCAGCATGCATCCGGAGAAATTCCTTCGGAAGACCAAAATGCATCGGAGTTCCTTCGGAGATCAGCATGCATCCGGAGAGAACTTCCTTCGGAAGACCAAAATGTATCGGGAGCAAAACTCCTACGGAAGAAACAAAATACTTCCGCAGAAGTTCCTGCGGAAGAGCAAAATCCAACTGCAGATACTTCTGTAGCTCAATCAACAGAGACTCAATTTGATTATTTCTTGAATTCTCAAAATGAGATGAATCAATCAGAGGCAATGGAAATGACTAATCTGGAATCATCCATTCCAGTTGAGTCAACTCCTATCATAGGAATTCATAAAACTCATCACTTAACAATATCATTGGAAATCCTGGCAAGAGAACTACAAGAAGCCAAAGTGGTACAGCCAACCTTTGTCTTTTCAACTGTTTTCTTTCTCAATGTGCCGCCTCCAAACAAACAACGCGCTTTAAAAGACAATAGTTGGATTGAAGCTATGCAAGAAGAGCTTCACAGTTCAGAAAGCAAAAAGTATGGTTCTTGTTGATTTACCTGAAGGTCAACATCCTATTGGAACTAGATGGCTGTACAAAACAAACTGGATGATAGAGGGATTATTGTCGCGAAAACAAAGCAAGGTTAATAGCACAAGGATACACTCAAGAAGAAGGCATAGATATGATGAAGTTTTTGAACCACGTTGCAAGAATTGAGGCAATAAGAGTGTTCTTGGCATATGCATCATACAAGAAATTCACTGTGTATCAAATGGATGTCAAGTGTGCATTCTTATATGGAAAAATTGATGAGAAGTTTATGTGTCTCAACCCCCCGGATTTGAAGATCCTCATTATCCTCACAGGGTATACACTAGATAAAACTTGTATGGTCTTCATCAAGCACAAGAATAATGGTATGAAACACTATCATCCTTCTTACTCAAGCATGCTACAAAGAGGAAACAATTGATCAGACACTCTTTCTCAAACAAGAACATCAAGATCCTTAGTAGTCCCAAGTATATGTTGATGACATTATATTTGGATCAACTAATAAGAGATTGTGTGTGAATTTTGAAGAACTGATGAAATCTGAGTTTCAGATGAGTTCAATGGTGAATTAACATTCTTCTTGGCCTTCAAGTTCATAAAAAAGCAGATGGAATATTCATCAATCAAGAGAAATACATACATCAAATACTGAAGAAATACAATCTTGCTGAAGTATCCTCATGCAAAACACCAGCATCACAATTGATAAGATTGCTCCTGATCCAGCTGGAAAATCTATTGATCAAAAATTATTTAGATCCATGATAGGTTCACTTATGTACTTAACTGCCAGTAGACCTGATATTATGTTTGTATGTGTGTATGTGCTAGGTACCAATCTGATCCAAAGGAGTCACATCTCTCAATGCTGTCAAAAGAATTTTAGATACCTCAGGGAAAACCAGAGGACTGGGTTCTATGGTATCCCAAGGATGGAGACTTTACCCTCTACTCATACTCAGACAGTGACTATGGTGGTGTAACAAGCAATAGAAAATCAACAACCGGTGGATGTCAATTCATTGGACCCAGGCTAGTGTCATGGCAGTGCAAGAACAAACAAATGTTTCATATCCACATGCTGAGGCTGAGTACATTGCTGCTTCAGCGGGTGTTCTCCTATACTTTGGTTACAAAACCAATTGCTTGACTATGTTTACAACTTCTTCAAATCTCAATCTATATAGACAATTCTGCTGGCTTATGTTTATAACTGCTAATCCTGTGCACAGCATAGTAAACAAAACAACATTAGAGATTAGGTATCATTTTCTGAGAGATTGCTCAGAAAAGGGATTGATTAAGTTAGTGAAAGTGGGGATACATCAATATCAGCTTGCTGATTTATTCACTACAAAGCCTTGGATTCAGTCAGATTTAATTTCTGATTGAGTCTCTAGGTATGATTAACTTAGATTAAATCACGTCCTAAACACAACACATGCTGTGTGCAATTATGCATCAGTATGCCTTAAGCATGGGAAATGATAGTAAACATATAGAGCTTTGCTATTTCTGCATAACAAATAACAATATATCTCAACAAGTTTCTTGGATATGTGAGTAGGTTCAACTTGATGGAAACAAATCTTAGTGCTTGCACAACATAATATGTCATAATTGTCTGTGGGAAACTTCATTTTGAGAAAACAAAGTAGTCTTATTCTAATGTGATCAATCATTCATTCTCTGCACACACTATGTAAAACACTTTATACTATCTATCTTTGCAAATCATACTCCCTCTGTTTTGTGTGAACAAAGACCTGGGTGTATGATCACCATACTGAATCTCAGTATCAAAGGTGAAAAGATCATGTTCATCATCATCCCTCTGTTTTGTGTGAACAAAGACCTGGGTTAAAGGCACCTCTGTTCTACGTGAGTAAACCTGGTGACCTGATGATGATCATATCTAAAGCTCTCAAAAGAATCTTAAGTGATCAACTGTATATTATCCTGAGCTTTATCAACTCCAGCTCAATGAGATGTCCAAATACATCTCAAGATAGCTATTATAATTTAAAGTACATAGTCTTAAGTGTGGAATAATGATGATTGACTTACAAAGGGAGGACAACACCTTTGTGAATCAAATGTGAAGTCCATGACAGTTATTTCTAAATCAAAAAAAATGATAAACAGCAGGCCTAGTTGATACATGAGCTCTTGTATGGATTTATAAGGACAATATACTTGCATCAGAACTTGTTCTAGGCATCAACTATTCAACATAACTAATCAGGAAGAGGCTTAGCATTATAGTATGATCCCATCTTAAGTGGCATCGATGATCATCATCATATATTTAAGAGTTATGTTATTCCTCTTAAAGAAAATTTATGATAAATGCTTAAGTTCATCATTAATCACAAATTTAGGGGGAGTAGTAATTCATGAAAAAGCACTAATCAGGGCATCAGCAATGTCTATATTTTATCAATTTGAAAAGAATTGAAACTGAGCTGATCACCTTAGCCGTTGGTTACATGGAATTTATGTTAAATTTCTTGTACTAAATTGTGCATGTATATAAAGCCAACGAGGTCCTATAGCAATAATTGGTTCAACCATGGAGTTTGGCCATAAATACAAACAACTATGTAAATCAACTATTAGTATATTAATGTTTATCCGTAGGTTTGGTAAACTACGGATATAATTAAAAATCAATCAGTAGAAGTTGTTGATCCGTAGATATACTACGGAAAGAGTAAATTGTTGGATTCACAATTAATGTGAAATTACTTCTACGGAAGAGTACAATGTGGGACCCACTGAATAAATCCGAGAAAATTAATATGTCTGAGGGAGGGTATAAATAAAGAGATTTGACTTGTCAAATGCATTATTCACTTTTTCAGCTCACTTTTTCAGACCTAGAAAATCTCGCTCAACAAATTTTTCCCACTTTCTCAACATTCAAAATTTACCAAATCAAACCTTAAGCAAAAATATATCTGTGTACTTAATCAGCGTTTATTAAGGTAAAACATGTCGTAATCATCAGAATGAACAAGTTGATTCTTGTTTTATCTCACAACTGTTCGTATTCTAACATCAATAATGTGATTCTAACGAAGTCTTTTCTTATGAACAGATGGATCAACGATTTGCAAAAGAGCATAATGTGTGTGCTTTCTTGAACCCTGACGATCCTGTGTCAGAAGGATGTCAAGAAATTATGAGATATTTGAGAAGATCAAGGGTTTTCTATGCATTATCTGCAGAGCCAACGATTTATCGCTCGCATATCAGTGATTTCTGGAATTCTGCACATATAGAAGAAGATGATGAAGGAATTATTGCAGAAGTAAACAATCGAAGGCTGAGAATAGACGAACAAACAATAAGAAGGGTACTAGAACTGGGAGATGTTGAAGCTGGACACCCTGATGTATTTGATAATGAATACATAGAAAAGGTTTTTCTTCTAATGGGGTATGATGGAGACTTTGAAAAGGGAGAAATCAAGAAGGGAAGACTCTGTAAGCCATACAGATTTTTGTGTCACACTTATCTGAAGTGTATGTCAAACAGAAAATCTGGGCTTGACAGATTTTCAAGACATATATCATCTGGTATCATTGGCATCTTTGAGGGAAGGACCTACAACTACTCAAAGTACATCTTTAATTGTTTGTGTGATCACATTCGAGTATAGAAGGCTGATAAGATGTATATGTTTCCAAGGTTCATTCAACTCATCATTAATGCAGACCTGCCTGGAACATCTGTGGAGGGTGGTGTGTTTATCCAAGCACACCTTGGCAGATCTGTGCTGAACAAAATCTCAGGGAGATATGAAGGAGGAGACATAGACATGTTTGCTCATGTGATTGATGCTAATGCAGACATACCTCAAGAGCTTGTTTGGGAAATTGATGAAGAGAGCTCTGCTACCAGCTCTGCTCAAGACACTCCATCACCAGAAGCATCACCTCAACAACAAACACCCCAAACACAATCACCAGCCAGCCAAAATACAGAACCTATCTCTCCAATCCTCAATCTATCACCACAACAACAACAAACACCCCAAGCTCAATCTCCAGCCAGCCAAAATACAGAACCTATCTCTCCAATCCTCCACCTATCACCACAACAACAACAAACTCCCCAAACACAATCCCCTGCCAGTCAAAATACTGAACCAATATCTCCCATTCAACCCCAATCACCAATTCAGCCTCAGATGCAAATCTACCAACAACTTCCAAATTCAGATACTGAGAGCATCTACACTGGAGAGACAGAATTAGTCTCAGAAGCAAGTACAGTCAAACTGTCATTATCCAAGACTGAATCCCCTGTGCATTCAAATGAAACTGAACAAGTTTCTCCAGTGATTGATCAGCAACAACAACAAACACTTCAAGAGCATGAAGATCAAGCCACTGAACCAAAGTCAAGCTCAGCAAGTGTTGATCATGAGGAAGTAAAAGAAGATGAGATTGAGTCTCGGCATCAGGAAAGAGATACAGAAGCAGATCAGGTTGATGTGATTGCCTATAATGAAGATGATCTGAGTGATGATGACATTCCTGTGAGCAAAAGTTATCTGGTGGCTGAGTACAACAAGCTGGTGCTCAAATCAAATAAAAGAAAGGCAAGAATACAAGAGCTGAAGGGCATAATAAAAGAAAAGGATGAAAATTTGATAAATCAGCAAGCAAGAATAAAGAGACTGAAAGAAGATGCTCAAAGTGATAAAGAAGTCATTGATGCTCTGCTAGACAAGGAAGCTGAGCTTAAAGAATCAGCAGAGTCTGAGAAGAAAGAGAAAGAAAAGGTCATGAAGAGACTTGCACAAGCATCTGGCACTATGACTGCTCAGTCAAACATCATAAAGAGAAAAGAGGAAGAAATTGAGCAACTTAAACTGAAAATCAGTTCATTGGAATCTCATGCTAAGGCCTCAACTGCTCAAACAAAACAAAGTCCTGAGGGATCTAAAGAAATGATCTTGTACTCAAGGAAAAGAAAGTACCTTGGTACTGCTGAGAAGAAGCCAACCACTTATGAAAGTATTTCAAAGAAACAAATGCTGACTTCTCCTGAACACACCCCCTTAATAGACTTATCTGCTGAGAAGCCCATCTCTGAACAGAAAGATGAAAGTGATAAAGAGTGGGAAGAATTAATCAAAGAAGACTCTCCTCCAAAACAAGAAGTCTCAAAGGCTGATGATCTTCTGACTACAAGTGACATACTTGAAGAGAGGCCTGAATCAACCATGTTCATGACACTTATAAACCATGGTTTCCCTTATGACATGGTTGAAAGACTAAACATGACAGAGATGAAGAACCTGTTAAAAGAGTTTGAGCTTGCCTGCTTTATGATTCCAAACTGTGATTATGAAGCCTTCAGCACCTTTCAATCAATTCAAAACACAAAGAAGGAGCTGGGACATTGTGACACAGCCAAGCTGAGCAAATACAACATGACTTGCTGGTTACAAGGACATAACTACAAACCTCATGAGCTTAAAGGAAGATCAGTAGGGGAACTCAGAAGGATGATGGAGCATGTGATGAAAGTTGAGCTAGATACAGGAGTAAGATTCAGAACTGAAGCTCCACATCCATCTTATGAACAACAAAGCAAACTTCCTGCTGAACCTATAACAGTTGAACCTAAAGATCAGCACAAAGGAAAAGAGAAATTGATTAGAGAGCCAAGAGAAGTCATCCCCGGAAAAGTATGGCCACTTGGGACTGCAGTTAGAGAAATAACTGAGCAAAAGTCCACTCTAATACAACTGATAGATCATCTCACAACTCCCAGCTCTGCGGAAGAAAACAAGATCATGGCCTGGAAATATGATCCAGACTGGGATTGTGCTGTTATTAAAAGAACATCTGGAAGAGTTGAATACTTCCATGATGTACTCTCAGTGCTGAGTCTGCCAGAAAATGACATCAAAGATCTTCAAAGTTTAATCATCAGCAACTATCCAATTCACCCTAGAGGAAGAGATTTCTCAACCCTAGTGGGAAAGCTGAAAACAAAATTCAAAGATGATGTGCTTATAGAAGCCAAAAGAGAAGATGTAGAACATCAAAAGAGAATCAAAGGGCTAAAAAGATTCAAGACCAATGCCTCAGAACATGTTGATGATGAATTCTTGAAGAGGATTGGCTACAACAACAGAAACAAAGCAGCACTTAAATGCATTGAAGGGACTCAATTCACATACCCAATCACTGAATGGGGATATGTTGAGAAGACAAAAGAGTTGGTCCTACTGAGAAATGCTGAGAACAAGAAAGCTGAAAAGATCAGAATCTTTGATCCTGTGGAAATCAAACTGCTCCATCCCAGCTACACCTCATATCTTAATGACAAATTTTTTCCCAAGCTGTCTGATGAAAAAGCACAAAATGATCTGTTCCTACATGTCCATGTGATTCAAGTAGTAGACAAACTACATGCCAAAGCCTATAAAAGAAGAAGATTTAATGCTGGACTACTGAAGGGAACAACTTTTGATGAAGTAACAGAACTAAGAATGACAGAACAAGATGAGCTAGAAGTGGTGAATAACAACAAGGTGTTAGACACACTCACTACAGAGGAAGATGTTCTGGGAATTAGTTATGAGACTCTGAAGAAGATCAGCAAGATGAAGATCAACTATAAGTATGATGATCAGAAGACTGCTGTCTCCTACTTCTACAACAAGATGATTGCAAGAATCAAAGATCTTGCAGTTTTGAAGGACTGATTGCAAGTAGCTAAGCCTAAGGGGGAGTATTGTTAGGTCTAGAATCAGTAGATCTAGTCATTATGTATAGGCTTAGTACTTGAATTAATATCTGTAATGAACTTTTGTATTTCATTATTGTGTATGCATTAAATATATAGGTTAACCCATTTATATATGTGTTGATGTATGTATGGCTGCAGGTACAAACATAATACTTGATCAATTATTGAAATTGACCGTGTAAGAAACATCTACGGATGAACATTTTGTTCTTCCGTAGATATATATTGTACAAGTAACAAAACATCCGAAGATCATCTACGGATGAACAAAGTCCAAGTGTTCCAAGTGTTCAAGAAATGCTGCGGAAGAACAAGAATACTGAGGAAGAACAAATCATCTGCGGAAGAACAAAACATCTACGGAAGACAATATTTCTGCGGAGTCCAAACACTTGTATAATACAAGTGTTACAAGTCAACAAGTCAACAAGTCAACAAGGCGGTTACACGAATCCCGAGAAATCCGATGATTCCTTATCAGAAACAAATCAAATCCCAAGAGATCCGGTGTTTCCTATAACTGAAACATCATTGTCTATAAATATGGATCCTAGGTTTCGATTCAAAGGGGGATTGATTTAGACGATTGATTGATTGAGAACAGCAATAGCATTACAACAATCATCAAAAGTCTTTCGATCATCAAAACATATACAACATCATAGCATTCATTGATATCGTTCATTCATTCTTTTGTAATCATCAACACATTATAATAAAATATTAATTAATCATTAATTGTGTTTTGTTTCGTGTGTTCTTGATATTTCATTGATATTTAAAATTGCTTGAATACAATTAAACCAAATCAACGTTAATTCCGCTAACGTTGACTTGACATCGTTCACACTGATAATTCCTGTCGACGATCCTTGGATTCACAGTTTAGTTTGAAATATACGGGACTAAGTTCTATAACAAATCATTTTATCATATCAATAAAAGTACATGTGTTCTACTAACTTATGTAAAGGTATCGTGTGTGACCAATGTGAATTAGTTATAGAATTTGTCGTTACATCATTAGGTTAAAAAAAAAAAAGATACAATCAAAAAAACCCGATCAACCAAAATCGTTGTTTGTATACGGTCTGCATATACACAACACTTTTAGCTATGGTTGAGAGCCCACATTTTCATGAGGTGATGCGATCCTTAGTGCACATGTCGCATCAGCAAATGGAATATGATCACCACTTCTGTCAATGACCACCACCATTCTCCACAACCGCCAGGTACAACCGCACGAGATCCTGGTATGAATCGGATATTTGCAAAATGCTATGAACAATCAACATGTTGTGACTGACTAACATGTGTTCTTAGGTTTTCTGTATCATGAATCGGAATTCTCGTCAGGATAATAAGTCAATACATCATAACAAAAGTTAGATGAGATGAAACAAGGATACAAGAATTCTTACAATCGAAATCCTACGGTACATTGTGATAACATCGACAGTGGCATGGTAACCTGCAGTGTTAGGGTTACCGACAGTGGCAGTTGCGGCGACGCTAAAGGCCAGAGAAGATGGTGTGATAAGAAAAATGAAAGGAGAGCTAGGGTTTTATAATCATGTGGGGTGTTCGTGAAGATGTGGAATTTATGTTTCAGCCCCTCATTTTTATTCTCTATATAATCTCTTCCCCTTTCATTTGTATGTTAACTTATATAAAAGTGATAATTTGTATTCATGCATAGTGTTATCATTTTTAGTATAGTTTATCATTTCATCATTTTCTATATTTTTGTCAACTATATAAGTTTAATTTAGAAAAAGATGAGGCCAAATTCTATACAAATCATTCATATTGCCTCAGTAAAAGCATATCTATCATAATAACATAAATAAATGTGTGTCGGCGCGGACACTCTTATTTATTATAGAATCAGATGCTAAAACATTAGGTTAAAAAGACAAAAGATACGGCTATAAATTCATTTCCCGCTTAGCAAAACAATACTAATACATGGTATCTTTTTTATAAACATGGTATCAAATGTAAAAATATAAGAACATCAAGCCTAAAAATTTAAAAGAACGCATATTTTTTGCACTTTTAAAAAAGATCTTCCCGACATCATGCCAAATTAAGACACTAAATTATAACGACCACTATAATCCAACATAGGAACTCATGGCTATGTGTTATTATAGAAAAAGAAGAGGCCAAATTCTATAACAAATCATTCATATTGCCTCACTAAAAGCATATCTATTATAATAACATAAATAAATATGTGTCGGCGCAGACACTCACATTTATTATAGAATCAGACGCTATGTGTTATTATTTTTTTAACAGCCTTATGGACATGATATGACATGACATGGTATGGCATGGCATGGCGTGACATGACAGTATTGTTATTTAAAAATAAATTTTTTTTTATATTTTTAAACTCATTACTCGTCATTGTGTCTGATTTGGCGACAAGTGTTGCAAGTGAGTTCTTTCATAAGTTGGGTGATAAGATGGGAGTTTACGACGTTAATAAAGCTTTGGAAAAGTGCCACCACCTCTTATTTATTCGTGACAGATACGGGGTGTATAGAAAATTTAAGGCATTACATAGAGCTAGACGCTTGCGAACTTTCTTACCTACATCAGTTACAAGGTTGATTACTTGGCAAAGATTCTACTTATCAAACATGGTTCTTATAGAGTTACTCCCCCAAATGCAAGTCCTAAGGGTGCTAAGTTTAGCTAATTATAATATTACACAGGTACCATATTCCATGGGTGTGTCAATTTAGTATCAATAGGTGAGAAAAAAACTAAAGTGGTGACTAGCATGGAATCTTTTAGAGAAGTTGAAATTAGTAGTTGTGGAGATTAGAGAACTACTATTGTCCAAACAACATTGAGAAGTTGAAGATATCTAGTTGTAGTTCAATTACATCCTTAAAGTTCCCAACAACGCACGAAGTCCCATCCACTTTGAAGATTCTTAACATCGAGGATTGTAGTAATCTAGAGACGAGTTGGCTTCTCGACAACTTCTTGTCATCACTTGAGTATCTTGTGATATACAGAATGCCGAATCTAAGGTTTGTTTCGATGGGTGTTTACTGTTTAGTCCATCGATCACCACATTAATAGTTTCAAGTTGTTACATTAATACTGCAACTACATCAAAGTGGGGGCGACAAAATTTCCCAACCTCACTTGTTACATTAATCTTATACGGTGGAAACTCAGGAGCGATCCCATTCGCAAAGGCAGATGATACAAGGAATACTACAACTACATCGTCTTTTCTTCTTCCCTCATCTCTAACTTATCTATATATATATCAGCGATTTTATAGACGTAAAATCCCTTTCAACAGGCCTACAGCACCTCAGTTACCTTGAAGAACTTGTTATTTACTCGTGTCTGAACCTTAGGGTAACACTACTCCCTTCGCTTTCACGTTTTTGGGTGAAATATTGTCCGAAACTAAGAACAAATTGTCACAGCAGAAGAGGTAAGTATTGGCCCCTTATATCACAGATTCCTGACCTTGATGTAGAATGATTACATCTATTATTCATGTTACAATAGTATATGTATTATACACCTAAAACTGATATTTTGGTTTTGTCCAAAGCTGATAATTACCAAAATGGACACCCAAAGAAAAAAGAGGAAAGCAACTATGCATTTTGGATCTTTATAATGGATACATCTAAATCATATATAGTAGAACAACAAAGTAATGTCAAAATACCAAAAATTAAAACAACCATAATGCTAAATGTCATGCCTTTATTAGTTAAAATTAGTATTTTTAATTGCATGCCTAATTAAGTTTATTATGTGATGTGAGTGTGTTGAAATGCTATTTTAAGTGTTTAAATGTTAAATATTAAGTTTAATTACTCGTATTTATGCATTTGATCATGTTAAATAGGTTAACTAGGAGTTTGAAGTGATTTTGTAGGTAAAATAACCAAGTTGGAAGCTTCCATGGTGATACAAGGCGTTGGAGGGGTCAAGAAACGAAAATTCAAAATGCAGCAGAAAAGTTTCCACCGTAGCCTACTACAGCCACCGTAGGCTACGCCAGCATCAGCCAAAAAACAGTAGAATACCCTCCAGCGTAGGCTACGCTGGCTGGCGTAGCCTACGCCAGAGCCTTCGGGAAACACCTATAAAATCGCGTTTTTGTTAGGTTTCATCCACCACTTGCCCCCCATTCGACCTAGGACGATTTGAGACGAATTTTGGGTGTTTCTAGACCTATGATTCACCGTTCTACATCGTTCTAATACCATTCGATCATCCGGGATGCAATTCAACATCGATTATGAAGATCATTCAAGAACAATGAGCGGCTAGACTTCTCGTGATCTACTTCGGGTAATGGGTTTTGTGTGATTAGGTTCTCGTTCTTGTTAGACTTGTGTTGGGATTGAACTTTAGAACCCTTTAAGTTCTTTTATAAGTTTAACTTGTATTTTGATTATTTAAACAATTATGTTGGTTGACCTTTATTTGAATGTCGTATGATCTAGCGCGAATCGTATGGTTGTAGAGTTTTGGTTACTAATTGAATTGGTATTGTGTATTAAGACCTGTTAAGTCTTGATTATCATTATCACTTAATCATTACACGTATAGAATCCCCGTTAAGGATCTTCCACCAAGTTGAACTAAACAATTACTGAAAACCAAACCTTAACCCTGAAGTGGATTACTCTTTCTTATAATTGTCTTCTTAATCAAGTTTGTTCCTTTGCAATTTGTTTTCTTAGTTAATTCCTTAATCATTCCAAAATCCAGTTTTTACAGCCAAGAGGCAATAGTTTAAGTAATTTGATAATTTAGTTAATCGTTTCTTATAAATCAAGTTACAATACACCGACCACTAATTCCACGAGGTTCGACAACCCTACTTACCCTAACTAGTTTAAGGTGAATAGGAACACACATTTTAACATCTTATTTGATTGGTACTTCGACATCGATCAAATTTTGGCGCCGTTGCCGGGGAATCGGTGCGCTTGGTGTTTTGTTATTTGATTTTTTTTAGTTTTGTTTACTTGTTTTGCTTTATTTCTTTATTTTCTTGTTACGCTTGGTATTTTTCAGTGTGCAGGTGACAGGTTGCATGCATACTCGTTATTCGGGTAGGAAATCACCATTAGTGTTCGATCCAGAGATAGAGAAATCAGCGAGGTACAATCGTGTTCTGCATCGATCAGGGCTACCAACTACATCAATTTCACAAGCTATTGATCAAGCAGCTGACAGTTCGTCTGATTCAACCCAAATGGATGACCCAAATAACCAACCACCTCAAAATCCAAACCCTCCTCCTAATAACCAAATTCAAAACCCAAATCCACTTCCACCACCAAATAACAACCGCAACAATAACCTGAATCAACCACCACCCAATGATAATATGAATCAAAATAACCTCAATCAAGGAGATGACTTTGATCATGTGAGCATGCATAGTGTCCATACGGGTGATGAAGATTATGAAGATGAATGGAATAATGGTGCAAATTATGATGCGTGGGATGGAAACTTCGGTGGAGGTGATGGATATAATAGAAATAACAATTGGGGGAATGATCAGCATGGGTGGAATGCACCACCTATCAATCAACAACGGGGTAGGGTTAACAATAATGCCAATCAACCAAGAAGACCTCAAAGAGCTCAAGTACGAGGTGTGGATAGCCATTTCAGACCTGCTATTTCTGAAAATCCAAATCCTATTGCACCTCCAAATCGTAGAGGAAGAGCTTTTGATGTACGCCCTCATTATCTCACCATTCTTCCTGCATTTAGAGGCACTACAACAGAAGAACCATATGTACATCTTGCTGAATTTGATGCCATATGTAGCACCATTGGTGGAAATCACTTTACACAAGATGAAGTGAGGCTGCGATTGTTTCAATTCACCTTGAAAGATAGAGCAAAGCAATGGTTCCTCACTTTACCCGATAATAGTATTCACACATGGCAAGAAATGCAACAAACATTTTTGGATGAATACTATTCGATGGGTAAAACTAGTGACGCGAGAGATGCTATCCGATCCTTTCAACAACAAGCAGGAGAACAATTTCATGAAGCATTCACAAGGTTTAAGGAACTGATCCGTATGTGCCCACATCATGGAATTGAACGTTGGGAGTTGATTAAGGCTTTTTCGGATGGATTAACTAATGAGGAGAGAAAGTACTTATATTCTACAAGCAATGGCACATTCCTTTCTAATCATGAGGACGCCGATTGGGAATTTTTAGAGAGGATGTGTAGGAACTCCAAAGCACAAGCTTCTGCTAGTAGGCGATCCAAATCAAATTCAACAAGATCAACCACAATTGATTATGAAACCAAAGAGAGAATTGCATCTTTGGAGAAACAATTAGCAAAGCTAGGAAGAACATGTGTGAAGGAGGTTGCAAATGTGGGCTATAATGTATGCGAAGAATGTGGTGAATTAGGTCATAATGGTGAGTCTTGTCCTGTGGTAATAGGAAGGAGTGAGGAAGTCAATCAAGTTTACGGAGATAGGAAGCAATTCGATATGAGTTCCAATACTTATCATCCTGGATTGAGGAATCATCCTAATTTCAAATATGGTAATGCTTCAAACCAGATGAATCCTAACTTTCAAGGTAACAATCAAGGCGGTCAAACATATCAAAATCGAACACAAGGGACTTACAATCCAAGTGGTTATCAAAGAACTTCATATTCTCAAGGAAACAATCAAGGGAGCTACAATCATGGGGGTCAACAAGGGATTTCATCACGAAGTTATCAAGGAAAGCCTCCATCGGGACAAGTTTGCAGCGAAGACTCTACAAATGCAAAGTTAGATGCTTTAATGAACATGATGAAAGAGAATATGCAAGAGAATAAGAGGGAAAATGAAATCAGAGATAAAGCTTATGAAGCCTTAAACAAGCAAGTGGGACAATTAGCTGAGGACGTGGCTCAAATTAAGCGGAACCCTGAAAAGTTACCAAGTGATACCATGATCAATCCTCAACATCAAGGAACCAACACGGAAAACATGAGAAATGTTCATATCAATTCGGTTAGTATCCTTCCTGACTCTAAAATTATTGATAGTAACTTTACTTCTTTTCCACAAGTTGCAGTTAAGGAAGAGAAAGTTGATGCAGTGGAAGATAGTGACTCAGGAGCACCCATCATTCCAATAAAAGTGGGGAAGTTGAAGATAAAAAGAGCACGCTTGGATTATGGAGCAACTGTTAGTATCTTGCCAGGTATGTTATATGATCAGTATGACTTCGGTTCTCTAGATGAAGTTAACACCACTGTGGTGTTAGCTGACTTGACTCAGAAATGTCCTCGAAGGATGGTAAGGAATGTTATAATCAAGTTGGGAGAATTTTACTACCCGGTGGACTTTATGGGGCTTGATTATGCACCGGTGAGGACAAATGAGCAACCGAATGTCATATTGGGTCGACCATTTTTAGCAACTGCCAATGCTCAAATCAATTGTCGGGATGGAACGATTGAAATGACTTACGAAACTCGTAAGTTACGTTTTGATGTATTTTCCAAGTCGGTTAATTATTTTGTTAATGATGAAGTTTTTGTGGCAGATATGACTAACGTGTGTGTTCCTACTTATACTCCATATGTAAGCACGAACACCAATTTTGAGAATGATTTTGAGTATGATAGGGTTAAGCATGTGGACTTGAAGGAATTGATGAATTTAAAAGAAGAGAAAGAGCCAATTATGATAATGGAAACAAAAGATGAGAAGCCTAAAATAAAGAAAAAAGTTGGTGATCCACTTGATCATATAAAAGACAGAGTTGAGGCATTAATGTTTGGGCCACAATGCGATCTAGTTGAAGACCCACCAGATCATTTGAAGAATACCGGAGTCAAGCATCTTACTCGACCACCATGAGTGGTCGCAGGTATGGTCTGGCTGAAGACCTAAAACTTAGCGCTATTCGGGAGGCAACCCGAAATCAAAATTTTATGCTTTTATGTTTGATGTGTTTGTTTAATTAGTTTGTGTTGTCAATTTGGTGGTGTTATTAGTATTATGTGTTGGGAATGGTTACGTGTGCTTGGGTAGATTGGGTTGAAAAGTCGTTTATGTTGATTGATCGGATAAATTGAAAAAAAAATCCTTGCATTTAACCTAAATATCATACATTGGGGACAATGTATCCTAAGTGTGGGGATGAGGAAAATGTGAAAACTTTTAATTTTTTTGTTCTGAGCAATCCAATTGGACATGAAAACAACAAGCATACCAATTGATTCCTACCTTGTTTGAAGTAAGGGTTCTTAGTCATAGTCTAATTCCATGATAGCGTAAGGAATTGTGTTTAGCAAGGCTTTTAGAAAATGTAAGAATTACCTAATTGTGGTTAACAAGCTATTGGTGTAATAAATTCATGCACACATCGGCAACCCATATTTCCTAACTTGGTAAGATGTTGAAGCCTACTAGATTGTTAGTTCATAAAACTTATTTTATTTGTTGAGTGTAGGTCATATGACTCTTTGTTTTAGAACTTGTGTGATTTGATGCATACTAAGACGGTGGACTTGATAAATGCACATAGATGATAAAGGCAATCTAGGATTCTCTTTTCCTTTCAACCCATTTTCGTGCATTACCAATTGCTTAAAATTTTCCCTAGTATCCCTTTTTGAGCTTTAAACCTTTTCTTTTGTTAAACCCACATCATTAAAACCCAAATCAACCCATTCACCCTTACGAAATACAATGATAGACAAATTATTCTTTTTACCCAATGTGACTCATTCACCACTGATGATGACATTCCAAGTGTATTAGTATTTGATTTTTGGTAATAGTTAGTGATTGAAAAAAAAACAAAAAAAAGAAAAAAGAAAAAGAAAAGAAAAAAAATGCAAAAATTCTAATTATGGGATAAATGTGTACCCATGGTTGTTGTTTTGTTTTAAGTAATAGTTACGTTAATAAGGATGTCAACAGTTGGTATTTACCATGATTTTTATTTTAGCCACTTTCACAGCCAAACATTCCTACCCGAACCTAAGCCCAAAACCGATAAGTCCTTTTGATGTGTGCATTATTAATGTGTACTGTGGAAGTTTGATCGTCACTCAAGCATATGATAACAAAGTTTCATACGTGGACCTTTTGAGTGATTTATTGGTGCAATTTTCACCAATCCAGAAATAAACCGAGTGGAGCGAAAATAGTGAGGGGTGTGTTGCATGAAAATAAAAGCCAAAAGCCTGTTAGGTTTATGCAGGATCGGGTTTTGTCACTTAACACTTGTATTTCTCTCAAACTCACTTATAATAGTCACTCAAACAAGATGAAGCAATGTCTTTGACAAGAGTTGATAATAATATAATAAGTAATCAAAGCAACAAGCAGAAATATTTTCAAGGTACTTGTATATATTACTTCTCAACTCAAGATTACAAGACACTTACAAGCATAGAACATGAGTTACAATGAGAAACTATATATACTAGATCCTACAGCCGGTTATACTTGATACCAGCTGGAAACCTAAGACTAAAGCATATACTACAATGCTATAGTTAAGGTATCTTAGATAAAGTATTATCTAAGATATGGTAGTCATGACATGTCCATGACTTACCTTTTGTCACCAACTAAAGATGGCAACTGTACTTAACATAAAAAGGTAAACAGTAGATTAAAGTATGGTCAACTACATGGCTTTTGAGAAAACGCCATGCAGTATCTCAGAGATTTGCAGCGGACTGTCAGACAGACCATACTTATGTCTACTGGATAATAGAAGTGTCTTCCGAAGGTTAACTGGCTTCGGAAGAACAAGTTTTTCCGAAGCCACTTATACTTCGGAAGATGCTTCTATGCTTCCGAGGCTTTAAGGACTTCTTTATTCTTCGGAAGTTGACTTCAGATCTTTGTCTTCAAGTCTTGAACCTTCGGAAGTAACTTCTTTACCTTCGGAAGTTGGAGTTCTCCTTCGGAAGTGTATTTTACACTTAGGCTTCGGAAGAACTCTTTCTTCCTTCGGAAGTCCCACACTTGGCTTCGGAAGTCCTTTGCATGTAGTACTCAAAATCTTCTAAGTGATATGGTTTTGGTTGCACCAGCCTCTTATGATCCAACAAACTCCCCCTAGGCTGATGCTACCAAAACTTCACTTATCTCTACTTCTCAAAGTTTTCAGCACCAGGGACAAAAGATATTTGTCTGTCTCTCTGTTCTTCCTGGAAGTAGTGCTGAGAAGCTTGTACAAGTCATTCGTGGACAGGAGATCCAGTCTATCACTTTGAATGACATGCACCCTTTGTTGTGACCCCCTGAAGAGAGTTAGTTGACGGGAGTTGTAGTCATACTCCCATCTAACTATGGACTCAAGTTCAGGACCTTCAACCATTTGAAGAAAGGCTTTGCCTTTGGTTGCTGATCCTTTCCTTTCCTCCTCCTCTCTCCGTTTTGACTCCTCTTCGACCTTGCTTCTTGCAGTGAGCTCGGCCATGTGAAGGCTGCCTAGATGATTTCTGATGTGAGCAGCTACTTCGGAGTTTGAGGGGTTGGAGAATGGTTTCTCTGCTAACTCAGCAATATCAAATCTGCTTAAGTGTAGCAGAGATGAGGCATTCAGCCTGTTAATCTCACCATTCTCTCTCTCAACAACAAAGTTGTGAGAAGAGTCTTCGAACCTCCACTGGACTATCTTCTTTCTGGGTACAAGAGATTGTCTTGGTACCCTATCTCCTTTCTTTGTGTCCAGCAGAGTCACCAGCCTTCTCCTCAGCTTCTTTTCTTCCTCATTCAATGTATCTGAATTGAGGCCAAAGAGTCTTGCGGCTTGGTCCAAAGTTCCTCTTGGCAGATCAAGAAACTCATCTCTTGTGAGGGAACTTGAGGATCCATCAACATAAGTCAGGTTGACTGTATCCTCCTCACATGAATGTCGCTCAGAGTAGTGCAGTTGATGAGCTTGGTTTTGATCTCCTTGAATTCCTCCATTGAGAGATGTTTGGAAGGCTGAGGGGATGGTTTGATTGGTTGTTGGGTAGGTTTAGGAGGTTGGGTTCTGGGTAAGGCTTTAGGTTGGATGATGGGTAGTTTAGGTGGTTGAGGTGAGGGAGTTGGTAGATGTGAAGGTGTAGGTTCAGGGGTGAAAGGTTCAGGTTCAGTTTTGATTGGGAAGGGAAAGGGTATTGGTTCAGGTTGATGTTGGGTTTGGATATTTGGCTGAGGGGTGGCTTTGAAGGTCATCCCCTGTCCCCTTCTATACATCTCCTTTCTTCTCCCTGCACGAATGTCAGCCTTGATGTCACTGACATGTCGTTGGAGAGTCTTCTCAGACATTGGACCCACTTGCCTGCCAGAGAAGCCGTGAGCTTTAAGATAGTTCTTCATCCAAGCTTTGTCACCTATCTTCTTGGCGGCAGACAGTCCAGCCTCTTCTTCCTTCTTCTTCTTCTCTACCAGCTTCTCCCTTGCAGCTCTCTTTCTCTCCTTCTCCATTTGATCTTGCTCTTTGTTAAAGAGCCACAAGATCGTGTCACTGTTGTGTGGAGACAACTCCTCTTGAGAGAATCCTCTGGAGAGTAGGAAAGTGATCCTTTCTCTCCTGAGCTGCAGATCAGCTTCTCTTTCTTTTCTCAGCCTTTCTTCTTCCAAGGCCAACCTTGCAGCTTCTTCTTTTTGCTGTTTTTGCAGCAAGGTTGCCTTTTCAAGCTCTATCAGCTCCTCTAATGGTAGCAGGAGTACATCTTCCGAGGCAGCCCCTAGACTGACAAGTCTATCAATTACCTCCACCCTTCTTCTATTGTTGATTGCCTCTTGGTTGGCTGCAGCTGCTTTTGAACTTGCAGCTAACAGTTTCCCAGTTGGCAGTCTTCCTTTCCTTTTAAGTTTCTCCAGCCTT
Source organism: Flaveria ramosissima (assembly GCA_025215565.1). Taxonomy (NCBI): domain Eukaryota; kingdom Viridiplantae; phylum Streptophyta; class Magnoliopsida; order Asterales; family Asteraceae; genus Flaveria; species Flaveria ramosissima. The sequence continues at coordinate 42,266,478 of CM046046.1, forward strand.
TCTTCTTCCAGAAGCTCTTCCGAAGTCATCTTCCTTTTGCCTTTAATGTCTTCGGAAGTGCTAGACTTTGGTGGTTCTTGGGTAGGTTCTTCCGAGGCTTCGAATTGTGCTTCGGAAGCCTGTGAAAACACACCTTCTGTCCCAACTGTTTCAGTTGCTGGGCCATCAGTCCTAGTTTCCCCTTTGAAATCAATCTCAGGTTCCACTTGGGCCTTAGGTTGACCAACTTCCTCAACAGTGGTAGGAGGTGCATTCAACCTCTGAAGCTCTTGAGCTCCAAAGTATATCACAGACATATCCGGACTAGGTTGATCAATGAGGGACTCTAAAAGGAACTTGTTGAAGATCCTATTTAGATCCTGAAGCATCCTTTGATCCACTTGAAACACAACTGGAGGAGGCTCAGGGAAGATGGCAGCTTGTTGTCTTGAGCTCAAAGAAGTGAGAGCTTGACTGATGGAATCCTGTCTTTGACTTTGTTCCTCAATATTCTCCCCCTTTTTGGTAGCATCATCTTGAGAGGTAGATGAGCTAGAGGAAGAGGTCAAGGAGACTTGAACGGGTACATGCCTAACAGATCTCTCAATCTGTTTCTCAGCTAGTTTGACCTTGAGACTTTCAATCTCAAGTTGCTGAGTGGCAGACCTATCCTCTAAAGTCTTAACCTTTGATTCAAGGTTTGAGACTTTAGAAAGTAGGTCTCTTATTGTGAGTTGCATTCTTCCCTCATCTTCTTTGGAAGAATCACGGGGAGATGAGGTAACATACCTAGTATGTTCATCCTCACCACCAGATGTGGTTTCTTGGCACCCTGGTTTCCCTTGCACAATGATGTCTCTTTCAGAGGCATCATAGGGCATGGTTGCCGTAGATTCAGTCTGACTATTGTTACCACTGTCCTGAGGATCCAATGAGGCTCCTTCAGTAGTGGCAGCTGAATCTACATGAGTCCCCTCCACATCAGTGGGACTCACCTCAGTAGGGCTTTGCTGGTGTGGGCTAGAGACAAGAGGTTTCTCTAGGCTCTGTTGATCCTTAATGGGGTGTTGTGGATCAACTTCATTGCCTTGGAGAGACATAGTCTCTTCACCAGCTCCGGTCAATAGGTCAGTAAAAGAGAAGGAATGAAGACCTAAAGACCCGGGACTTTGATCAATGTCAAAAGGCATTGAGCTGTCCCTTGGTGGCTGCTCAGGGGAGTATAGAGACTCACCCTGAGGGCTATCAGCTGGGGTTATGGGCTCATGGGTCTGAGACTGAGGAGACTCAAGACCCATATTGAGGTCAATAGTGAAGGATTGGGGGACCTCTGGCTGAGTGGGAGCCCCTTGTTCCACTCTAGCCTTTTTGGTTTGAAGAGGAGGGGCTTGTTCAATCAGAGTAGATTGAACAAGGGTTCGTTTGGTACGTCTCTGATAGGTGACTTTTATTGGAGGAGAAGGTAGATTTGGAATGGTGAGGGTAGTTGCTGGTGTGGGTTCATCACCTGTGGGGATAACAGGGATGTCACCAGGAGCCATTGGCTCAATCATACCTGGAAGTAGTGCGGTATCCCTTCCAGTGTAGTTGGTAGACACTCTCTTCAGTACTTTGAAGATAGTCGGCCTCATTTGAGGAGCAGACAGAGCAGCTGCACAGACAAGCTTACTCTGATCTAGCTCGCAGTTGATTATGTGCTGTAGAAATCTGGGATACATAAAGAATGTGTCCCTTTGCAGATTTCCCATGAGGTTAGTCAGCACAAACCTGGAGTAGTTGAAGCGCAGGCCTTGTACCAACCCATGAACTAGGCACCCGAGTTCATAGGGAATTTGATCCCATCCCCCGGATTTGTTAGATAAGCAGTGAAGAACCACATGTAGCAGGAACTTCCACTTGTAGGAGAAGTTGAATTTGTAGACTGTAGACCTGCTTACATCTCCACCGTATCCCATTTGGAGATAAGAGTTATCTAACTCAGACTTGGGGAATTCCGTCGGTGCGCCTTCATCATGGAGCTCAAGATGCTCCCTGATGATTTGTTCAGTAACGACCAACTCTTGGCCACATACACTTGACCTGATAGCACGAACCCCATTTAGGGTTTCAACCCGACTATTTGCCCAGAATTCGGACATTTGGTTGGTGTAAATGGTAGGGTTTACAGTCAGTGCTGTGTAGTATGAAGATTGGGCTAAGAAAGAGATAATATCAGAGAAGTCAGCATCCCTTGAAGAGTCAAGGAGTGCGACTTGGTTGTGCTGAGGGTTTAGAGCCATTTAGAAAGATAGCAGAGGAAAAGTTCTTGAGAGAGAGGTAAATTGGAGAAGAAGAAAGCTTTTAGGGCAGTGAATTTGGTAAAAAGAGTGTAAGTGATTAACCGGAAGTATTTAAATGGGTGAAATGGCGGTTTAAAGGGTGGTTTGGATAAGATGATGTGAGGGTTCAGAGGATGATGTGACAGGGGCGGTAAGGTTAAGCCATTTAAATAATCCGACATCATTAACAAAATCTTTACTTTTTACAGAGTGGGGCCCAAAAGATTTCCGTTACACAGTAAAATCCTTCTTCCGAGTATAAGGTATTTCCGAAGGTAAAGTTCTTCCGAAGGCAAATGTACTTCCGAAGGTAAATAAATTGCTTCCGAAGATACATGTTGCTTTCAAGTGGAGAGTATTAAGTGCTTCGGAAGTAGATCTGAGATTACCTCAATCGCTTCTTCCGAGACTTAGTACACTTCCGAGAAGAAAATTATCCTATGAGAAATTTGCTTCGGAAGTTATGCTAGATATCTTCCGAAGGCAAGTTTCTCTTCGGAAGAACTTATACTTAGTTAAATAAGAAAGGATCTTTTGTAACAGGGCTTAGATTGTATTGACATAAGACTTTACATATTGAAAAGGTTTTCAATTGAGATTGACTAGTCAATGTTTATCATCCCAATAGCTGTAATAAGATACTTAAATCTTTGTTCATCAAATGCTTTGGTGAACAAATCAGCATATTGTTCATTTGAATCGACTTTGACTAGTTTGATAAGATTTTTCTCATGAATATCTCTAATGAAATGATACCTGATGTCAATGTGCTTTGTCTTTGAGTGCTTTACTGGATTTTCAGTGATGGATATAGCACTGTTGTTGTCAATGTGGATAGGAGTGCTCATGAAGTTGAATCCATAGTCAATCATCTGGTTTTGAATCCACAGCAGCTGAGCACAGCAACTTGCAGCAGCAATGTATTCAGCTTCAGCAGTTGATGTAGAGACACAGGATTGCTTTTTGCATTGCCATGAGATGATCCTTCCACCAAGAAATTGACATCCACCTGATGTTGATTTCTTGTTGATGTTGCAGCCACCATAATCACTGTCAGAGTACCCATAGAGATTAAAATCACTATTTCTTGGATACCAGAGACCTAACTTAGGTGCTCCTTTGAGGTATCTGAGGATTCTCTTGACAGCAATTAGGTGAGACACCTTTGGAGCAGCCTGATATCTTGCACAAATGCAGGTTGCAAACATGATATCAGGTCTACTTGCTGTGAGATACATCAGAGAACCAATGATTGCTCTATACTGATGTTGATCAGTATCCTCCCCCTCAGAGTCAGGGCATAAATCATGGTTTCTGGGTATGGGTGTCTTTGCTGCTTTACAATCCTTCATATCAAATCTCTCTAAGATATCATTGACATACTTAGATTGATTGATGAAAAACCCTTCCTTCAGTTGCTTTACCTGAATTCCAAGGAAAAAGTCCATTTTTCCCATAGAACTCATTTCGAACTTCTTCTTCATAATGCTCTCAAAGTCTTTGCACATTTGGTCATTTGAAGAACCAAATATGATGTCATCGACATAGACTTGAACTAGCAAAATGTCTTTCCCAGACTTTCTGATAAAGAGAGTCTTGTCAATGGTTCCTCTAGTGTAACCGTTCTTCAGAAGAAATTGAGACAATGTCTCATACCACAGCCTAGGTGCTTGGTGCAGCCCATATAGAGCTTTATCCAATTTGCACACATAGTTTGGATGCTGTGGGTCTTCAAATCCTGGAGGCTGGCATACATAGACTTCCCTATCTATATCCCCATATAGAAAGGCACACTTGACATCAAGCTGGTAGACAGTGAAATTCTTGGATGCAGCATAAGCAAGGAAGATCCTAACTGCCTCAAGTCTTGCAACAGGTGCAAAGACATCAGTATAATCAATTCCTTCCTCTTGAGTGTATCCTTGAACCACCAGTCTTGCCTTGTTCTTGATAATCAAGCCTCTGTCATCTCTTTTGTTTCTGAAAACCCACTTGGTGCCTATAGGTACTTGACCAGATGGTAGCGGACATAGGTTCCAAACCTTCTGTCTTTTGAATTGAAGCAGCTCCTCTTGCATTGATTCAACCCAGCTACTATCCTTTAAGGCATCTTCCACCTTCTTGGGTTCCATTTGGGATAAGAAGCATGAGTACAGGCAGACATTCCCATTGTGAGTTTGTCCCCTTGTTCTCACACCCTCAGAGACTTCCCCTATGATGTTTTCAGCTGGATGAGTATTGTGAATTCTAAGTCTTGGAATTACCTCCAGCTGCAAAGATAGGTCCAAGTTGGACATATTTTGCTCTGGAGCTTGAATACTTGGTCCAGCTGTTGTTTCAATCTCATTCAATGAGGACTGATTGAATGAAAGAGAAACATCATCATTTCTTTGCTGTGAAGCATCATTAACAGTTGCCTGTTCCTTCAAAATGCTGCTTCCATCAGCTTGGTGTTGTGTAGGATCACCTGAGGAGACTTGAAGATCATCAGGTGAGTCCCTTGTTGAAGTTCCACTATTTCTTGAAATGGTTATACTGTCAGATCTTTCAATAGTAGGAACTTGATTTGTTGTTCTTGGAGAACTTGGAGCAGGTCTGGGAAGCTCAAATAGTTGATCTTCATCAGAATTGCCTTGAGCACCTGTTCCAGCTGAAACATTCTCACAAGATGGTTTAGAATAGTTTGGAAACAATTCTAAATCAAAAATATGATCAGGGCCATTCCCCCTAACACAAGGAGTGTGCTCATTAACTACAATGTTGGAGGATTCCTCAAATTGTTGGTTTTTAATGTTATAAACCCTGTAAGCTTTAGAATGGGAGGAATATCCAACAAAGATGGCATCATCTGACTTTTCAGCAAATTTTGCTAAATTGTCTTTTGTGTTAAGTATGGTACACCTGCTGCCAAAGGACCTTAGAAAGCCAATGAACGGTGGCCTCTTGTTCCATAGCTCATAAGGGGTCTTTCCATGTGGCTTTACTACAAGAACTCTGTTCTGCACATAGCATGCAGTGCTGACTGCCTCTGCCCAGAATGTTAGAGGCAGCTTTGAATCAGCTAACATAGTCCGAGCAGCCTCAATAAGTGTCCTATTTCTCCTCTCAGCAACACCATTTTGTTGAGGAGTTCTAGGAGCACTGTATTGTCTGGCAATCCCTTTTGAGTTACAGAATGAGTCAAGAACAAAGTTCTTAAACTCAGTCCCTTGATCACTTCTAATTATTTTAACCTTGTGATCAACTTGATTTTCTATTTTAAGAATAAAAGATTTTAAAGTTTCAGCAGTTTCATCTTTAGTTCTTAAAAAGAATACCCATGTAAATCTAGTAAAATCATCAACTATCACAAGGCAATATGATTTCCTTCCAATGCTCATTATACTTGTGGGACCAAATAGATCCATGTGCAATAAGTGTAATGGAGTAGTGATAGAGTTAACAACTTTGGATTTATGAGAAGACCTGTGTTGTTTCCCTTTCAGGCAAGCAACACAGTTATCTTTGCAGAAAAATTCCTTTTTAGGCAAACCATGTACCAAGTTATTTTTAGCCAATTTATTCATTGTCTTAAAATTGACATGACACATTCGTTTATGCCACAGTGTTGACTCATCACTATCAGCTTTGGAAAGAAAGCATGATACTTCTCCCATTGGGGAAGCATTGTTCATATCAAGCTTGTACATATCCCCTCTCCTGGGAGATCTAAGAAGCACCAATTCCTGAGGAATTGTCATCCCAGGTTTGAGGATGATGCACTCATGTTCTGTGAAAAGCATTTGATGCTTTTGATCACAAAACTGAGAAACACTTAACAGGTTGTGTTCAAGCTGTTTGACAAAATTAACTTTGTCAACTTTTAATTTTCCGTTGGATATACTTCCTCTGCCAGAAATATATCCTCCGGCCTCACCTCCAAACTGGACAGGACCTCCATCATAATGTTGAAATTGTTGAAGGAGAGATCTGTTCCCTGTCATGTGCCTGGAGCATCCACTATCTACTATCCAAATGTTGTTATTCTTGTCATATGGATGTCCCTGCACATAAGGTGAGATAATTAGTTTTGATTGGAAACCCAAGCCTTTTTGGTCTTGGGTTCTTCCAATGAAAGTGACATGATTGAACCAAAGTTTATGCATGGGGGTTCAATGGATGTCTTTGAAGAAGAGGTTTGGGCTACAGCATCTTCCTTGATCTTCCATTCCATCCCTTGGTTGATCATAGAAGATGAGCTTGATGAAGCTTTTGTAGCTTGGCATTCTTCCGAAGCTTCTTTCTTTTCGGAAGAGACCTTCACCACCTTTTCTTCCGAAGCAGTCTTCTTCTGGGATGGTTTCAAGGGGACTCTTTTGTGAGTCTTTGCAGCTTTCACTTCCGAAGCCTTTTTCCTCTCGGAAGAAGAGTTTTCTTCCGAGACAAGCCTTGCTTCGGAAACAAGCTTTCCCTTTTTCAACACTTGAACCATCTGATATGGTCCAAATGTGAAACCTTCCCTGACTCCTTCTCTTTTAACATTATTTGCATAATGTGTGCTAGCAGGATTGTAATAACAATCTTTAGCCATGTGATTTTGCAAACCACACATTATGCATGCAATGTTAATTTTCTGGGAATTGGAGGGTTGCTGTTTCTTGTTCTTTTTCTCCTCATCAGCAACCTTTCCCTTTAACTTCTGATCCTTTGGTAGGACAGGAGTACTGGTATTATACTCCTTTCCTGAATCAGAAGGTCCAACCACCTGGAATCCTGCTGATATGAATACACCCTTTTGCTTTGGGTCTATCTTCAGCTTGGATTCAGCCACCTTCTTGGCAGTTTTTCTGGCTGCTTTAGCCCTGCTTCTTCTGGCTTTGGTGGTCAGGGATTGATCATCATTGGTCTGGGAGGGCTCAATTACCTGTTCCTTCCCTGTGATGGTCATGGTCTCCACAGTTGCATCACTCTTTGACTCTTTACAAGGTGGGTCAACAGATGGAACCTCTTGCTCTTCAGTACCACATCTTGGTTGTCTTACAGACTCATAAGAGTGTGGTGGAGCAATTTCATTGGTTCCCAACCCACTTTTGTTTTGATAACAAAGTTTGGAGTGAGAGGATGATGCAAGTATGGCTTGGAAGTTTTGCTCAGCAATAGCATACTTCCTGGCTTGAGCCTCAGCTGTGACAAGCTGGGCTTGAGCCTCAGTCAATTTGGATATTAAATCCTTGATTTGAGTCTTGTAGTTGGTGTGTTCATGTTTTAAAAGAGATACAGTTTTCTCTAACTCCTCAATTTTCTTTTGGTAGTCAGATTCAGCTCTTTTAATTTCCATATTGTAGTCCTGGTACAACTTAACCTTAGCAATACAAGCAGGGGTACAGAGATGTTCATATACCTTATTTTCATCTGTTCCTGCCATGAGTGCTTGAGCAGGAGTCACATCTTGAACCATAAAGCTCCAGTCAACTTCTTGAGCCATAGCTGCAGTTTCAGTTGACTTCCCATTGGGCTTTGGTGTAGAAGGATGTGTGGAGGCCTGTGAGGTTCCCGGGTTGGACTTGGGAGCCTTGCATTCCCTTGCAAAGTGGCCAAGCTGGTTACAGTTGTAACACTTAGCCTTGCTCTTGTCAAACCCAAACTTGCTAGTGATTGGGTTTTGAGGGAATTGCCTTCCAGTTCTCTTAAAGAACTTCTTCGCTCTGTAGGTAAGGAGAGCCATTTGCTGGACAATGTCCACATACTCTATGTCATCTGGACTAAAGCACTCAAGATCATCAAAGCAAAACTGATGATCATTGGAGTGTCCACTCCCTGAGACAAACGCACAGCCCTCCTGAAAGGAGCTTTGCTGAGCTTGATGAGACCTTGGAGTCTCAGGGAATGTGATGTAAGGCCCAGATGAACAAGATGGCTGCTGGGTGTATGACAGGTACTGCTGAGACTGAGAGATACCTGAGCCTTCAGCAACCATTAAAGCGTTGCTAGCAGGAAGGCTCAAGGGTCTGCTTGCTTGGTGACCCTTCTTGCTTTCCATTTCCAAACGGTATCCATCAAGGATCCCATAGAGTTCGGTCATGGTGAGAGTGTTTAAATTCTCTGTTCTCTTAATGGAGACACAGTAGAAAGTCCACTCATTGGGTAGAGCACTCATGAACTTTCTGGTAAGGTCTCTAAGTTCTTGAGTGATTCCCACAGATTGGAGGGAGGAGATAAGATCCATATACCTGAAGTATTGCTGGCTAAAAGTTTCCCCAGCAACATAGGTGAAGTTCTCGAACTGCTGCTTCAGTGAGTCCTTCTTTGAATCATTAGAGCTCGAGTACATTTGAGCAAGTGCATCAAAGAGTTCTTTGGCTGACTTGCAATGCTCAAACCCCACCATGATGGAGTTTGGGATTGCAGTCATGAGAACAGTCATAGCATTGCTGTCAATGTCGAGTTTCTTCCTGTCTTCATCGGAGTAGTCTTCAACAGCCTTCTCGATCATGGCACCGTTTCCACCAGCAACTTTTGGCTTGTACGGGCCATTCACGATGGACTGCCACATCTTGCTATCCTGGTATCTGATGAAGCCTTCCATTCTTCTGCTCCAAGACCTGAAGTTTTCAGGATCGATGATGGGAGCTTTGGTCATCGTTCCCATTTCAACTTCAGATTTGATGAGGGCCATTTTTGAGTGAGGTATAAGGAGGAGTGAAAAACTTGGTTGATTAGGATGGTAAGATCTCACAATCAAGAGCCTAAAAAGCCTGATACCAATTGCAGGATCGGGTTTTGTCACTTAACACTTGTATTTCTCTCAAACTCACTTATAATAGTCACTCAAACAAGATGAAGCAATGTCTTTGACAAGAGTTGATAATAATATAATAAGTAATCAAAGCAACAAGCAGAAATATTTTCAAGGTACTTGTATATATTACTTCTCAACTCAAGATTACAAGACACTTACAAGCATAGAACATGAGTTACAATGAGAAACTATATATACTAGATCCTACAGCCGGTTATACTTGATACCAGCTGGAAACCTAAGACTAAAGCATATACTACAATGCTATAGTTAAGGTATCTTAGATAAAGTATTATCTAAGATATGGTAGTCATGACATGTCCATGACTTACCTTTTGTCACCAACTAAAGATGGCAACTGTACTTAACATAAAAAGGTAAACAGTAGATTAAAGTATGGTCAACTACATGGCTTTTGAGAAAACGCCATGCAGTATCTCAGAGATTTGCAGCGGACTGTCAGACAGACCATACTTATGTCTACTGGATAATAGAAGTGTCTTCCGAAGGTTAACTGGCTTCGGAAGAACAAGTTCTTCCGAAGCCACTTATACTTCGGAAGATGCTTCTATGCTTCCGAGGCTTTAAGGACTTCTTTATTCTTCGGAAGTTGACTTCAGATCTTTGTCTTCAAGTCTTGAACCTTCGGAAGTAACTTCTTTACCTTCGGAAGTTGGAGTTCTCCTTCGGAAGTGTATTTTACACTTAGGCTTCGGAAGAACTCTTTCTTCCTTCGGAAGTCCCACACTTGGCTTCGGAAGTCCTTTGCATGTAGTACTCAAAATCTTCTAAGTGATATGGTTTTGGTTGCACCAGCCTCTTATGATCCAACAGTTTAATTAGGAGGATTCTATTTTGAAATAAATGTAACATGCTTTACTTGCTAACCAAACATGATTTTTGTAATTCTGGAATGGGATATGACTTTGGACCATAGCTAAGACATAGTAAGGAACATTGGTTTATATATTGTTGTTTAGTGTTTCAAACGGATTTGCTTGAGGGCAAGCAAAGTTTAAGTGTGGGGATGTGATGTGAGTGTGTTGAAATGCTATTTTAAGTGTTTAAATGTTAAATATTAAGTCCCCTTTCCGTTCGTATCTCTTTCTCCAATTTCGGTCTCGATTAGTTCACAAGATTGGTGCATTTGATCATGTTAAATAGGTTAACTAGGAGTTTGAAGTGATTTTGTAGGTAAAATAACCAAGTTGGAAGCTTCCATGGTGATACAAGGCGTTGGAGGGGTCAAGAAACGAAAATTCAAAATGCAGCAGAAAAGTTTCCACCGTAGCCTACTACAGCCACCGTAGGCTACGCCAGCATCAGCCAAAAAACAGCAGAATACCCTCCAGCGTAGGCTACGCTGGCTGGCGTAGCCTACGCCAGAGCCTTCGGGAAACACCTATAAAATCGTGTTTTTGTTAGGTTTCATCCACCACTTGCCCCCCATTCGACCTAGGACGATTTGAGACGAATTTTGGGTGTTTCTAGACCTATGATTCACCATTCTACATCGTTCTAATACCATTCAATCATCCGGGATTCAATTCAACATCGATTATGAAGATCATTCAAGAACAATGAGCGGCTAGACTTCTCGTGATCTACTTCGGGTAATGGGTTTTGTGTGATTAGGTTCTCGTTCTTGTTAGACTTGTGTTGGGATTGAACTTTAGAACCCTTTAAGTTCTTTTATAAGTTTAACTTGTGTTTTGATTATTTAAACAATTATGTTGGTTGACCTTTATTTGAATGTCGTATGATCTTGCGCGAATCGTATGGTTGTAGAGTTTTGGTTACTAATTGAATTGGTATTGTGTATTAAGACCTGTTAAGTCTTGATTATCATTATCATTTAATCATTACACGTATAGAATCCCCGTTAAGGATCTTCCACCAAGTTGAACTAAACAATTACTGAAAACCAAACCTTAACCCTGAAGTGGATTACTCTTTCTTATAATTGTCTTCTTAATCAAGTTTGTTCCTTTGCAATTTGTTTTCTTAGTTAATTCCTTAATCATTCAAAAATCCAGTTTTTACAGCCAAGAGGCAATAGTTTAAGTAATTTGATAATTTAGTTAATCGTTTCTTATAAATCAAGTTACAATACACCGACCACTAATTCCACGAGGTTCGACAACCCTACTTACCCTAACTAGTTTAAGGTGAATAGGAACACACATTTTAACATCTTATTTGATTGGTACTTCGACATCGATCATTATGTTAAACAGATAACACCTTATAAGAATCTGGATGTGCACAATGAGGAAGAAAATGGATAATCAACTAAACTACCTTACCATCAATCACAATTCTTGTTTGCTTAATGTTACAGAGTCGCTTTTTGACGACCAACATGACCTCGAAAAACTTCTATTATGAATCTTAGTTAGCCCATTGGCCATCACCTGAAGTACTTCTGATTTACAACTTTTATTAGTCGTTGAGGCACTCACGAAGGATACACAGACTTTAAACATTTGGCCCGTCACATCAAGCCTACATGCCATTTATACGCGTATTAATTCGGATTAACTTTGCAACTTTAGAGCTATATATATATATATATATATATATATATATATATATATATATATATATATATATATATATATATATATATATATATATATATATAGATTGGACCAAGCTAACTAATACATTATGTTGGATTATAGCAACAGAACACTAAAACTCCACCTTTTGTTGTCTATATCAGATCATATATGTAACTATGTATGAACCAAATTTGCTAACCACTTTTAACTGAATACGATACTCAGATTGGACTCGATTGCAAGTTCCGGTGTGAATTTTAAACTCGATACTCAATTTTATTTCGTGGTTTCTCTCTTGGTTTTGGCTCAACCAGGTACAATAACCAGGGGGTCAAAATGTTTTTTTTTCTTTAAACAAATCTTATAACCAATTCATAAAAATTTACACATTATGTTGGTTTAACTCTTTTTGTATTAATGTAGTTGTAAAGTTTGTTCTAGAGATGTAAAGTTAGATTAGTGCAAGGACTGAAAATGTAAATAGTTAGTTAGTTCTAACTACTATAAGTATGAGGTTGTATTGTATGTTGAGTAACACAATTCAATAAGAAATTACACCTTTGCATTTGAATTGAAAACATTTGGTATCAGAGCGTATAGGCTCTCGATCCAATCTCTGTGTGCTCCGTCCTCATCGATTGCAACTTCAGAAGAAGCCCCTGACTGACTTCGGAAGAACAGTCAGCTGGCCTCGGAAGATCTCCTCCTTTCGTCTGCTGATCAATTCGAGTGATCTTGACACCAAATTCACCTCACTTGATTCAAGGCGATGGCGAATCAAGACAGACAGATGGCACTGAAGGACACCAGCGATCCGATCGCATTCAAGATTCCGATTCTCACTCCGACGACCTACACTTCTTGGGCGATCAAGATGGAGGCGTTCATGGATGCCCAGGGGCTCTGGGATGCCATTGAACCTCCCACCCAAGCCGCGGTGGATGTCCGATTGGGTAAGAAGGCTAAGGCCTTCATCTTCCAAGCCCTGCCGGAAGATGTCCTGATGCAGGTGGCTGCATTCGAGTCGGCCAAGGACATCTGGGAAGCCCTCAAGAAGCGATATGTGGGTGAAGAGAGAGTCCGACAGGCCAGAATTCAAACCCTCGATCATGAGTTTGAATTGCTGAGCATGGGTGAGAGTGAGTCTGTTGATGAATTTGCGGGGAAAATGGGTGAGCTAGTGTCGAGATATAGAGCCCTGGGGATGACAGTGCCGACAGCCAAACAGGTCAGCAGGTTCTTGAAGGCGGCTCCCGATAGATTCCTACCCATTGTGGCTGCTATTGAGCAGTTTTCGGATCTGAATAAGATGCCATTTGAGGAACTAGTGGGGAGACTCAAAGCCTATGAAGAGAGGTTGAATCCGGTGACCCAAGGAAAGAGTTCCTCTGGACAGTTACTCTTGACTAAGAGTGAATGGGAAGAAAGGTCAAGAGGTGAGGCAAAGCATGATTCCAGAAGCAGTGGAAGAGGTAAAGGGAGGTTTGCAAAGAACAGGGGAGGAAAGACAAACCAAGAAACTGGTAACAAAGATAAGAACACCAAAAAGAGAGACAAGAAGTCACTGAGGTGTTTCAACTGTGACAAATTGGGCCATTTTGCAAATGAATGCAGGGCACCAAGAAGGGCAGAGCAGGAAGCCCATTTAACTCAAACTCAGGAGGATCAAGAATCCACCCTGCTGATGGCAGAGGTGTCTATGGATTTGGGCCTACTAGAGGAACAGGGGGTGTTCCCCGGAACTCTACCAAAAGGAGAGGATTCTTGCTGTTGGTATCTAGATAATGGAGCCAGCAACCACATGACAGGAATTAGAACCCACTTCACTGAACTAGATGAAGCCATCAGTGGCAAAGTCAAGTTTGGTGATGGATCTGTAGTTGTGATAAAAGGTAGGGGCTCTATATGCTTCAAATGTAAAAATGGAGAGCATAGGGTAGTAACCAATGTTTACTACATACCAGCCCTGAGGAATAACATCCTGAGCTTGGGTTAATTGGATGAAACAGGATGCAGGATCCTGATGAAAGATGGGCAACTGTGGATATATGAGAGAGGGGGAAAGACTCTCATGAAAGTGAAGAAGTCACATAACTGGTTGTACAAGATCAATTTACAAGTGACCTCTCCAAAGTGCCTATTGACTGCCATGAATGAGTCTGCTTGGCTATGGCATGCAAGACTGGGCCATCTGAATTTTGACTCAATTACAAAGATGACCAAGCACAATATGGTCAAGGGAATGCCAAAGATAGAGCACAAGTCACAGTTGTGTGAAAGCTGTCTGGTTGGGAAGCATAGGAGTCAACCATACCCCAATGTAAGTAATTACAGGGCTAATTCACCACTTGAATTAGTGCATGCTGATCTCTGTGGACCATTGACCCCACCCACTCCTGCTGGGAACAAGTATTTCATGCTCCTGGTGGATGATTACTCAAGATACATGTGGGTGTTTATGCTAAAGTCCAAAGATCAGGCTCCTGAAGTCTTTAGAGATTTCCAGACTCAAGTCCAGTTGGAAACCTCTCATAGACTAAAGGCCTTGAGAACTGATAGGGGTGGTGAGTTTACTTCAAAGACCTTTGAACAGCTTTGTAGTTTGGAAGGTGTAAAAAGGTTTCTAACAGCCCCTTACTCCCCACAACAAAATGGTGTGGTGGAGAGAAGAAATCAGACTGTCATGGGGATGACAAGGTCCATGTTGAAAGCTATGAGGGTACCTTTGGAATTTTGGGCTGAGGCAGTGAGGCATTCAGTTTTTCTGTTGAATAGAAGTCCTACCAAAGCCTTGGAGGAAATGACACCTTATGAGAAGCTGTTTGAAAGGAAGCCTAAGGTGAAACACTTAAGGGTGTTTGGTTGCAAGGCTTATGTCAAGATCCCAAGTCATCAAGTGACTAAACTTGATGATAGAAGCACTCCTATGGTGCATCTAGGGGTTGAACCCAGATCAAAAGCCTATAGAATGTATAATCCTTGTACTGGTAAGATTGTGGTAAGCAAGGATGTGAAATTTGAAGAAGAGAAACCTTGGGATTGGGACATCAGTGAACAGGAGAAACCATCCAATCCTAGTTATGCCAGGTTTGGAGTGTTTGTGAACTCATCTGATCATAGACAGATCTCTTCAAGTGTACAACCACTTGAGTCTGGTGGTCAAGAACAGGATGTTGATCCAGTGAATGCACCAGATCAAGAAGGAGGATTAGATGGTGGGAGTGATGACAATAGGTTTGATGAAGGTGAACTGCCTAGGGACAGTTATGATGATACACCACCAAAGGGGTTCACGAGTCTTGATGATGTGTTCAGCAGGACAGAGGTTCTTGAACAAATACCCTTTGATCCTCCTGTCTTTGATGAGTCTGAGTTATTGTTGATCAGGGAACCAACAAGCTTTGATCAGGCTAAGGATCAGATTGAGTGGAAGAAAGCTATGCAAGAAGAATTAGAAAGCATAGAGAAAAATGGGACTTGGAAGCTTGTTCAGTGTCCGGAAGGTGTGAAGCCAATTGGGTTGAAGTGGCTCTTCAAGTTGAAGAAAGATGCACAAGGGAAGGTTGTGAGACATAAAGCCAGGTTGGTGGTGAAGGGGTATGTGCAGAAATATGGTGTAGACTATGAGGAGGTGTTTGCTCCGGTAGCCAGGCTTGAAACAGTGAGATTGATACTGTCTGTAGCTGCTGTTAACAAATGGGAAGTTCATCATTTGGATGTGAAGACAGCATTCTTGTATGGGGATTTGAAGGAAGATGTGTATGTTACACAGCCAGAGGGTTATGTCAAGCCAGGCAAGGAAGGATTAGTTTACAAGCTTGTGAAGGCTTTGTATGGCCTTAAGCAGGCACCCAGAGCGTGGAATGAGAAGCTGCACCTTACCCTGTTACAGTTTGGTTTTACAAGATGTCCTCAGGAACATGCAGTTTATAAGAAACGGGATGGTAATGAAATTGTGATTTTGGGAGTATATGTTGATGATTTGATTGTGACAGGATCTAGCGTGAGTATGATTGATGATTTTAAAGGTATGATGAGATCCAGATTTGAGATGACTGATCTAGGGTTGTTGAAGTATTACTTAGGAATAGAAGTTAAACAAGAAGACAGGGGTATCTTCTTGTGTCAGTCTGGTTATGCAAGGAAGATATTGGAAGAGCATAATATGTGGGGTTGTAATCCAGCTAGATTTCCTATGGATCCTGGTTTGAAATTAGGGAAGGATGAGGAGTTGGAGACTGTGGATGCTACCTTATATAGGAGATTAATTGGGTGTTTGAGATATCTGACCCAAACCAGGCCTGATTTGTGTTATTCTGTGGGAATAGCAAGCAGGTTCATGGAATCACCTAGATTATCTCATTGGCAGGCTGTAAAGCATATTCTAAGGTATCTTAAGGGTACTGTAGATTATGGTGTATGGTATAAAAGAGGTGGAGTTGCTGAATTGATAGGCTATAGTGATAGCTCTCATGCTCCAACAAAAGCTGATGGGAAAAGTACTACAGGGGTAGTGTTTTACTATGGTAGTGGACCAGTGAGTTGGGTTAGTCAAAAACAAGAGATAGTTGCATTATCTTCTTGTGAGGCTGAGTTTATAGCCGCAACTGCTGCTGCTCAACAAGCAATATGGCTGAAAGGTGTGCTGGAAACCCTGATTAATTCTAGTATAGGTCCTATTCTGCTTAATGTTGATAATAAGTCGGCTATTCAACTTGTGAAGAATCCATTTTTTCATGAAAGGTCAAAACATATTGATGTAAGGTATCACTACATAAGAAGCTGTGTAGATAGAGGTCTTGTGAATGTGAGGCACATTTGTGGTGAGGAGCAGAAGGCAGATATACTTACAAAAGCCCTTCCTAGGCTGAAATTCATGGAGATGAGAAAACTGCTTGGAGTGGGATCTATGAAAGAATTAAGGGGATGAATGTTGGTTTAATTCTTTTTGTATTAATATAGTTGTAAAGTTTGTTCTAGAGATGTAAAGTTAGATTAGTGCAAGGACTGAAAATGTAAATAGTTAGTTAGCTCTAACTACTATAAGTATGAGGTTGTATTGTATGTTGAGTAACACAATTCAATAAGAAATTACACCTTTGCATTTGAATTGAAAACACATTGCATATGAACGGTTGAGAGTAAATCATTTAGTACAAGCCATTCCCTTTAAGAGGGGTCAAAATAGTTGAATCCGGTTATTGTTTATATCGGTTTGGGAAAGGATAAGTTTTAAACTATATTTTGGAGACACGTTTTAGCCAGTTCGATTTGGATGTAACCGGTTTCAAAGTACAAGGTTACAAATTGATTTCAACTATACGGTTAGGTTTGAGTCCAAACCGATTTCCAAATCGCGACTATGTGGGTTTAACATCGGGTACAGTCTTGGTTACAAAAAGGGTGAGACACACAAAAGCAAAATGGTCATAAACCAAAATGCAGAACGCAAAAGCGTACCGCTTTTCTCACGAGAGGCACAAGATACTTATATATATTTTCTAATATATATAAATTAATATATACAATTTACTATATAATTAATATTTATGTAAAATGTATAATGCTATAAATACACCCTAAAGAAGCAAATAATATGTTGATACACCCATTGTGCAACTAACCAAGCATAATGTACAACCCGAATTGTAGTGGGTTTTACTACAGGTTTAAAGGTTTCAGTGTATCTATACCAGGTTGTTGACTAAAGTCTTTTGCAACCAGAGCGCCTTGTAGCGCTTAATTTTCCCATGTAATCAATGACATTGGTGTTTGGAACACGAGGGACCAAGGACCACTACGGATAAGAGCGGAATATTCATCTGCCATAGCCATACGCCAGTGAGCTTCTCCGTTGGTAATGGCAAAAGTGGTAGGTTTGGTGTCGGTTGCAGTGGTTTGGTCAACTAGGCTTTGGGTGATAAGTTAGGTGGGCGCTGACGTTGTATGGGAAGCGGAGGTGGTGGGGGTGGGGTTGGTAGTAAGGGTGTTTATCGGATCGGATAACGGATTATTCGCATCGGATAACGGATTATTCGGATCGGATTGTTTGGATTTGAAAATTTCATGACCCTATTCGAAATCAGATCCGAATAAGGATAACTCTATTCGATGCGAATCAATACGAATTCAATTCGAATCGGATTCAAATATATCCATATATATCCTAATAATCCGAATAAACCAAATAATATTTTTTCTATTTTTTCGTTCCTTTTATAAGTTTAAAATCACAATAAAAGATAATAAACCAAAAAATACAAATTTGACTTGAACATAAATTAAAACATAATGGGTAATTATATAGAACCTGAATATTAGAATCTTTAATTAGAATAATAATCGATTATTGTATAATTGTTTAGGATTAGAGGGCTGAAATGTGTTAATATTCTTGAGTATTGAGTTGAAAACATAATACATATAGTTAGTAATAAATATTGGCTAGAAATATAGTTGAATTCTTATTCGGATATCCGAATAATCCAAATAACCAGACTAAAAAAATAATGATATTCAAAATCCGATTAGAAATCCGAATAAGAAATTCTAATTCGGATGAGATTGATCTGAATATCCGAATAAGGATTCCAATCGTTTATTCGCATGCGGATATGGATCGGATTTCTGATAATTTTGGATATTGGTTTTCTTGAAAACCCCTAGTTGGTATAGGTGGCGGTAAGGGGGCTAATTGGGTGTTTGAGGGTGGCAGGTAGGCAGGCTGTGTAGTTGGGGTTTGTATTGGTGGAGTAGGTAGAGAGAGGTTATTTTTTGTTGTAATGATCAAAGGCAGGAACCGAAAATGTCGATTGTGTTGTCGGCCGATGAAAGTAGGTGTGATCTTGTGGGTCGGTGGTTTGTGTAGAAGTAGGGAAGACTGGTTGTGGTAAGGTGCTAGGTGGATATTCCACGTTGGTGTATAGAGGAATGGAATCCGTTAGGTAAGAGTAAACATAGCGATTGGTCGATATGAAGGCTTAGTGGGTTTAAGAGAGAAAAAGATACGTGTGTTCATGAAACCGAACATGACGGACAATATAGATGCGTTCAGAAACAGGAACAAAGCATCGATATCCATGATGAGAGGTGTTATAACCAAGGAAAAGCACGATGTAGATCGTTAATCCTTTTGTTTGGATTATAGGGACAAAGGTGAGGGAAGCATCGAGAAACGAAAACCCAAAGGAAGGAAAAATTTGGTTTCTGTTTGAACACGTGTTCAAAAATAGAGTCATTGGACTTTAAACTGGAAGGCATTAGGTTGATTAAATAAACTAATTTTAAAAGCATGGTGTCAAAAAGTTGAGGAACATGATTGTGCCATTAGGGTTGGACCGGTTTCAACAACATGGCGATGGCGTCGTTCAACGACGTTGTTATGTTCACTTGTGTGAGGACAAGAGAGACGGTGAACTATGCCAACTGAAGCAAAAAAGGAAGAAAGGTTTCTGAATTCCCCTCCCCAGTCCATTTGTACGGTTTTGAGTGTAGTGGAGAATTGTCGTTCGGCCATAGTGATGAATTGTTTAAAAGTTGCAAACACATCAAAATTTTGTTTTCAAGGAAACAACCACATAAATTTAGAAAATTGATCTACACACAACAGAAGATAGGCATGGCCATCAAATAAGGTGACAGGAGTTGGCCCTCAAACATTACAAAAAATTAAATCTAAAATATAAATACTTTTGTAATGGGAAGACAATAAATTAAGTTTAGAAGATTTTCTAACTAAACATGAAACACAATGAATATCATAAGTCTTTGTAGATATAGATAAACTATATTTGCTTAAAGCATAATTTGGAACAACTGGGAGTGCTGATGTCCCAATCGTTGATGCCATGTGGTTGTTATAGCACGAGTTATGGAGAAAGCAACTTTTGAAATTGGCTAGTTTGTAAAAAGTTAGATCGAGTAGAGCCCAACGTCACGTGGACCTGTGAAGAGGGTAATGTGAGTAGACTTGTCCTTCACGGAAAGAAATTTGCATGAAATTCAAAATGAACATAATTATGTTGAAAAAAAATTTATACAGAAAAGAGGTTTTTCTTGATTTCAAGTACATGAAGAATATAATTTAGATAAAAGGCTTTATTGGGTGAAAAGATTCTTGAGGTACCGATATGTAAAACGGGTAAGGCCTTATCATTTACCAACGCGTAGATTGTCATCACCATAATAAGACTCAGTGGAATCAAAACCGAACATATCCGGTGCTACATGGTTGTTGGAACATGTGTCCAGGAGCCATGAAGTAGAGACTTGTGAATGAAGTCAGCATAATTGGCAGATGGTTGTCTCGGCCAAAGAGTAGACGGGTCTCTATTCGGGCATTCGGGGTGTCAAAAATATCTGAATCCATAACCGAATCTAAAATATTCGAAATCCGAATCCAAAATATCCAAAATTTTGGATTTGGATTTGGATAGTATTTTTGAGGATTTCCGGATATTTGAATTATCCAAAATATTTTTCTAGAAGTTACTAAATAATAAATATAATTAAAAGTTTTGGATATTTCCGGATATTTTGAATATTTAGGAATTTTTTATAAAAATTTCGGATATCATAAATCTTTTTTAATAAAAAGTATTAACTTTTTATTAAAACTATTAAATAATAAATACTTTTTATAGAATTCGGATATCCGCTTGGATATCCCAATCCAAATCCAAAATTTCGGATAGACGGATTCAGATAGTGAAATTCACTATTTGAAATTTTCGGATATCCGAAATTCGAATATCTGATTTTGAACACCCTAATGGGGCATTGAGATGGTACATGTCCAATACCACACCTGTTACAAGTTCTAGTGTATTGGTTAGAAACCCAACTAAATTGACCTGGCTTATGATTGTTACCATTTTGATTGCGGTTGTGGCCACGGCCACCACGCGGTCCTCGGTCGCGGCTGAAGTTGGAAATACTAGACCTATTGGTGTAAAAGGCCTAAGGGACAATGCTTGGGACAAGCCTGAGGAAGGTTGCAACTGAAATCCTAGACGGGCAACCGGTTGTTAAAGCGCGTGACGATATCATTATGAACAATAAAGGTGATGGCTGTTGTGGTAGTCGTGAAAGCTTGAACAGGTGGGATGTCAGCTGCTGGCTTCTGGATCAAAAAGTCATGGTTTGCAAGAAGAGCAGGTAGCTTAAAGAAAAAGGCACTGAACTATCTCGCGAGAAGGCCTTGTTTGACTTCATTATACTCGTCATGAAGTCCTGCAACAACTAACATAACAAGATCTTTTTCAGGCATAAGTTGTCCAATTTTTACAAGGCTATTTGCATACTCTTGTGCGCTGCCAAGATATGTGATTGTTGTCTCATCTCCTTTCATCTGTATTTTTTAAAGTTGTGTTTTCAAGGTGAATTCTCTCGAAGAGGTATGTGGAACATAAGCTTGTTCAAGGCCAAGTCAAAGTTCACGTGAGGTGGTACCTTGAACATGTTGAAAGGATTTCTCAAAGATGGTTGAAAGTATTAACATGCAAACATGAGCATCTTACATAAACAGATTATGTAATTAGGGTTTGGTTTGGTCACAACAGCTTTATCTTCAAAAGGTTCCTAGAGAGGAGAGAGTTAAAGGAGGACTAGGAATACTTCCATCAACATAATCAAATAAACTGTGGGTAACATGAAAAGGTTAGATCATTTGTTTCCAATAACCCTAGTTGGTAGGAGAGAGGATGAATCAAAATTTATGCGAGTTGTGTGTGGTTTTTTAAGTGGTGGTGAAAGCAGCAATCTGATTGGCAGCCATTGTGGGATCAATAAGAAGAAGAAAAGGAAGAAAAAAGGAAAAGAGCATATTATGATCGACCCCTTTTGTGTGGAGGGTGACGATAGAGAGAGCAGAACAGAAACCCAAGGCTCTAGTACCAGGTACAAAGATTGTATAATGATTATGTATTAATTGAATGAATATTAAAATACAATAGGGTCATATATATAGATCTTGTATATACAAGGGTAGACTGATATATGTCTAGAGCGGGGCCTACTATGCCTTAAGTATACCGACTAATAGTTCCAATTTCTTTGAAAATTTTCAATTCTTTTACAAACATTCTGCGAACCAAACGGCCTCTTAGGATATGCGAGATCATTTCATCCATACTATATAACAAATCATTGCAACTTTATATCCATACATCCTCGAATAACTAACTAAAACTTGTTTAATAAACTCAACTCAGAGAAAAATTAAACTTACAAACATTCATTGCTTAATGATATTATAACCTCAAAAGCATTTCATGCTTGTTGAGTTTGGGTAGTTGGCGGCAAAAAAGACTCCCACCAACCAAACTCGTATTTGGGGTACGGCGCAACCCATTTTTCTGGTTTCTCGAACTCTAGGTTGACTGGATTAGAGGCCAATGCTTCTTCAACGCTCGCAGCTTCAAAGCTTTCTAACAAAACTCGATCTAGCCTCAGTTTCATAAACCTGTTTATGATTTGGATATAGATTAAGCTGAATTGTACATTTGTGTTTTCGTTTCGAAACGAGCTTTTTATTTTTTAAATTATTTGGTTTTTGTAAACCATTAAAGGGTGGACCCATTTACTATCGAACGGGTCTGTTTAGGTTATGTTTTATCTTAAACAAATTAAACGGGTCAAACAATAAATTAAACTAAAGAATAGTAATGTTCGCAACCACCTAAATCACTTTATAAAAACTTTGAGATCTTTTGTAATCAGAGTTAAACAATAGTTGTTGTAATCACATATTTAAACGTTACTTTTTTATAAGTTCTAAAAGATGGACAAAAAGAAGTCTACGTGTGTCAACCCAAGTCCCAACCCAACCCGACCTGTGTCTAACAAGCCCTAAAGGCTACATGTTTTAATCCAAACACATTGAACCACTCATCCAAAACAGAGCCTGGGTTAACCTGCCAACATTTTTTCCCTTTATTTAACTTCCAACCATATCAAAAAAAACATCTAATTTTTTTGAATACGCCGATTTAAGACATTGAAAACATTTGAATAACACTTTGGGTAAGTTTTTAAACTTGACCCGTTAAAGATAAAATCTAACCCAGATCAACCCATTTTAAGATGTAGCCGTGGGCTTACTTGATCCATGTATCAAAAATAACATCTAATTTGTTTGAATAAGCCGATTTAAGACGTTGAAATCATTTGAATAACACTTTGGGTGATTTATAATCAGCCAGATTCGCTTTCAGGTAACTTTTTAAATTTGACCCGTTAGAAACAAAATCTAACCCATATCAACCCAATTTAAGATGCAGCGGGTGGTGGGCTTACGTGATCCATGTACCATTGGTGGAAACCAAAGCAACAGCAGGTCTCTTCAGTTTCTTGGTGATGTCTGGAAACTTGTCTAAAAACTTGGGTTCAATCACTAGCCAAAAATCCTGCTCCATGCCTCGCTCTTTAAAAAGGCGGGCCCTTTCAAACAACTGTTCTTGAAAGTGTTCTTCTTCATCCAACATGAATTTTGCATTTGCAACAACAAAATGGTATTTCTTGTTACTCTCTGTTTCCTGCATTTCAAGAAAATGACAACAAATTGAGATATGTTATACTAAAACATGGATTACACCACTTGAAGAGGCAAAAAAAAAATGTTGTCGTAACATCAACTCCTCACACCATCCAATATTGTCTGATGTGTCCACAAGGAGCTCACAGACTTGTTTTTGATTCTCGAGTGGAGATTTCTCAAGAGGTCACCCATCATGGGATTACTCTCACCCAAACACCTAACTATGAAGTTCTCCTCTCATTTATACCCACTGCATCCAGAACGCGGTGTATTTAACTATTTGTTCCTTTTGAGCCCATAATATCTCCTGTCCACGGCCGATGGAGATTTGCTTAAGGTATTACAATTGTTGTGGCTCATTTGGCACAAAACACACTTCAGGGTTGACCAGTTTGACAAATATTTCTTTTGGAATTGACCCACAAAAGAAAGTTGAGCTTGTTTGAATGGTTTCTCAGGTTATTAAACTTAAGCTTCTGTCATGCAAAAACATGGATTTGCAGCACAACTTGAAACACAAACAGAAAAATATTGCATCTTGCATTCGAGTAACACTTGTATATTTAGGAAAATGACACCATAAAACAACCTGTGAGAGGCTAAAAAACATTTCGAAAACTCGAAGACCCTGTACATCGAGTTGATAGACATCAACGACCCCAATGATCGTCTCATGGTGAAACCAGTAAAAGAATCATGAATCCCCATAGAACCCACATTTCTCTACTGATTTAATTATTGTTTTTCAAAAACACCACATTTCTCAATGTTGTTCTAGCCAAACTTCCCTAAAATTTCTTCAAAATCTATCTGATTCAAAAGATTACCGATTACAAACCCTAATCAATTAAAAACCCTAAACCCCTTTCTACAGTTCCATACATATACAAAAATTACTCTAAATTAATAACAGAAACTCGCATTGTGAGCATAAACTGACCTTTTCGACGGTGTCGGAAGAGTTGACGGCGGCGACGGCTGTCCTGACGGAGGAGGTGGTTCTCCAGCTGATACTGTTAGTGGTGGTGCTTAATTTGGGCATATGATGTGGTGGTGACAATAAGGGGAATGAATGTGTGGAGTGGTGGCGATGGGTGGTGGTGGTGGTGGTGACGGTGGTCGGAACGTTCACCACCGCCGAAGCACCGAGGGATTTCATCAGACTCATGATTTGGTATTGTGGATTGCACACAGTTACCGGAGGTTGAAGACGATGGTATTATTATTATGCAATCATATAATCTTATCTTGTTCTTTTGGATGTTTGTGTTATGAAGTCCCTCATCTCTCACTATTTTAGTTTTTCACCCCTTGTTCTTTGCTTTACAAGGGTGGAGGGTACGGACTGAATGAATAGTACCGCTTGAAGGATGAGAAGGGGTGGTGTTTCCGTTAGAATATGTCAACCATGTTGCATCTCCTTCTTTCTATGTTTTCCACACGAATCTAGACAATACCATGATTTTCCGGCATTTTGGGTGTTATCGTGTGAATGGGACGATGTTCATGTCGGTGCCGTTACGACTCATCACCGCCACCTAATCCATCACTTATATCATCGTGCAATGACATCCTCCGCTGTTGCTTGTATAATGGTTGCATGGTTTAAACACAACTAATATCAACTATGTATACCCATAGCATGGTGTGTATTAGAATATTTGCAAGTGCAGAATTTGATGGTATTAATAAATTAAAAGATTACCGTTAGAAGAGAAAAAAAACTAATATCAATAATGGATTAAAATTTATTCAACGATTTAAAAGAATACATGTCATGTTTATAAGTTAGTAGAACTATAATAATTTATTTAAAGAGATAAAAGAGCATTATAAACAATGTATATGTTAAATTTTAAATAGTTGATGCATTTGTTTTGTAAAGGCAAGGTTTTCTTTGATGTATTTAAAATCAAATGCGTATATGTAGTTTGTAAACAATTTTGTAATATTAAAATACGCTTGTGTATACTATGTATTCTAAGAATGTGACCAACATTAATAATAAACTAAGAATGTGAAATTAAATTTGTAGCTATTGTGATTCAAGTAACTAGAGTTAACTTTGTTACTTGTATGGAAGGGAAAAGATGTGAACAACAAAAAAGGGTTGGACATAAATCCTGAAACATACATGTGTAGATTACACATGTGTAGATGGATTACACAATAGTAAATTCTATCCAGATATGAACCTATATTAAGAAAATCCACATATGTGCCAATAGATAATTTTGATACAACGGTCAAGTGCTTTGTTTTATATATGTAACAATAAAATTGGTAGATAGCAATCCATTTTGTTTTAAATTGATTGTTGTAATAACAAAAAAGATAAAAAGGAATTACATAAATCATGTTACAAAATCATACACAAGGCATTATTATAAGTATGCCCCAAAACTTTAAATTAAACGAAGAAAATTCATAAGTGCCTGTTGTTGTTTCTCGCAGTTCTCACATTATTCGAACTAATATTTGAGATTCTGTATTGAACCCTCATGACCCATAACTAAAATCATCAAATAGCAAGTCTTTTCAATAGAAGTTTGTGAGGTTTAATGAATGGAAAAAAATTATGAATCATAAGATTAAATGACTCGAATATGAACCTTATTTCTGTAAGGTGAATTTTACACCCTTTTTGATGACGTCATCAAGTCAATGTCAATCAATGGTGCTATTTTGCTGTGACCAAAGTTGTGCGTATCGACCACCATTCGTTAAAAGAGCTTCATGCGGGCCTTGTTCTACTACCCTTCCACTTTCCAGTACTATAATCTAATGGAAATCAAAACAAAAAAGAATTTAACCAACCACATATGGGTTTGTAAGACTTAAAAAAACATCAATTGACATGTGGCATCAGTTTATATGAAAGAATGATATATTTAGAATCAAAACATCAAGTCAACCCGTGAACCTAAAATGATTGACACCCTTAGGTTTTTGTATGGGTCAAAATATTTAGGGTTGGGCTGACCTGAATACTTTTGGCCTGCTTTTATAAATAGGTTGTGTTATAGATTATTAGAATACAAATAAATAAAACCAAATAAATTTATTATTTTGAATAAAGTGATTAGTAGGTCATCGTTCAGTCAACTTCCAACCCATTTAACCTGTTTCCTTTCATTGGTTAATGTTTCCTTTTATTTTAACCATTCGACCACCCAAACTGGCCTCGAAACGGGTCAAGATGACACCTCTATTGACATGTAGCATCAATTTATATAACAGGATTATATATTTAGAATAAAGGGGCTTGCCTCATCACACTGCATTGCAGTTGTAAGTCTATGAGCAATAAAGACAGCTGTTCTGTTATTTGCAAGGGACCTTAATGCATTTAGTATTTCTGCTTCTGTTGTGCTATCTAGAGCACTTGTTGCTTCATCACATAACCTGGAAGAAATAAGTCAGGTTATTAGTATGGCTCAATCGGGTTGGGTTGAACTGCAAGCGTCTTTACTTTTTGTACGTATAATTTCAAATTTTTGATAAGTAAATTAATTCGGCAAATATGATTAGTCATTAGCATAATTGAACCATTGACCACATGAAATGACACTTACAAAATGGGAGGTGCTTTCAGGAACGCACGAGCTAAGGAAACTCGTTGTTTTTCACCACCACTAAGCTGCAAAAGTAATAAAATTATTATTACCAACAATACTAGCAAGGAAATATGAAGATTTAACTTATTTTAGGCCAATTCATTTCCTCAAACATGATGAATAGTAGATTAAGAGAATGAGCACTACAGTGGGTAATTTCAACCTATTAATTTTCAAATGGGTAGAACGTAGAAGGGTTGGTTTTTTATCTTTAACGGTTTGAATCAGTCTATTTCAGCCAATAATATACTATTTTTATATGATATATTTTGTAATAATATTTAATAGATAAATCATTTATTATTTATGAAGGTCTGTAAGAAAAATGTTGGTGTACCCACCAGAGCTGGCCCTGTTAGATCCGCACAAAATTTTACTCTGTAACAACCCGTAATCCAACCGCCTGACCAGCCCATTTTTCCAAATCTAAAGAAAACTTATCCTTGAGTAACTAACAATAAAATGTTGGTTTTTAATTGGCACTATAAGCTACAGGAAACAAAATAAATAAACCCTTAAACCAGTAACCTTTAAGCCTCGTTCTCCAACAAGTGTGGAATATTTATCTGGGAATTTCATGATAGTGTCATGAATTGCTGCTTTTCGGGCAGCATCATATACCTATAAGAATTAAGAATTATATACATTAACGAAAAAGAAGCCAATGCATGATATTCTATAAACAGAATGTATTGTAAAAGAATAAACCTCTTCAGGGGTTGCTGAGAGACGACCATACTGAATGTTGTGGAATATCGTATTGTTGAATAATACCTGAGCATAAACAACAATTTGTAAAAATTATGGAGATCCGACTTAAAAGAAAACATAAAATGCACAATATGCGAATAAATAAATTGAACAGCAGATAAATGATATTATTTATCAAACTTACTGTATCTTGTGGAACAACACCTATATTCTTTCTAAGGCTTTCAAGTGTCACCTTCCGTATATCCTGACCGTCTATCCTCACCTGTCATGAAGCAATCTGTTAAGGGATAGCCTTACATCATTTTATTAATGAAAGGCTGTTATTGTAATAACATAGTTTATGTAATTTATGTAACACACTAAAATTTGTAGAAAATACCAAAAAAGGGACAAATTTTTCTTTAAATCAACCCAAGCCCTACTAAAATCTACTCATTTTGACCCATTATCCAACCTGACCATTTGCCACCTCTCTACATTGCAGAGCGAATCAATTACCGTGCCAGATTGGGTGTCAAAGAACCTGAAGATCATCCTAAGGATTGTTGATTTCCCTGCACAGAATTAAATGTATAGAACATAATTAAATATTATATAATAGAGTAATATGATTTTCTTTTCCCAATATTTACCATCAGATTCAATATAAACAACCAAGGAAAAACAAAAATTGTGTGATTGTCATTACATATAAACTCAAGAGCATGAGCACAAACTACATGAAAAGAACTAAAAATATGGCACTGTCATGACGCCGCTGAAAGATAAAATTGCGTGAGCGGAATAGAAACCTCACCACTGCCACTAGTACCGACAATAGCCACACTTTTTCCAGCTGGCACAACAAAAGATAGGCCATCAAGAATCTTTCTTTCTGGAAGATAACTGAAGTCATGAAAACAGAGCATATAACAGCAAGAAAATCAATAGAGCAATCTTTTCTAGTATTATGTAATGCTTGCTACACATAAAAAATATAAAAAGATGTCATCATATTTGAGTTCCAAGTTTCAAAATGATTATCTTTAAAATATTATATATGATTTTAATTGGAATCAAGCAAAATAACAGTAACGATATCAAACCATTAAGACGATTAAGCATGGCGGAAGAAATATTTGCATCAATTTTAAGATGATTATAAATTTAATTTTTTCAAGTAGAACTCTATGAGAGATTGATAGTCCCAGAAGTAGAAGAAAATTCCACCTGAAATGAACATTTTCAAACTCAATGCTACCCCCACTCAACTTTAGAGGCTTTGCATCATCTTCGTCTTTGATTTCTGCTTTCTCCTGCACAAACAAGATAATAACACTGATTAACCAAGATAAGAATCAAAGGTGGCAAGATGGCTGGGCGGGGCAGGCAGTTTGGATAACGGTTCAACATGGTTTTGGCCTTTTGGGTTAAAAATACGTTATTGTTTTTTCTACTGGTCAAAGTGGCCCCAGTCAGGTTGGATCCGTGAAAAGTTTTTACCTATTTATACAAAAGTTACGTAATAAGGTGCTAATAATCATGACAAAAGAAAATTATTATATCTACTTAGTTTGACCCCCTTGTTGCTGAGTTATATTCATTTGACCCATTTGAGATAAAAGTATAAAACACAACGCATTCATGATTAAATAGGTAGAAATTTCCACCTCTAATAAGAATAGATAGAACTTAGAAGCCTTGTAATCAAAATGTGCCAATAATTTGGCAGATGACCTGATACAGAATAGATGAAAATGGAATCAAGTGATCCCCAAGGAAATAGAACAGACCACAAGAAATAAAAGAAAAGGTATACAGACCCCCAAGGGGAAAAAGAGAAACACAATCAACAGCAAACTTTAGATTTTGATTATCACTTGGTGCCCACAAAAACATCCATACAGATATTTATGAATAAAGTGGAACTTGAAGTGATGGTATAAATATATGTGCTGTCATAGGAACAAAAATACTTGCAAGATTAGTTGCATCTAAAAGTTAGTAACATCTAATTACATTTATTTAGGAGGGCTTTCTTAGGAATTTAGGAGTTTTAGCTTTTTAGTATTTCATATATCAAGTCCTAATTTTGAATATTAGAAATGCTATATTGAATCTGTACCTCAAGTAGTCGAAACATGGATTTCATGTCAATAAGACTTTGCACAGTTTCACGATAAACACCCCCAAGGAAGTTGAGCGGAAGTGACAGCTGGAAGAGGAGCCCATTAACCATAACCTATACGCATCAAAAGTAACTTATATGATCATCATCATTAGATTATATCTTTCTTATTAGTGAAAGCTAAAGTAGGAAAAAAAAAGGAGGGCTTACCAAATCACCAACAGTTGCAACCCCATTCATAATACCATTTGAACTCAGTACCATTGCTGCTGAGAGAGCTATACTGAATATCAGCGCTTGACCAAAGTTTAGGAAAGCAAGACTGCGCTGGGTATTCAAGGCAGCATCTTCATAGCCTGAGGTTAAATGCTGTTAAACATAATCACTATAAAAAAGTAGCAGTGGCAAGATGGGCTGATTGGGTAACCGGTCAAAACGAGTTCAAGTAGAAACATGCTATTTTATGGTACAAATTCAAAACGAGCCAGGTAGTTTTAGGGTTGCAAAAACACTTTTTTTCATATGTTTTATTACACTAGCAATATTAATACAATCATAATCTAAATCTCTGAATAAAATACTTTAAGAGGTTGTATGCATTAATGTTATAATAGACTTCGGATGACTTTTAACTTGTTGACCCTTCCATTTAAGCATTTTTATGGGTTACAATCATAGTAAAGCAATGTAATAGGCGGTCCCTTTTGGTACTATAAATGTCCCAAACTTGTAATAATACATTTTTGAAATTGACTCATTTGATATCGTTTGATGATCAGTTTCTTGCTTGTGTAGCATTATCCTAATGAGGAGGCATAAAACTAAATTACCAAACCAGTCCATTTCAAAGGAGTAAAATTACCAAACTAGGCCATCTTATGACGAAATTACTTTCCACGTCATCCCTTTTACCGGCTAAGGATATATCGCTTGCCTGTCTACAACATTACCAAAGTAGTTCATTTCAGAAAAGTATGGATGCCATGTCTTGGTGGGGGTGGGGGTGGGGGACATTTCAGAAATGACCACCAGTGACCAGCCTTAGTATATTGCTATTCTACGACATTAGCCCTTTTCTATTTAACCCGTTTAATATAAAGGACAACCCAAATTAACCCATTTCATAAGTTAGTAGGTCGAAATTCCTACTCTTAATAATCGAAACATAAAAATTCATATAGAAACTAATATTCTAAATTAGTGAATAAGCCAGGTTCAATATATCCAACTAATGAAATAAGCTACACTTATGAAGGACACATGCTTACGTTTTAAATATATATCGTACTCGTCAGCTTCGTATTCCTCATTGTTGAAATATTTTACAGTCTGGATGAAAAAAAAAATTATTAACTCGGTTCAAAAGAGGAAAAATGAGAAAAGGGAGATCAATAATTACATATAAAAGCAAGATATACTATAATTGTTGACTGCTCACCTCATAATTAATAAGTGAATCAATTGCCCTTGTACTTGCATCATTATCAGCTTTGTTCATATCTTTCCTAAATTTTGTCCTCCACTAGAAGAGATAAAATCAGATGTTAATATAAGTAACAAGATTCAAGGGAGAAAAAACTAAGGAAAAAAGGTACTTGTGTCACAGCCAGTGTGAAGGCAACATAAGCAGCAACGGACAAGGAAGTAATCCATGCAAATGGTGCTCCAAAATTGTATGCAAGAACACCTGATACCAAAGAAATCTGCAAGAACACATACCGTCAGCTGAATTCAAATATGCAAGTATCATCTTTCCAGTGATGATATGCAGTGAGATAATTAAAATAAGTGAAATTGTAGTTAGAATTAAAATAAAAATTCAAGCAGACTTAAGAGAGTTGAATTTTTTAAATTTTATGGGTAATCATAAATGGTTGATAAGAGAACATATTTTACCTCTAATATAGTTGGTACAACATTAAATACCATTGCTGAGAGGATGAAGTTAATAGCTCGGCTACCACGATCAATAATTCTATTAAGAGCGCCTGTTTCTCGGCTGCACACAGAAAAGAAACAAAAAGTTAAGAAGATCATTAAATAAAAAAACGTTAATCAATATTATGTTGTATCAATGGTTAAAGAAACTATATGAAATGGTTGTTTTGATGCAAGTAAAACAAATTGAAAAGCATTAAAGTTGAATACTATGCTAACAATGGCCTCTTTGTTGGTTTAATCGGGTTTGTTCACGGGTCACGTAAACAAGTCAGCAGGTTAATGTTAGGAATTTAGAGGCGCGCGCACACAGACACACACACAAACAATCAAACTGCAGAAACGTAAAGAACACAGAATTTAACGCGTCCACGGCAACAACCAGTGTTAATCTTTTATTCAAGGTACTCAAGAGAACTACAATGTCCTATCATCTATAATCAACATTTAGATTAGGGTAAACAACTTGTTGTGAAAGAAACCGTAATTAAGGAAACTAAATAACCTAATTAACACACCATTAGTTAGTTAGTTGAGTCGAGTACATTAGCTAGTACAACAGTAATAACAGAAATACAGAACTAGCTTGATTGATCAATACTTTTTTCTCTATGTTCTCGAATTGTTCTATCAATTATGGTTACTTGTTTTTAGAATTTAATGGGTTCATGTAATCATGTTTAGCAGCAAGTTTAGTGTTAAAAGGCAGTGGGTTTAGCTCCTGTAAATTATGTTTTTTTTTTGTTCCAGCAGTTCAAGTCTCCTTCAATCAAAGAAAAGAGTAAACCAATAGTTGTTAGATTAATTCATTGTGTTCTGTGTATTCTTCTGTGTTTGTTCCATGAAGCAAAAGACTACAATCACCAACACTTGGTATCAGAGCCAAGATCAGGTTTGAAGGGGTTGTGATTTGTCTTTGATCGCAGGGTGAAGGTGTGGAAAAGCAGCCTCGATTCCTTTTGATCAGCCTGTTCGTGCGGTAAGGAGGTGACCGACCCTGGAGTGTAGAAAAAGCAGGCAGAAAGACATCAACACAAGTGGCATTGATGCAATTCGTTTGGCGGGTGAAAAAATGGTAAAGGTAGCGGTGGCTTTGTTTTCTTAATTGGTGGAAGTGGTTTCTCAAAACAAGCTTGATCGACGGGTTTCGTGTCCAAACAAGAAGGAAATGATGGCAATGTTACTAGAAAAGGAGGGGTTCTCGATGTCGTATCAGTAACCTATCTTGAATCCAACAAATTATCCAGTGTGAGCTATCAAAGTTAAGACGATAGTGGATGAGTATGGCATATAGGAGGCAGTCAAACAAGGGTAAAGGGCTAGGGGCTGAAATGGACCCAAAGAAATCAAAGCAAGCTATTGCTTTCTCGTTTCAAGCCATACCTAAAGACATGGTGTTGCAAAGCGAGTTAAACCAATGCAAAACAAGTATGCAATGGGCTGAAAACAAGGTATCTAGGAGTTGATCGGGTTAGAACGGCTAGGCTAGCAACATGAAAGAGGGAATTCGAAGGTGTGCACATGAAGGAGGTGATCTAGTTGGCGACTTTGCAACTAAATTGACAGATTAGCTTTAAAGGCAAGGAGTCTTGGATATGAAATTGAAGAAAAGGATTTCGTGAGAAGGTTTTTCGATCCAATGCCCAAGTCTTTCCTTCAAATCGTGGCCTCAATTGAACATTTTTCGAATTGGATTAAATGCTATTTGACGAAGCTGTTGGAAGGTTGAAGGCATATGAGAAGCGTATCAAAAGAACCGACAAAAGAGAAGACATTCATGACTCATGAGAGTTTGATGTTTAAAGAAAATAAGAAACAACATAATTGTGAACACTGTGTCAGTGAAAATTTAAGTGGTCGGGGGTCCATGAAGGATCAAGATGGTAGTGAACAGTTCTAATGGGATAAGAGCCATGTTAGATGTTACAAGTGTGGAGAACATAGCCATTTGTGAATTAGTGTCCAAAGTGGAAAAAGCAAGAGAGGCTAACTTAATTCGGGTTGAAGACGATGAACCGGCGTTGCTGGGAATGAATGGTGTGAACAAACAACGTTAGGGGACTGATTGTTGGGTTAATCAGATATGTACACATGTCACGGGTCAGTAGGTTAATGGGTCATGGGTCAGAAGTTAGTTTAATTATATTGACATGTTTATATTTTATGTTTACTAGTAGTAAGTAGTGGGCTATCATGGGTTATGGTTACTTGTTTTAGTCTTTATAGGTCCATGTTTAGCAGCAAGTCCAGAGTTAAAAGGCAGTGGATTTAGCCCCTGTAATTTATGATTTTTTACCAGCAGTTCAAGGTTTCCTTCAATCAAAAAAAAGAGTAGACCAACAGTCGCTGATCAAATCGTTATGTTCTGTGTACGCTGTATTCTTTTGTGTTTTGTGTTTGTTTCTTCCGAATTCATTTGACAAATTCTGTGTACTTCATATTCTAAAATCATACTCGCACTAAACAGGAAGTTAACAGATATACCTAAGATGATACCGCAGATCAAGCTGATGCAAATGTGTAAACACCTGTATTACACAAGGTATATCATAAGCTTCAAGTTTTTCCCAAAACATGCACACGAATAAATAAATAAACAAATATATATATATATATATATATATATATATATATATATATATATATATATATATATTATATATATATATATATATATATATATATATATATATATATATAGCAACGTTCTAATGACAACCACCCTAAAGGCGAGAACCACAATATTACATTTTAATTCACATATGGTTGAGTCCATTCATATGTGAATGTTGGTGAAGGGTCAAATGAGAACAAAGAAGTTATAAAACAAATCTAGCCTTCTGTACACATGTGATCTGATCCTTATATGTGAACATCACCACATGCATCAGCAAACGGACCAAATCACATGTGTGTTTTCTAAAACTCTGTCGCTCTCATTTGACTCTACAGTATTGTTCAAAGATGATGGAGTCAATGAACTTAAATCACTTGTGAAATATTATGTAAATTTGCGGTTCTCGCCATTCGGGTGGTTCTCATTTGAACCTTTCCGATATATGTGTGTGTGTGACTGGGTGTCATAAGCTGAACAAGAAGTGCAGAAACAAGGAAACAACTTTTTGTGGGTGTAGAAGATCAGTTGGACCATGGAAAGGAGTATACAAAATAGAGGTGGAAATTTCGACTCATTTACTTATGAATGGGTTCATTTGGGTTGTTCATTTACTTATGAATGGGTTCATTTGGGTTGTGTTTTATGACTTAAATCACCAACAGGCCAAAAGGCTCAAAAGAAATTAGCTAAAATGAAAATGCATACATCCACCTATATATTTTCTATACCAAGACTCAAATTATTTTGTAATAACAATTTTTTTAAATCATAACTACAAATAAAACTAAAATATGAACAAAAAAGCGTTTGTGGGTCAACCCAACATGGTTTGTAACGTAAAACATGACCAATTTTGACGTGTGACCCTTGCCACCCATCTTGGCACCTTTAATATATATGAATCATGATGAACGCTATGAGTTCAATTAGGGTATACAAAACTATAAGAGAAGCTGTTATGTCAGTTTGACCATACCCTTCTTGAAACCGACCTAATAGTCCGCAACGCAACCTTAGAAAACACTGCAGTTCGCAACTCTGCAACAACATAAACAAACATTACAACTCCAGATTGAGTTTTTATTCTCCTTTCTTCTTGTATTTTTTTATGGGGGAGGGTTACAAGGTACATCACCCCCCCCCCCCCCCAATGTTGGTAAAAATGGATATTACAGGCATTGGTTTATTGTTAAATTTAAACTAAATTCAAATACACTGTATCACAACATGCACCAGCAATTACTTCATGATGAAGTACCATTGAAAGCAGAAGCCCCTGTTCTTGCTATTCCATAACCAATCAAAACAGCTGCTGGACTCACAAAAACAGCCAAAGCTGTCGAATTGGCAGCTGCAAACTCAGAAAGTGAACTAGGATTTCCTGTTGCTGTTGTTAACCAATCAACAGCAAGCTTGAATAAGAAGGGCACTTGAACATTCAATACCTGATAGAGAAATTAGAAAATGAATGAAGTACAACCAACATTGAACCTCCATGTTACAAAATTGAACACAAATAGCCCCTTACCTTGGCTCCAACCAAGAATCCCATTGCAGTGAGCACTCTAAGTTTGAACTCGACGTTATCTTTCATCCACAAATACTTTGCAAGTGTACTAAGAATTTCAGCATTATTGATTTGCTCTCCATTTTTAACAAGATTTCTTTCCTTCTTGTTTTCATTCTGTTTCTTACCATTTGCATCTTGGTCACTGGATGTTGTCAATGAAGCATATCCATTAGGCATAGAACCCTGGTAATTACAATGATATGAACATATCATAAATGTATTAATACTGGCATGTGGTTAAATATGGACACACTTATTCACACATTTTTTCTTTCATGCTATTTGTTAAGAAACTCAGTTGACTACAAGAAAACATAGCAACAACCTTCACGGCCCCGAGAACAACCAAATCACATATCAGCAATAATCTAAAGCGATTACAAAACTCAAACTGTATGAACCCGAAACTACCACTGTCCCACAATAAATAGTGCCCCTGCTTCTTGCTAGAATCCAATTTATAAGTTCAATTTAAAGTTCAAACATAATGTAATCTGTAAAAGTTTACATGGTTAATGACACATGATTAGCCGATATTAACATGAACCAGTGATATCTTAACATCAACATGAAAAACTCCTTACATATGGACGATTATTAAGAGAATGCGCTGGCTCAACGATTATGCAATTAAACCAACCATATACAAACGTCAGTAATATCCTAAACTAATCCACACTTCAACGACCCAGTTTCCAAAATTAACTTTCATATAAACATAATTATAGAAAGTTAACAACTTAACAATCAACATAGTCAATAACTAATTCCCTGCATCACCATCCCACTATCCAGCAACCAATATTGAGCTTCACAATTTCAACTATATCATCTTCCATAGAGTCAATTACAGAAATAAACACAATTACAAACTAAAACGTACTTACAAGTTTGTTAACTGGTGTAGGAGAGAAATCCGAGACAGAAGCATTCAAATGTTTAAGAAAACCGGTAGATTTCCTCGAAACATCCCAAATATTAGACCGATGAACAGAAAACCGTCTAGCAAAACTACTACTACCGTAACTGCGTGAAACATCAGCAAAATTCCGTAACAGAAATGGACGATAACAACTACTACTACCAGCACTACTACAGCTCGAGATCGTCATCATCTTATTCGCTACCGTTTTCATAAGAAGAATCCGACGAACACTACCGCACCTCGCCCCAATCACCGATTGCATCTTCGCTCAATTCAATGCCGTAGCATTGAATCCGTTAACTACGATGCAAAATCCACAGATTCAAATTCCGTTGACCGATTTCTAATCAGAAGTTAAAAAAAACACGATCTGATTTGAAGCCGTTTGCTAAAATAGTAAAATGTTGAGATTTGAAGTTTGTTAGAACCCTAATTGAGAGTATAAAACACGATCTAATGCTGCAATAACGTCGGAGATGGAGTTAATGCTTGTCGGAGAGATTTTCCGATCACCGGAGAGCTTCGGAGTTGAAGATTTGACGATGAATTCCGCCGGAGGTAGGTCGGAGTATAATATTATTTCCGTTGAGAAATAAAAAACCATTGTTGTTTTGATTTTTCTGGTTATCTTTCCACTTGCACAATGTTCTCTCAGAAACATGGACTCTTAATATTTTAATATATTTATATTTATAAGAAAAGTTTATAATACAACATGGTTTTTGTTTGTGAAGTGTAGAAAATAGGGGTGTGCGCGGTGCGGTTCGGTGCGGTTAAGAGTATTTTCGAAACCGAAACCGCAACTGCGGTTAATACCATTTTCAAAACCGAAACCGCAACCGATACTTCGGTTAACCACATTTCGGTTAACCGCCGGTTGTGGTTAACTTTTGTTAATTTCGGTTAATTAACCAATCTGTTTAACATATGCTTTTAAACTGAAATTTTAATTAAAAAATTATTATCAGGCTATGTTTGTACCAACTTTATAAGGATGTTCACAACAAGGTTTGTTTTTAAGGTCTCACAAAAACTTAAACCGAAGTCAGAGTGTGCATATAACAATGTGTGCATGCATCTTGCATTAATTTTACTTATTTAGGGGTTCATTCTATACATAATGGAATCCCACTATGTAAATATATCTTTTAAAAATGTAAATTAACAAGGTTAACATATGAAATTCTAGTAAAATCATGAGGAGTATTTTAATTTTTTTGCACATTAATGTCATTCGGTTAGGTGCGGTTAATTCGGTTAATTTGTACACCAAAACCGAAACCGGCCCGCAATGT
The DNA here is from genome assembly GCA_025215565.1 of Flaveria ramosissima. Lineage (NCBI taxonomy): Eukaryota > Viridiplantae > Streptophyta > Magnoliopsida > Asterales > Asteraceae > Flaveria > Flaveria ramosissima. Next base: position 42,304,436 of record CM046046.1, read on the forward strand.
GCGGTTAATTGGTTATGCCTTAACCGAACCGTCGGCTAATTGTTCGGTTCGGTTAATTCGGTTCGGTGGTTAATACGGTTAATTCGGTTATGGTTCGGTTAAATCGGTTAAGTGCTCATAGGGTGAAATTTATCACTCTGGAAAAACTATACTCGTGTGATATTATCGCATAAAGATGAAATTGTTTGGCAAAAATCTTTTTCTGTATTATAATTTTATATTTACGTGATAATTTTATTATTACGCGATTAATTTTCCATCTGTAACATGTCTTCTTGCGTATTTATTTTGTACATTTTGCACGAAAAATCATTTTATATTTTCACTTTGTCTTGTATTTATAATACTTTATAAATACAGTATATTACGTTTTTCATCCCTTTGGTTAGTAAAACAAAACTTTTTTGTTCATTAGCTTAAACTTTGGAATTTTTTTTATACATGTCATTTTCCATTTTAGCTGCTTTGGTTCAAAGCATTAACACAATTTATTTTTGCAGTTAAAATTTTATGATTGGACAAAAATAGCCTTGTTAAATAAAAAAAGATGAATTGACAACATCTCTCATGTAAACTGGACATGAAGTTAGATAACTTGACATGAACTAGAGTTGAATTTCTACCCTTTGTGATAGGAGAAAGTTTGTTGTCACACTCCTTGTAAATTCCTATCAATATCTTTATTGTATTTGAGATTTATTAGGTATGTTTGTTTGTCTATCATATAACTTGGTCAAATTTGATTAACCAGGTCCATTAATCCACTTCTTTTATACTCATATGGTTGTGACTAGTGATAATAGTTGAAGTCTTTTTAAATCAAACATGTATTCTAATGTAGAAAGTAGTTTACACTAGCGTATGAGTAGAGTAGGTTTGTCGTTCAAAAAAATTGAAATTAACTCACTTCTTCTCGTTTCCATTAACCATTTCCTTCCATGTCTCCTTTGACCGTCTTCTTACATAATTTCTTCTCCGCCAATCAAGCTACTTAATCCTTACATGAGACGGAGTGGGAGACAAGTAATAGCTTCCATAAGACGCCACCCTTGTTGGGAATACCACCCCCGGGGTTAAAATAAACAAACAGAGTAACACTCACCAGTTTTCAAAAAACCCACTTCCCTTAAATTTAACCTTTTTCAAAGTATTTTGGTATAAACTAGAAGTATGTTGGATAAGGGAGCTAATATGATAGTTTAAATTCTAGAGTTATAATTGATATTTTTAAAACGAATTGATATGAAACAAAATGCTTAGTATTTTTTGAAAAAAACATAAAATGTTTTAAAACAAAGTTTTAAAATTTGATACCATTGTTTTATTATTTATAGTCTTTACTCCTACGTAATTTCAATCATATCTTATCTTAAATTATCGTTTTATAATTAATGAATAATTATTGTATATAATATTTTATTTATTCAACTTGTGTAACACACGTACTACTAAAATTAGTATCTACCTACTCTAATAAAAAGGTATTTTGTGATAACACGTGGGAGCACCTAAATCATTCTTACCAAAATTTTCTCATCTCTCTCTCCTATTAAATAATTACCTTAATTACTAATGATATTCTTTAACATCTTTTTAGATTTAATAAACTAAGAAAAAAATCTATTTATTAATGTTATTTCTAAATAAATAATCTCTTTATAAAATAATAATTTTTTCTAAATCATAAAACTTTTTTAAAAATACGAAATATTTTAAAATTAGTATTTTTAAAAAGTCATTTTATTAAAAAAAAAATAATCAAATTTGAGAGTTATAATAAAAAAAATTAAAAATGACATTTTTATACGGTTTATTCTAGAATAAAATATTTATTTTTTGAAAAAGGTTTAAAAACAAAATTTTAAAAAATTGATATTACTGTTTTATTATATATTAGAATATCATTTTATAATTAATAAGTTTGTATTATATTAATATTTTATTTATTCAACCCGTGTAGTACACGGGTTTACTAAAGCTAGTATTATATAGGTTACTAAAGCTAGTTTTATATTTATACTTCTATACTTATTAATAAAACAATAACTTTAGTGTCACGTGTCATTATCTTAAGCCTTTATTTTTTTTAATTCTCGCCTAAATATGTATCTGTTCTTAGTGTTAGTCTAAGTTTATTTGAGTAAAAGTCAACTTATGATACAAGAGATATTTAGGAAAATTTTGAAAATATAACCATAAATTAGAGCACATTTTTTTAAAAAATTAAATCATACCCGATATTTCTTCTTTCTTCAAATAATTAATCAAAAAAAATTGTAGAAATCATTTATAAATTGCTTCATCTATGAAAACGATTCTTTGATTGCGTGTTTCCATTGAATACTCGGTTTATATTCGAATCTTGACAAAAGTTGCGGGATTTTTTCATCGACTTCTCTCCAATTTGAAGGAATTCATGGATATCTTTTTTTTGAAAATGAAATCATACCCGATTTTAAAAATATTTCTCAACCATCCGAGTTTTACGACCCTCGTGATTTGTTTTTATAAAGTCTGATGATATCACCTTCGAAAGACTTAATCAACGTTCTTATTTTGGCTTCGGTTTCATAAAGTTTTCTTCAACAAAATGTATTTGTTTTTTGTTATATTTGAGCTTTCATCCTCTACGATTATGATTTAACCTATCATTGTCTACAATCGTGTTTTTAGATTAATATTATTTTATTTTCACTTTTTTTATTTAAAGGTGATATACTTCAACAATTAATATGTAAAGAGTTATTACATGCTTCTAGTTTTTAAACTTATTTATTTATTTTTATGTATACTGCCATATTATTATTATGTTTGGTTAGAATTCGTTTGTTATGTGTGCAGATTGTTTTGATGTATCTGGAAGTAATATTGAAAATCACACTTTTATTCCATGGTTGACTTCGACACCTTCAGACAAAAGGATTTTTTTTAATTCCAAAAAAGAGAGTTCATGTTAGTAGTGTGTTTTGCAATGACAATAAACAAGAGCCAAAGACAATCGCTATCCAAAATTGGTTTGTTTTTTAACATGGATCATGGTCAACTCTATGTTGCATTATCTCGAGTTAAAAATAGATAGAGATTTTAACTATTAATATTAGATAATGATGGAAAAATCATCAACAAAACATCAAATGTTGCATACAAATAAATTCTCGAATGTTTATGAATTTGATATATTATTTTTCATGTTCAATTTAATTTGCTTATTACTTAAAGTTCGTATTTATAAGTTTATTTCATTCCATATTATACACAAGTTAGACGTATAAATATTAATAGAGAAAACCTACTAATACTAGATGTAGCTAATGTTAAAAAATATACATAAAAGTCGATATACAAGATATTATCAATAACATTATAACTTACGAATCTTTTTAAACAACAAAAATACTTTTGGATTGAACCCGTGTGCTATACGGGTCTTTAGCCTCGTATCCTAATAAAATACGTATGTGCCACATGTTATGTTCTCATAACCAATTTGCACATATCACTACCATAACAATTTAATCATTTAATGATCATATTAAATGCTTCATTAAATGCTTATGATATTGTTAATATCCTTTATAGAATATAAAATAGGTTTTCAATAAATTAAAACATGTTTTTTTGTTAAAACGTAACTTTTTATAATTTTTTAATGAAAATGAAATTTTTGGTACAAAGAACTTAAAAAAAAAAGAAATTGTTCAAAACTAGATTTTTCAAAAAAATAGAAAGTTCATTAAAAAAATTTACAAAAGCAAAAGTTGTTTAAATACGTAATTTAAAAAAACATTGTTATTGTTTTATTTCATAAAATAGCTAATTATAATTCATTTCAATCGTATTTTATTTGAAAATATTATTTTATAATTTCTAAATATTAATTGATAATCATTAATCTAATATTTTTATGCAACTCGTATAGTATACGAGTTGCTAAACTAGTATATTATATAGCAATAAAGATTATATTTTAATTTATACGTGTCAACACCACATTTTTTTCTCATAAAATTTTTCTCGCTTCTCCCTTCTATTAAATAATTACCTTAATTACTAAAATATTATTTAAGTCTTTTTTTTTTCTAAAACATCAAATGTTTTTAAAAGTATGAAATATTTTAAATTTAAATTTAGTGTTTTTAAAAATTAATATTTTTATAAACCAAAAATAATTAAAATTGAGAGTTATAATAAGGAATTTATGAAAATGGCAATTTTTTAAACAAAATGTTTGATATTTTTTGAATATTTTTTAAAAAGTTGATATCGTTGTTTTATTACATATAATTTTTTACTCCTACGTAATTTAAACCATATCTTATCTTAGAATATCATTATATAATTAATAAAATTTTATTATATTTAATATTTTATTTATTCAACCCTTGCAATACACGAGTTTAGTAAAGCTAATTTATTTATAAAACAATAAGGCGCATCTATATAAACCAAAAATATGTTACCAGCTCCATCATATATAAAATAAATCTATACTAATATAGTAAAATAACTATTAACTATATGGTTATTTTCTAGTACGCCCATATCATCTTCACCTGTGCTCCACCTAAGATATTGCACATGTACTCACCATATTAAATTTATAATTTTTGGTAAAGATCTTGACTTCAAAAAATTTTCTTAATAAATGTTACTTTAATACTATATTAATCATAATTTTTTTCCAAAAATAAATAATGTTTGTATTAAATATACTTTAATGAGACTTAATTTTATTAAAATATAATTTAATTTATAGCTAATCGTTGTTAAAACTAAAAGTTTTAAAAATGTATACAAATAATTTTATGGATATTTATGAATAATAAAATCTTTTATCTCTATACTATTGTTTATAACTTAAATATGTTTCTTATATATAGTAATTTCATTGATATGTTATCTATAACATATATTAAATTATACATATATATAATCTATTATATAATTTTTTTATTTCAACCCGTGTAACACACGAGTATCTAACCTATTAATTAATAAATTAATAATGCACAAGTTCTACGTAGATCCATTACATATAATTCCATTTAGTTTTGTAAGGACATAATTTTTAGTAGGATTTATAATATGTAATAAAACTAATCTTTTTGTTATAGTATTTTGTTTTCTATATAACACACACATACATACATATTTATTAATCTAAGTTAAAAGTATATGTGTTACACGAGTTGAATAAAAATATAAATTAAATAATTAGGTTAAAAATTTAGTTATAAAATTTTTCTGTTTTTGATAGTAATAAAAATTTATAGAATTAGGATAAATATTAATTATATTTTAAAACGATTTGTCTAAAACTGAATTTAATGAATCTATTAAATATGAATACAACAAAATAAATTTCTTGATACATTAAGCTATAACGATATGACAATAAAATACTATATGCATCAACAAATCGTAAGAAATATTAGCCTTTTGAATAACTTATTACTCTAATAAAAAGGTAAATGAGGTGACACGTGTCAGCATCACAATCATCCTCACCAAAATTTTCATGTCTCTCTCTCTGCTATTGAATAATTACCTTATTTACCAATACCATTATTTTAATCTTCCTACTCTAATAAAAGGGTAAATGAGGTGTCACGTGTCAGCACCACAATCATTGGGATGACACGTGTCAGCACCACAATCATTTTTATCATAATTTTCCCGCTTCTCTCTTATTAAATAATTACCTTAATTACTAATAATATTATTTTAATACTTTTTAATAATTAATAAATTAACAAAGAAATCTTTTTATTAAGATTATATCTAAATAAACTACTATTTTTAAATTATCAAATTTGGGAGTTGTAAAAAGAAAACTTTTGAAAATGACATTTTTCATACGGTTTGTTTTAAAACAAAATATGTATTTTCAATAAAAGAAATTTAAAAATAAAATTTTAAAAAGTTAATATTATCGTTTTTTTATTTCAGTTATATCATATCTTAGAATATCATTGTTTAATTAATAAATATATTATATTAATATTTTATTTATTTAAATCGTGTAATACACGGGCTTACTAAAGCTAGTACTTTTTAATCTTCCTAATCTAATAAAAAAGATATATTGGGATGACACGTGTCAATACCACAATCATCCTCACCAAAATATTCTCGTCCCTCTCTCCTATTAAATAATTACCTAAATTACTAATAATATTATTTAACATTTTTTTAAATTTAATAAATTAAGAAAGAGATATATATATTAATGTTATTTCCAATTAAGAAAAATATATAAAAACAAACTTTTAAAAAGTTGATATAACTGTTTTATTACTTATAGTTATTTCTCATATATAATTTCAGTCATATCATATCTTAGAATATCATTTTATAATTAATAAATTATATTATATCAATATTTTATTTATTTAACCCGTGTAACGTACGGGTTTACTATAGCTAGTGTAAATATATTATTGAAAGTTTCTTATACTACATACTCTTCTAAAGGTCTTGTATTTAAAACATTTAGCTGTCATCACACCGTAAAACTAAATGTTTTTCGCCCAAGTGTATTCGTTCAAACTTCCCGAGTTAAGCAAAGAAGTAAATAATGATAGGAGAAAAAATGTATCTATAATATTTTTTAATGAATCTAAAATCATAAGATATAAGATCACTTATCGAAATTTTAGGAAAAAACAATTCGGTAAGTTTGATTTCTCCTCTGCCTAAAATGCACATTTTGAATTTTCTTGGTATGATATCTGCAAATGAGAACCTACTACCATTATTGATTGTACATTTAAAATTAACTTCAGCTCGATTTTCTTGTTAACAATTTTTCTTTTGAATTTATATTGTCACCATTTGCAATGTCCTTTTTCAAAAAGAGAAGTAAAATAAAAAAAATCCTAACCGGCATTGTTTTTCATTTTTCGGGTTACTTTTTAAAAAATTATAAGAATACATGCCCACAGCCCAGTAATGAAAAGTAGGGATGCAAACGAGCTGAGCCGCTCGCGAGCTACTCGAGATCGGATTGATAAAAAGCTCGAATCGAACCGAGTTTTATCGAGCCCGAGCTGAGCTCAAGCTTGAATAAAAGTTCATTTAATTATCGAGCCCGAGCTTCACGTATCAAGCTCGAGCCGGCTCGCGAGCCTAAACGAGCTTTATATATATATATATAATTAATTATTAAATACATTATATAAATAATATTTATTATATATATAATTATGATAAAAAACAATTAAATAATATGTATAATGTTATTTATAAAATATATAATTATAAATATATATCAAAATTAAACATAAAAATATTAAAAATAATATTTATAAATAAACATAAATATATATATATATAATTATAAACATAAATATATATAATTATAAATAAATAAACGAGCCGAGCTCGAGCATATATACACTTAGTTTATTAAATACATTATATAAATAATATTTATTATATATACAATTATGATAAAAAACAATTAAATAATATGTATAATGTTATTTATAAAATATATAATTATAAATATATATCAAAATTAAATAAAAAATATTAAAAATAATATTTAAATAATAAACGAGCCGAGCTCGAGCTTGAAATAGAATTTGTCGAGCCGAGCTCGAGCTTTAAAAATAATGCTCGAAATGAGTCAAGCTCGAGCTCGAGCTCTCCTAAGTCATCACGAGCCGAGCTCGAGCCCATACGAGCTCGGGCTCGATTCGTTTGCACCCCTAATTGAAAAGTAAATATGTTTTATTTACGATCATGACTTACAAATCTATTTAACATGAATAACAACATATAGAATAACAACATATAAGCATAAATAAACATATTCACGATTTCTTTAATTTATAGATATTCCTATTTATGACGTAACTTTTGGGACTTATTTAATTTCATTAATTTTATTCGACACATATTGTTATGAAGTCAAATATTATGATAGATTGTCTGCTTTTTATAGAGAGAGGATGGAATGTATTTTATTCCATTTTTGTGTTTCTCTTTTTCCTCGTCTATTTTCTTTTTTATAACATTGTAAAAGGGTAACTAAAAATAAAATTTTGAAAATAAAATATTGTAAATTCTTATACATATACATGTCATTTAATCTTGGGGTTTATAGTTCTACTAACAACTAATAACCTGGCTTCATTTAGGCCCACAACTTGTTTTTATTAACACAACATGTGTGTGGCCGCGCACAATACGTAATAGAGAACCTTTAAAATATACAACAATTGTATGTAACTTGTTTAAACGAACTTTAATTGAACGCATTCCAGTGGCTTTAGAACCGACTATTCTTATATATATATATATATATATATATATATATATATATATATATATATATATATATATATATATGGTGAAGTTCTATTGAGAACTCATGGTTATTGTAAGAAACATTTAACCAAATGTGAACCCTTGATGAAACTTGTGGCATGAGATGATGCCAAGTGTCTCTCCTGTTTTTTTAACAGAAAAGGGCATAAATACAATTTAACAAATCCATCAAATTCAGATTTAAAAAACACATGACAAGTGTCCTCCCTATATCCCCCTATATTTCTTTTCTTTATAGCTTTATCCCCTTTTTATTTAAACACTTATATCTTTTTTTATAAATGGTAATTTTTTAATAAAAATTTCACCATTAAACTTATCATATTTTTCTCTTTAATTCTACTATAATATTGCAAAAAAAAAAGTTTCATCCATACGGACTGTACGTAGTTACATCATATTACAATGTTAATTCCCATGTTATCTTGCAAACGACAATAGATCATATAATCTTGCACTACTGTACCAAACTTTT
>CM046046.1:42318244-42393036 GCA_025215565.1 Flaveria ramosissima
AACAAACAATAATGTCTTTGCCAAACCATCACCCTTTTATGAACATTGGTAGTAGTAGCACCAGCGCTACCAATGATGAAGGGAAACAAGTCGTGGATGATACGACTAACAACATGGGCTTTAAGTGTGGTAACCCAAAAGGAGGGTTAAGGATCAACGATAACATAGCTTTAGAGATATCAAATCAACCAAAACCCCCACTTGTTTTGGGTCCACACACAGTAATGTTGGCTGTTGTTGAGAGCCCACCCTTCAATGAGGTGTTGCAATCCTCATTGCAAGTGTCACAATCCACAACTCAAATCACCACCACCACCGCCACACACAACGATAATCATTCTCCACAATCTCCGTCTCATACAAGCACCCAAAATCATGGCAATGATGCCAATCAACAACGACAACACACAACATCTAGAGAAAAGAGGATCAGGAGAATACCATCTTATTATAATGATTATCAGATGTAAATTTGTTGGAGCATTATGTTGTGATGAACAATTTGCCAGTCCTATTTCGTTTCTTTCTTTTTTATGTATGAAGTAGATGGTTTTAATTGGCTTTAATCGCTTTGAATAATAATCTATTTCGCACTCAAAAATAAAATGTGAATAAAGTCCATGTTGAAATATGCTTAAAAGTGGTGTTCGGAAGTGAACCCAAAAAGAAATTCACTTCTGAACATATCATATAGAAAATATTAACTTTTATCTGTCACTAGTGGAATTTTTGGTGCGACGGAAGTTGTATTATTTTTTGACCTTTTAATTTAGGGTTTCTAGGAGGTAATTTGGTATATAGCAAAATCAAATCTGAAATGAAGTTATAGTCAAAAGTTATCATATCAAAACTTAATCGAAGGTTGATACGTGCTCATTTGGTTCTTATTTTTAGATTCCTCAATGAACCCTTCTGAAAAGGGTATTTAGACAAAAATAAATAAATAAATACAGAAGTAGCTTTAACCATCAAAATTTCTAATCAATAATAAAGATTAAGTGAGGTACCAAGACATGTAAATATAGAGAGGTATTGTGTTCAAGTCTCACTCTCAGTAAAAATGTTCAGGGTTTAGCCAAAGGGTTTTTCTAGTTGTGGGATTTCTCCTAAGGAGGTTGGGGGTGTGACACCGACTGGGAAACGAATAGATGTGCTCGATTAAGATAATGCATATCCTTCGAAGCACGGTCGTACGTTTGTTGTTCAAAAATAATAGTAGAGATTAAATTTTATGGAAAAGTTGGTGGAAATATATTTTAGTTTGACCACTTCATTAAGTTAAAAAAATATTTTAAATCCAAAAGATGCAGTTACAGCTGTTAAATGTTCAGATGTCATCACGCTATAAAAGTAAGCGGTTTGTGCGTAAGAGAATTCGTTCAGACATCCCGAGATAGGTAAAGAAGCAAACAATCACCGGAGAAAATATTCATCTGTAATATTTTTCCGAATCTAAAATCAGACGATATCAAATCGCATATTGAAATTCAAGAAGTTAATCAATACGGTAAGCATGATTTCTCTTTTACCAAAAACGCACTTCTTCAATTTCATGATTTTGTGTTATCATGGTATTATATCTGCAAATCAAAACATTTAACTATTCTTGATTATGCATCTCAATGAACTTCAGCTCATTTTTTCTTGTTAACAATTGTTTTTTCGACTATTAACTGTTAATGCATTTCCTTTTCAAAAATTCTGAAAGGCAAAATTCCTAATTCACATTCTACAAGTTGGAAATAGATGTTTTGATGTATCCACATTCTTCTTCTTCTTCTTTTTATTTTTTTTTCATTTTTCAGGTTACTTCTTTTATATTATAAGAATATTATGACGGTTTATGAAAACTAGATCTAATTTATAATTATGATTATTATGACTATCGATGTAAAAAATCTTTTTAACATGAATAACAACATATAAGGTTATCTAATCAATAAACATATTTATAATATAATTTCTTTTGTTTATATATACTCGTATTTGTTAATTAATCTTCTTTTAAAAATTTGGACCATTTTAATTTCATTAAATTTTTTGAGCACATATTACTACGAAGTCACATGTGTGTTCTTTTTGTTCCTCGTGTATTTTCTTTTTATATAACATCGTAAAAGAATTGAAAATAAAATTTGAATATATAACATTATTGTATTATCATATATTGCGTTAAATTTTCGGCCTTCATTTAGGCCCATAACTTGTTTTCTTAACGATTTAACCCATTGTTAATATCACCTCTAAAACCAAAGTAATTTTTTTCTATTTCAAAAATCAAAGAAGTAAAGAACCAATTAAATGGAAAAAAATTGGGTATCTAAAAATTTAAAACATAGACGTTTCACTTTCTAAATAAATGTTTAAGTTGATTTAATTTTGGATTTTACAAACAAATAATCCTATATGTTAACTCAGATTTTAAAGCTGATATTAATTTTGTTTTTACTTTTGTATGCAAATTATGATCTAATTGTGAAATGGAAAACCATAAAAGGAGAACTATTGTTTGGATTTTGAAAAGCTTTATCAATGGAGTGCAAAATATTTGATGTTGTGTATTATTCCAACGAAAATACAGAAAAATGTCGTCTAAGGATAACAAGAAGAAAGGCGCTCGTAAAACATCTCAAGTTGTTGAGACAAAGAACTTGCTCCAAGATGGAGAAACCTCAAACCAGTTTGCGGATTTCCCGACGCCGATAAGAAGAAAGAGGACACCCGTGAGGAGGAGAACTCTAAAGGATGTATCGTTAGATCAAGTTGATATCAGGTTGAATGATCAATCAAAGGTAATAATTAACCTTGTATGTTTTGTTTGGTACAGTATATTTCTAGTTATTTTAAAACATGAAACAATATGAATCATGATAACTATTATGTTTTTATTCTCTTAAAATATTTGTATTGACAGGACATGATTATTGAGTCGGGTGGAATGGTTATAAATCAACCTCTGTCACAACCACGATTACCATCGCCCCCGGTGCCAGATTCACAACAACATACAAAGATGTCTTTGTCATACCATCACCCTTTTATGAACATTGGTAGTAGTAGCACCAACGCTACCAATGATAAAAGGAATCAAGTAGGGGATGACATGACTAACGACATGGGCTTTATTTGTGGTAACCCAAAAGACATGTTAAGGATCAACGAGGATATAACTTCAGACAGACCCAATCAGTCAAAACCCCCAGTTGTGTTGGGTTTACATACAGCGATGATGGTTATTATTGAAAGCCCATATTTTCATGATGTGGCACAATCCTTAGCACAAATTTCACAATCAGCTACTCAAATCACGACCACCGCCACACACAACCTTCAACGTTCTTCAAGGTCTCCACCCGATACAATCCCCCAAAATCATGATCTTTCTACCAATAAACAACAGCCAAACATGACATCTGAAGAAAAAAGGACCAGAAGAGTACCATCTCATCTTAAAGACTATCAAATGTAGACTATCAAATGTAAAGTTGTTGGAACTTCATGATGTGATGAACCATTTTTCATTCCTTTTTCTTTTCTTTTTTTATGTATGAAGTTGATGGTTTTAATCGGTTTTAACCGTTTTAAATCCTAGTTTTTTCAAATAATAATCTATTTGGCACCCAAAAGTCAAATGTGCATAAGGTTAGTTGTGAATTTTGATAGATAGTGAACCGAAAGAAGAATTCATTTCTCAAACTACATTATAAAGAACGGGAAAATTTTATTTTGTTCTAAGACTATCCATAACGCAGCGCCCTTAGCCCTTTCCTGTCGCCCTTCGGAAGGGCTGCGTTGTGCAGGCCCATCCGTCCTTCACCTGCCCTTTGCCAAGGGCGCTCCATGGATGCATTTTGTGGGGCCCACACACAAAATTGTGTGTTGTTTTGTTTTTTTAATGTTTGTTTGTGTGAAGGATGGTGTTGGGGGGTAAAAGTTGATTGTGGGAAGGATGGATGAAAGATAGTCGAAAGCTGGTGTGACATGCTGACTGGGACTATTTGTGGGAAGGGCGCCTTTTAGCGTTGTGGACAGTCTAACTACTTGTGAACTTTCCGCACAGTGCAACAAAAATTGGATTTAAAATTAAAATGTTAAGGAAAACACCAACTTGAATGAAGGGTTATGAAAGCACCAACACAAATTGCATTTAAAAGAAAGAAAAATATATTATACTTAGCTTAGTTTCTAATAAAATTAATATTAAAACGTAGATATAATAAATATTGCTAAAAATGAATAAAAAATTGTAAGTCAAGAACTTAAAATGCTAAAAATGAATTAAAAAATTGTAATATTAAAAATTAAGTAATATAAACTACGAGAACTTAACAAATAACCTATAAAAAGCAGTTTTGTAAAGGGTTAAGTCGTTGTCAGTATCGTTTGCTAACCCGTAACCACGGAGCCAAGGATCAAAGTTATTAATTTTTTTTATTAATGTATTTATATATAAGGTACACGTGGCAAACATTGATTCGATTGGTTATTCTTATGGTTTGTGTGTGTCTATATATATATATATATATATATATATATATATATATATATATATATATATATATATATATATATATTACAAACCACTGATTTACATATATGTAAGTTAAAACTGATGATATTTAGTTGTTTTACATAGTTTATTGTTCATTTCTGATATACACATATGTAAAACAGCTCAAGTAACATCTGACTTAATTTACGTTTATGTAAATCAATGGTTATGTGGTTCTGAAAATAAAAAGTAGTTCTGTAATAATCCTAACTAACTAACTAACTATATATATATATATATATATATATATATAATAACCTTTAAAGATTTAATTTATTTTATACACATTTTTCTTTTTTATAACAACTCTTTTACTTTTATAAAACTCATTTGAATCGGACCTAAATGGGAATGACATGAAAAGTCTTTTTCAAAACTTAGCATTAAGGGCGTTACGACGAATCAGTATCCCTTAGCATTTTACATTTGACTTCAATTATCATGCATCACGTATCTATCTAGTGCAGTCTATATTCCTTTGTTTGCATAACTTTTGTTTGATATATTTTACATGTGTATTTACATAATAGTTATTATTAGTTATTAAACTGTGATAATAACTAAGTAATACGTCATATATGAAATTATGGTTATAAACATATACAGATAAGCAATTAGAGCCGAGCCAAACCCAACTAGACTGAGCTCGAGCTTGAAATCTACTAACAAGCCGATCCAAGCTTAGGGTTTATAAATAGAGCTTGAAAAGATAAATATGTAGCATCCAAAATGATTCGGTGATTTCTTATACATCGTAGACATCAAATATATTCACAAGATAAAGTTGTCCCCTTTTGCATCAAGGAATCACATATTCTAAGGAAAGAACTTCATAATGATAAACACAAAGACACAAACTTAGTTTGTATAAAGACGTACAATCCTAAGAGCATCATTCTTAGAACTAATCGAAACTTGTTTCACATCTTTACATATATTATTAATTCCAAACATAACGTTTGTTAGGGAAAAAAATCCAAAAATGGGTAATTCAATCACACACTTGTGTTGTCAAAACGAATTGGTGAAACAGAGAGGCGATGTCCTGCTGATCAAAGAAGATGGTGATCCGGTGAAGTTCAAAGACGGAACACTTGTGAAAGATGTCTTATCTGCTTACCCGCATCACAAGATAATTAAGTGTTGTACAGAAAAAACAGTTCTTATGAGTGAAACTCAATTGAGTTGCAACTCGCTTTACTTTTTGTTGCCAGCTGGGTTGGCACTTAGTGAAGCAGCGTACCAGAGTCTTGTCAGGTCTGTTATTTCACGGAACTTGGTTGCTAACATGCCACCTAGGATTCAGATAAATGAGAACAATCAACAGCCCAACATTGAGAGTGAGAGACAGGATCACATGTACAATGATTATAGTTGTTCTTATAAGTGGAAACCGGATCTTAGGACGATCCCGGAGATAGCCACACCTTCTAACTAATATGATGCTTGTGGACAATAGAGTGTATGTGTAATTTTGTGTTTGTGAAATTTCGTTTAACTTACATTACACATTTTTAACGTTGTTGAGTATGCCAATGATTTTACTGGATATACGTTTGACATCAACTGACGGTTATCAAATGTATCTTAGGGTAAACTTTAGTTATCTCCTATAACACAAGAAGTAAAAAATTCAAAGTATAATAATTAATTTGTTTTTGACATCCATATCACTTTATGTAGATTATTTAAAAGGGTAATTTGTTTAAAATAGTTTATCTTCTAAAAAAATTAATTCCTTTGTAAAATCATTTATTTAATAATATTATTTATTTATTTTAAGAGTATTTCTTTGTTAAAAGGAGAGACTTGTGAAAGCCATAAATGATATATCTTTTAAAAAGAATCAAAGATTAATAAAACAATCATAATTTGTATGTAAAATTACTTCTAGGTTTGCGTAAAAAACTTCCCTTTTTTTCTAAAAGTTGTTTTTTAGAGCATTCAAAATTTTAAACTTTTTATTAGTATAATTGTTATATATTGAATACCAACCATTTACCATCAGTTGTTTAACTTTATTACCTTTTTAAATTATTTGCTCTAAGAACACTATAGGACATCAAAAACATACGAGTATTCTCTTTCAACCACTATGATTACCACGTACATTGAAAGTGTAAATGTTATTATAAAAATTATATATATGTGTGCTTAAAATCTAACAATGGTGGCTTCTTTTTAATTATTAAAATTTTCATCTAATTCAGCATTATTAACAAAATTGGTGGACTTGTTTTTAATGAAAAGAGCAAGGTTCGACCTTTGTTAACATTTCTATGGTGATTGAATTTTTTTTCTTTTTGTTGAATTACTCTGTCACTTGTGTTTTTTTATTTATACATTAAATCACAAATTTAAATATTACTAATTATCAACTTATTGATGCATCAATGGTTGTACAATTTTTTTTTTTTTTTTTTTTTTTTAAAAATTTTATTTTAAACCCAATATATTTACATCCTTTACAAGTTAACACCTATAATTTTTCACTTTAAACTTTAGTACTCTATACTTTTCATCTTTTACAAATTTTTCGTTTTACATTTTTGTCTAAATTTTGCAAGTTAACACGTCGTAACATGCGTGTGTGGTTCAACGTTGTTACGTCTATTTTTCTGTTTAACGGCCGCCTCACAACGTGCGAGTCCTAGATCGACTTTGTTATTGTTTTTAATGTTTTACGTTTCACGTGTGTTGTTCAAGGTTTTTACGTATATTTTCCATTCGGTTTTGATTTTTTCGTTTTTATTTCTTTTTTATAACACGAGCTTTTTTGGTGTTGGTGGTCGCTGACGGTGGTGTGACATTGGTACTACCCTTGGAACGGTTTTACGCCCCCCTTGCAACGCGGATGCTTAATACTAGTTAATTAACTATTTATCATCTAGTAAGGTTCTAGGCCACTCTTGTGTCGCCAACAAATGTATCAACTCTAACACTCACATTTCCAAAGTTTCAAAGCTAACCTCTATAGTATATACTAGTTTTAGTAAACCCGTGCTTTACACGGGTTGAATAAAATAAAATATTAATATAATAAAATTTATTAATTATAAAATGATATTCTAAGATATGATATGACTAAAATTACGTATGAGAAATGACTATAAGTAATAAAACAGTGATATAAACATTTAAGTTTTTTTGTAATTTTTTTCCAAAAAAAATAAATAAATATTTTGTTCTAAAACAAACCGTATAAAAATGTCATTGTTGGAAATTTTCTTATTATCACACACAAATTTAATTATTTTTTGTTTTAAAAAAATTAATTTTTTAAAAATACCAATTTAAAAATATTTTGTATTTTTAGAAAAGTTTTATGCTTTAGAAAAATTTATTATTTTATAAAAAAATTTATATTTTATAATAACATTAATAAATCAAACTCTTTCTTAATTTATTAAATCTACAAAACTGTTAAATAATATTATTCGTAATTATGGTAATTATTTAATAGGAGGAAGAGGCGGGAAAAATTTGGTGAGAATGATTGCGGTGTTGCCACGTGTTATCTCAATATACTCTTTTATTAGAGTAGGAAGATAATATCGTTTTTAACTTATTCTTTCTTTACTAATTTAGTTTTTCTTTAATAACTTTTATTCATTAACTTTAAAAAACATGTTGTCGTGGTTATCTTTTCTTCTTTACGTCTGGATATGAATTTTATTAAAACAAAATTGTATTTAAAAACATGTTTCATGTTTTTTGACACACGGTAACATAGTGATGCCGGTACCATCAAAAATGAAATGTTTTAGACGTTAGGTGCAATGGTGTTATGTTCATTTTAATTCACATCATCAAGTTTTCAAAAATGTCACATAGGCATGTTTACCTGCTATGTAAGTATAAAACATATTATTAGAATACTCATAAAAAGTTAAGTGACTTAATTGAAACAAATAAAATTTAAAATTAAAATAATAGTGACTTAATTGCAATTATTTTAAAACTTCATTACTATTTTATAGAGTTTTTTCTATATTATATTATAGGATTGGGTTATACAAAAAGAACATTTAGACTAAAAAGTCTAAAAAGTAATCTTAACCATCAAATTTTATAATGAATAGCTGAAATCAAAATATTAAAAAAATCTTATAGTTTTTAATGTTAGTGGTTGAAAGAGAATACTTGTATGTAGCTTTTGAGTTTTGGAAAAAAAAATTGAAGCAAAAAATGATGAAAACTAAAGAAAAAATATATATTTTTTAAATATGTTTGTTATAGTTTATTTTTCTAGTAAAAATGAAAGTTAGATTAACCGTTTCTATGATTCTTGTATTTATTAAAAGAAGAAGCGGGAAAATAAATTTTTTGATGTGCTAAAATAATGACACGTGTTCCTAAAAAAATTTTCTTTGTTATAAACTTTTAAATTATATATACATATATATATATATATATATATATACACACGTATGTGTAGTTTAAACATAATACATATCATGTAATTGTTTAATATAATTACATATATGTATATATATATATATATATATATATATATATATATATATATATATATATAGTATCGTATCGTATCGCATCGTATCGTGTCGTGTTAGCTTGCATCATGTTACATTAAATTGCATTGCAGTAATTTACATTTCATGTATTAAAATTAATGTATTACATCACATCACATGACATACATTACATCATATTACATCATATTACATCAAATTACATCATATTACATCAAATTACATCATATTACATCAGGTTACATCACATTACATCATATTACATCACATAACATTACATTATATCATGTTATATTATACTAGTGGGTAACTCGCGCGTTGCGGCGGAATGAATAATTTACTGTCTATACTTGTTATATTTCACTTCATTTATCAATTGTTTTGTTTTATGGTTTAAAGCTCTTATACGACTTATGATTATTATCATATGTTAGAGATAACATATTGTTACAAAACTAATTAACATTAACAAGAATAGTTGAATGAATCAACTTTTAAGTAAACAAAAGTGTTGAACATAATTAAATTTTAATGAGTATTTTCTAGAAAATTCACATTCGACATAGTATTGATTGAATTGCTTTGATACGATAATGAAAAGATTTGTTATAACATTAGATATTAAACATAGATATATTAATAAAAAACCATATGATATATTTATTTGAAACAAAATAAGAGTATAATAGGAAAATTCTTCTAATATTAAATATTAAACTTGCAATTATTTATGTATTATCATAAAATTATTGTAAAGTTATAACTTGTCTTAAAGAGATATTTTATAGATGGTAATAAATAATAGATGATATAGATTATTATTATCATCATTATTATAAAATTATTTAGTGATTATATAGTTAAGTATTCAAATAGGATAACACTTATTTATATATTTTATTATTATTATTATTATTATTATTATTATTATTATTATTATTATTATTATTATTATTATTATTATTATTATTATTATTATTATTATTAGAAAAGTATCTAGTTACGTATTCAAGTAAGGTAATACTTATTTATAAATTTATATATTAATTTAAAATATTAAAAATTATATAATATATAATGTAGTGAATATTAAATAATCTTACAATATTAAATAATGTATAAATCAATGTATTAATTACAAGAAGTTTATTAATAAGGGGTAAGAATGATTACATTGAACACTTGTACCTAATGCTTAAAAAATTGTGTTAGGTGTCTTAATTTTTTTATAAAAGTACATTTGTATCCTAAGGTGATTGCTTTATATATTAGTATAGTGGACATTCGCGCTTCGCCGTTGTGTGATTTTAAATGTATATGTGAACGTTTATGATAGTTTTGGGATTATCATGATTTTAATGAGTTCAATGATATAAGTGCTCAGATACAGTTTTGATCATTATATCAAATATGTCAGCTTATTGTGCCTTGTATGTTTATTGTGTTAAATATTAATTTATTGTCTCATATTTTTTACATCATTTATATATGTATTAATCATTATATTTTATGTTTTAGACCATTTTGTGTTATTTTTATCATTGTTTGTATAGATTATATAAACGTGTTATTGTTGCTAGAGTATTAGATTAATTAGTTGTTAATTTATTATTAAGTTTTACATATTAGAGATTCATAAAAATATTATTCCATGATTATATTTTTCAGAATTCATTATTTTAGGAAAAACACAATAGGATTCATAAAAACACAATAATAAACAAAAATACACAATGAACTACACTAAATACATAATGATGACAAACGAGCTTAAAAACGTAAAAAAATATTCTTTATATATAACAATACATTTTACTCGTTTTAATGATAAATAGACGATTGTTTTTATGGTTTAATTATTATAAAAAGATAATGTCGTACATAAAAGTTAAGAGCATTTAAAAAATAAATAAACTTATAAAAACTCAACAAAATTGATTGTTCTTAAAAATATCCCTTTAACAAATTTCTTCATATAATTTGATCTCAACTATTGATTAAGTAGATTTACAGTTGAGATTTCTTCTTTTACTTTTTTAGTTTTAAGGTCATTTTTATTTGAACATTTTCCTTTAAATAATATTTTTTAAACAAAAGCTTATAGAGATGAAAGTTAAAAATTTTATTATTATTTTATTACTTGAAATAGTTAAATATACGTAATTTCTATTATATATTATCTCAACAAATATTTCAAAATTAAAAATATTAATTAATAACCATTAATTAAATATTTTCATTTAACCCGTGTGTTATATAAGTTACTAAACTACTTATATTATATTATACTATAAACATACTAATTCATATTGTATTGTTTTATTATATTTTTTGTGATTATCTCACAAGCTAAAATTCAGATTGAGTTCTACGTGTTTCGGTGTTTGTAATATACAAACTACAAAATTACATATACTAATATACATACATATTTATAGTTAAAACATAATATATAGTAGGCAGTTGCTTATCACAGTTACATCTTTCTACTCTAATAAAAGGGTAAATGTTGTGCCACGTGTCAACACCACATTCATTCTCATCAAACTTTTCTCGCTTCTCTCTCCTATTAAATAACCACATTAATTACTAATAATATTATTTATTTATTTTTACATTATAATTAGTTTTTTGATAAACTAAGAAAGAGAATTTTTTATTAATGTTATTTCTATAGAGATAGTATTTTATAAGAAGAATTTTTTTATAAAAATATAACTATTTTTACGTAATAATTTTATAACATATTGTATCGTATCATGTTAGATTGTATCATATTACATTAAATTGTATTGCGTGTATTACATTAATAAATTACATGACATCAAATCACATCATATCATATAATACTCCATTTCATCCCATCCCATCACATCATAGTATAATTAAATTGAATTAAATTGTTATAATAGATTTGAAACTCGTGTATTATACGGATTTAATAAAAAATATTTAAATAGAGCAGTTAAAATTTTAATGACGTATTTGTAATGATTCATTAAGATATTTAATGAATGAAATTGGATATAAGAAATTGTTTTATATAATAAAATAATTATTATTACTTAAAATAAAAAAAAATAGAGTGAGTTTCATTAATGAAATGAATCTTTTATAATAAAGTAAAATAATTTTTGTCACGTCTCATCTTCTCACATCACGTCACATGTCGCTAACATAGCAAAACGACCCGCTAATGATAATATTAAGTTCTAATGATATTATTTATAACATTTTGAAATTATAAAACACATATTTTAATAAACTAAATAGGACTATACTATACTTTTATGGACTTCTAAAGTTTATTGGAAACAATAGGTTGAAAAGCTAAATACTTTAACGCTATGTTCCTGAGTTTATTTCACGAGAGAAAAAAAAGATTTTATTTTCCTTTCTTTTCTCCTTTTTTCTCTTCATTTTCCTTTTGATTTGTAATGATTGATTTTGATTTTGTTTTCTTTTTATATTTTCTTTAATATTTCATAAGTAAACTCAAAAACATAATTTTTTAAGAGTTAATTACATGAAAGGTCCCTGTGGTTAGGCTCGTTTTCACTTTCGGTCCCCAAGTTTGAAAAACTACAAGGTCGGTCCAAACGTTTGAAAAAAACGTAACACAAATGATCCCCGTCATGGATGGTCGTTATCTTTTGTCGTTAAGTGCTTGTAAAATGACTAAAATACCTCTAACTAATAACAATTTAATATTTATATATATTATTAAAAACAACCAACCCCAACCCCACCCCTTTACTCTTTTTCTTCTTCCATGTCCAGACCAATCCAATGACCGCCCGACCACCATTGCCACCGGACCACCATCTCACCGACCACCATTACCACTAGACTGCCTCACCATCTACCCTTCCTCACCAACGACCCCCCCCGCTGACGCCATCTTCCTTCCCTATTACGCCGCCCTATACTCCATCCGCTACCTCCACGACGGCGATTACAACTCATCTGCTGTGCACGGTCTCCACCTCCACCACTTCCTCCATTGTGACTCGCCAAAGATCTGGTGCCGCCGTGGTGGTCACGACCATTTCCTCGTCCTAACCGGATCAACGTGGGATTTCAGTCAGCCGTTGGGGAATGATCCCATCGTTTGGGGCACTTCTTTTCTTGAATTGCCAGAGTTTTTTAACATCACAACCCTAACCCTAGAATCGAGATCTTACCCTTGGCAAGAACAATCAATCCCTTATCTTATGTCATTTCATGGAGCAGTCAATCGATCCAAACGATCGACGTTGATGTTGTTCGCCGGTGGTGGTGGGATCTCCTCCGCCCGAATGTTCGCCGGAGTATTAGATTAGAATGCGATAACAACTTGATCATCGATAACAAAGATCACAATTTGAATGAGTATTCAATCTTATGTGAGTTTATTGATTGTTCTAATGGAGTTTGTGAGCATGATCCGATCAAGATCATGAAGCCAATGTTGCATTCGAGCTTCTGTATGCAGCCTCCGGGGGACACAAACCAGTGGATTAAACCCCTTTCAGCTCATTTCTTCAAGAAACATTTGTGCCTCTTTCATCTTACTAGTAGAGCACCACCTATTAACCAAAACCGAGTAATCAGTGGTTTGCTAGGCGAATGTTTGATGGGCAGCGGTAACCGGTGGTTTGCCAGGCGAATGGATTTTGTGGCGGCCGGTGGAAGCAAACGAATCAATCTAGTGTGTTGGTCGGTGGCGGTGGCGGTGGCTACTTTACCGACAAGGAAGAAATAATTTTAGAGAAGGAGAAGACAATGATGGGGTGGTTGTGGCTTGTAAGGCCCCGTTCCCGGGACGCTTACAGCTGGTCATTCATCGCACATAAAACATATAATTACATTTGCCTCATGAAAATATTACAGCGGAAACATTCAAAAATGACATCTCATTTCATTATAAAACTTTTGCCAAATAATACATCATTATCCGATTTCAAAATACATGTTTGCATTATATCACAAAAACGTTATAAATAGATGCCATCCCAAAAGAGCCGAGTAGACTTGCAGTGCCATCCTCAGCAATCATTACCTGCCAACTGGAAAACATATAAAAAGTCAGCGTTGTTGAGTGAGTTCTAATTTTAAAATAAAACATACTTTTCTTTCATATAAAACCGTTCGTTACTTTTGCATGATCACACATCATACGTACACATAGATAATATCTTTATTATCTCCTTCATTCATCCATTCATTCGTTCAATATAACTTTACTTGCGCATCGGATATCATCCGTACCATTACCATATGCTACACCCCGAAAAATTTAGCTACTGGGCCGAAGTCAATAATTGAACAGCTGAGCGTATGCCGCAGTAATAGAGGTAAGCGGTAGAGGTTCTACATAAATGGTCGATCACAAAGAAGGACCCGATATCCGATACATGCAAGACTTTTCATTTCTTTCCACTTTACGTTACATAATACTTCATTTCATTCGTTATCATAACACGTAAAGCCACAGGAAAGATAAACATACATCATACTAAGGAACATTAACATACACCGACATCACGTCATACAGGGCAACATCATACATACATAACATGCATCAAGCATAAACATGCAACATCATCATCATTATGCCCTACCTGCTCTCTAAGGCCATAACAGTTATCTTACATACTCTTACGGGAACCTTTACGTCAAAACTTACATCTGCTCTTTCCCCCGAAAGTCAGAAGTCGAACTACATTTTCCTTCGGGTGCAACAGCCCTATTCGTGCGTATGGACACCCTTTAGTCGCATGGCCTCCATGCGACTGAACATCATGCGATTGGACTCATGCGGATGAACATCTATGCGAATGGACATCCAGTCGTGCGTATGGACCTCATGCGGATGGAACTAATGCGAATGAGCACCTATGCGACTAACCTCATGCGAATGGACTCATGCGACTAAACACCTATGCGACTGGACCCTCAGTCGTATGACTCCCCATGCGACTGGACTCCCAATCGTGCGAATGAACACTTAGTCGTACGATTGAACCCTCAATCATGCGAATGAATCCCAATCGTGCGAATGAACCTCAATCGCCTCTCAATCGGCCGTATGGCCTTCATTCGGTCGCATAGCCCTAGCTGATGCAGAATGGAGTTCATCCCGAACCCAATCTGCCATTTTTGGCCTCCAAGCTCATCCAAACCCATTCTAAGCCTAAATAAACCATCTTAGACCTTAGGAATGCATACCACAACACCATACAAGCACACACAAGCCCGGAAACATACTCTAAACACATCACACGCAACACACCCAAATGGGTCAAACACACATACATACAAAAACGGGTTTTTGATGCTTTCCAGCCCCAAAATCGGTTGAAAACAAGTAAAAGTGGGGTCCTAGAACTCACACAAACAAGCACAACGACAAGGGCTTCGATTTGGCTTGCTACACGACGATTTTGGCCACCCGAACCGACCCGAACCAACACTTTCCTCTTTTATTCTTCTTTCTTTCTTCTCCTCTCTTTGGTGGCTGATTTGTGAGTGTGGGGGAGAGGGTAAGGGCTGCCCTCTCCCTTATATACTCCCACTCGCCCAACTTTCTTTCGTTGGCGAGTTTGGTCCCTCGACTTTGGACTTTATTTTTTTTCTTCCTTCGTCGGCTTCAAAATAATAAATAACTGGGTGTTACATGGCTGGCGGCTGTGGTGTGGCTGGCGGCAGTGGTGTGGCGCGCGACGATGATGAGTCTACTTGCCTTAGGTTGAAGATGGGTGGGGGTAGGCCCACTCATTTAATAATAGTATATATTAATATAAATATATTTATTTTATATTTTGTTTATAATATTATAAAGGTAAAATTGTCATTTTATAAAAGATAACAAAGAAGTTAACTTTCCATTCATGACAATGAGCATTTGTGTTACGTTTTGACAAACCCTTAGACCGACCTTGTAGTTTTCCAAACGTGGGAACCGAAAGTGAAAACAGAACTAACCACATAAACCTTTCATGTAATTAACTCATTTTTTAACTTTTCTTTTGTTAAAAAATAAAAACCTCTCGAACACAACTTTTAATTTTTTTCTTTTTTTTTCTTCTTAAATAAACTCCAACACATGACTTAACGCTGTGTTCCCAAGTTTAATAAACGAAAGAAAAGAAAAGAAAAGAAGTGAAAGGAAATTAACAAGAGAAAAAAAATGAAGAGAAAGGAAATTAAGGAGAGAAAAGAAATGAAAAGAAAAAAGAAGATATTTTAAATTTTTGTGTTACAGAGTTCGAAGGAAATAAAAAGAAATTAAAAATTTTATGTGTTTCATTTCATTTCTTTCCATTTCCTTCCGTTTTGGAAGGAAATTTAGAAGGGAAAATTATTGAAAATTTTGTTTTCGTTTCTTTCCATTTCCTTTATTTAAAAAACTCGAGAACACAAAGTTTTTTTGTTTCTTTCATTTCTCTCCTTAAAAAAACTCGAAAACACAATTATTTTTTCACTTCCCATTTATTTCCTTTTATTTCTCTCGTTAAACGAGACTCGCGAACAAAACCATGAATTCATCATCAATAACTAAATATTAATATTATCAAATCTAACTTCTTCAAAAGCGTTTAGGGGATAACCGAAGCACCAGATCGATCAGAGCCACCGTAGATGGAATATTCCGGCGATGATAACGGCGGCGGTGTACGGTCGACCACCGTTTCATCAACAATATCGATACCTGATGAAACGGTGGAGGACCGTGCACCACCAACACCACACTCAGAATCTCACCGGAAACCGGCGTAAATGTAACTCACAACACCTTTTTGTGTAGCAATTCGATTGATTCTGGTGGATTTTAGTTGCTGATACATGTGCATTGCTTAATTGCTTACTTATCAACTTGTTTTTGTTTTTGTGTTTGAGATTGATGCAATGCTTAAGGCTTATGTAGGTTTAGTTTATCATAGTATGTGATGATTTTGTGTGAGTTAGTCACTTATACATGAGTTGCTTGCAAGGGTTTAGTGTGGATTTCTAGATTCATGTTTGGTGTTGTTTAGGGTTGTGAATTGTACATAGGAGCTGAATTCATGTGGCTTTGTTATATATTGGTTGATAACATTGAAGGGGATGCCTGGGTAGATTAGAACCGAGGGCTAAACGTACCCCCGCTTGTAAAACGGGCGTTTGAGAAGTGGAACAGCCCTTAAAGGAGGGTTTAAAATGTGGAACAGCCCTTAAACGGGAGTTAAAATGTGCAGAACTGGTCTTAGACGGGCGTTTAGGCATCAATTAAATCAACAAGGGGAGGGGGGGATTGTGTTTAGCCAACCCCTACCTAAACCAATTACAATGTTACATGAGAGGTTATTAGCCCCAGTTGATTATAATTGGTTGGAGTAGTATGGTCATGTACCCTGTTCTGAGCACCGTCTCCAACTCGTTATTGCAGCTGCTGTAGATGCAACGGAACAGATCAAATATGTAACAAATTCTGGAGTTCAGCTAGCAGAATTTATGTTCCTCTGGGTTGTATTGACAAATGAGAATATTTTCTAGCATTCATCAAGTAAGGCATGGCTTGTGCTTTGCTTGTTTTAAGAATTTTTGTAATCTTTTAAGTATAGCAATGGGCTGATGGCTTTTTCACTATTACCAACTAATATGTGGATAAAGTCTACGACAGGAAATGGAAATTGAGTGAATAATAAGAGCAAAAAACAGTGATAGAGAATGCATACTTGGACATGACGCATTAGACTAAATACTTTTCTTAAGCTTACTAAATTGCCTGACATACTTGGTGAGTTGGTGCAAATGCATGAATCATGTTTAGTGTAAATAAATTAACTAGATTCCTAAGTCCTAACAGTACTGAATCTTCAGCTAGTAAGTGTCAAAAACCAACTTCGTTAATTTCATACCTATTAAACATCCATATTTATCTATGGGAATAGTAATTTCTTAAATGCACCAGGTTTAACACAGCCATATAGCCATATGCCCTTATCCAAGTTATTTGGTTTTAACTAATTAGAGGAGTGTGCATATTGTGTCTAGTGAACTACTTGGATTTTCAAATAGTTGTATATGTTATGAGTTTGGCCATAGACTTGGTCAAATGATTCTAATTGTTGCTTTATGATGTTCAAAAATTTACTTATGTCCTGCAATAAAGGATAACTAAGTTCTTCTCTATTGATTTAAGTCTAAAGATACTTAGCTTAAATCCTACCATCCTAATCCCCACCCTAATGTTCTTACTGAATAACGAAACACCTAATACGTATTCGAAAATATAATGTCTTAGAACCTTTAATTTTGTTGTCTTCACACCCATTATATGTAAAGAGAAAGCCTGTATGCAAGGTGCTTTGGATTGAAATGCCCCTTGCTTCTTATTTTCTAATTACCCTTATTTAGTTTTCTAATTCTTGTCATGACATTAATTGCATATGTTGGCAAATTGATATGGTATTTATCATTATTATCAATACCAAAATCCGTTGAAGAATAATTGTTACTAAGTTCAGAAAAAAAGAAAAAAAAACACTTATTGAAGGAAGATTTGGTATATATGATTTGTGATGCTGCCTCCCTGGTTCTGTAATTTTCATCTTGGTAGCATATAAAGAAATGAGGATCTTTAGCAAAAGTGATAGAAATATTGATAAGAAATTGATATAAGCCATTGAGGATGTTAGTACATAGTTGTCAATAGCGAATAGCGGTAAATAGCGACAAACCACCTATATGCTACATAGCGAATAGCGATAAATAGCGCCCGCAATTTCCTATTTAGCGATAAGGTACTAGAAAACATGTTAGCTATATAATAGTATTAAATTTAATCAAACACCACCAAATTAGCTAAAATACTCTATTTGAGTCGATTTTGTAGTTATAAGAATAAAATAAAAAATAAAAAAAATCGCTATTGGTCGCTATTTGGTCGCAAAACACAAATAGCGACCCCTTTTCTATACGCTATGTAGCGCGCTATAGCGGTCGCTATTGACAATAGGGGATGTTACTTGTAAAAACTAAAGTTCATACGTCATACATAGAATACGCCCAAAGTTTAGTAAATATACCTCACTCGTCTAACCACATTTCACCTGTAAAAATAAATAAGAATGAAGTAAGCCACATAAATTTTCAACTCATTTCTAGTTTTCTCCTTTGATATACCTCTTTCATTCTCTTACTTTCTTCTCTTCAGGTTTTACTGTGCAGATCATTTGACCAAATAAGCTATGGCAAACATTTGGACTAACCCAGATGTTGGAAGGTTTCATGTTCTTTTCAAGACTTTTTTTTTTTAATCTTTAATAGGCAAAGTTTTGATTTTTAATTTCCCTTAAAATTTCATATATGTTCTTTCTGGTGATGCAATATGCTTGCAGTCAATACCTGGAAAATCTGCTGGAAGAAAAGAAGAGCCTTGCTTTTTACGTACATCGTCTTCCAATCTGTAATAATTTGCTGAATCAAGGTTAATCTTTTTAATTTATGTCGATATATTACCATTTGTGTGATTGACGTTCTCCGATTGATCCTTGAATGTATATTGATTAGAACTGTTTTTTATGATGGACAAAATTGAGGATTATTTTTAATTCCTGTTGATGTTCAAAGATGGATTTTCTTGAAATAAAATGAATTTCATAATCCTTCTGTATTTGCTTAAATGAATCTGTTGCATGTAATGAATCCGCTGTTCATGGCCGATCATGCAAGTAATTTCATGGAAGACTAATATTCAATGATGGTATCAATGCGTTTTTTCTTATCATACACAGTGCAAAAATTTCTTATGTAGTCAAACGCAATAATAATGACTGTTTTTTACATGCTTAGATGTTATTAAACCAGCTATTATGATAATAATAGCAATCTCCTAGAAGTGGCAGGGAAAAATGCCAGGATAAGACAATCTAGACCGCCTGAGAGGCTTGTCATGTTATAATTTATTTGAAAGACATTTATAGATAATACATTAGTTGTTGTTATTATTGAACTAATCATGGCTTAATACTCACCACCACCATTGTTATTATAACTCGTCACCCAATTTGGTAATTAAATCCTGCATGAAAAATTCCTTCAAAATAAATTTTTATAATTACATTTTTTCTTGAATAACAGTACTATTTTTTTATCAACAGAGATAGAGAGGGTTTCTGAGATTATATCCAACCAAGATTTTAATATTTTTGGTGGACTGCAATTTGGAAGCCCAAATCTCTCGAGTCCCTTGAACACCATGCCCAATGTTGCTTCTTTAAATATAGGCCATCTCAATAAGAATTCTGGCTGGAATCCTTTTCAGCATCAGGTGAATATAATTATGGTTATTCTTAAAGAAAATATTATGTTTAAGTTTCCATATTGAAAGGCTAATATATGTCATCGCATCTATACTTGATTAATTACAAGCCATGTTGTCATTAGCGACCGTAGCGCTCGCTATAGCTCGCTACATAGCGTAGTGCTCACAGGTCGCTATTTGTGTTTTGTGACTACATAGCGACCACATGACGAGTTTTCTTATTTTTTTAAATTTTTTTTGTTATTTCTTTTTCTAAATATAAAAGGTGACCCCACTTTCCTTATTTAATGTAAAATATAGAGTATTTTAGCTATTTTGGTATGAATGTTTATTTATTGAATATAAAACATATCTTAAATCTTCTACTACTTTTATCGCTAAACATGAAATAGCGAGCGCTATTCACTACGTAGCATATAGGTGGCTTGTCGCTATTTACCGCTATTCGCTATCGACAACTATGATTGCAAATATTAAAAGTTGTATCTTTTCTTTATATATTATTAATCATTCATGAATCATAAAGCTTGTTTTATTAATTAAATTAATTCAATAAACTGATGTATAGTGTAGAAACTTTTTTTTTACTTTATCAAGAGAAACTAAAAAGCGATATCAAAGTCATTTTGCTGATTCATTTCTAAAACTTTTCTTGTTTGGTTCATAGCCTCCCACCCTGGTTGTGCCATAAGTCCCCAAAAGTTACCACTTTGACCTGTTACACGTTAAATGTGGACTTTATTAAGTATTGAGTACCTGCTCCAAAATCTGGACCTTCATTCATTGGATAATAAGTTTTTGGGTCGACCTGGCTTGGCCCGTACCAGTTACAAAAGTTACCATTTGACCGGTTACACTTCAAATGTGGACTTTAGTCCAAGTAAAGTTAAATTTCTATAATTCCCAATTAACTTACTTTATTAAGTATTAAACACTTGCTCCGAACTATTTTATCACAGGGATTTGGTGGGTTACCAGGGCTACCAATTGATCATAGGAATGCAGTTGCAGCTAGCCCATGTACCTTGCTTACAAAGAAGTTTTTGCATTTGGATTTGTCTGCCATTAGATACCCTAATGTAAGTTATACATCTTGAAAGAAGTTAAAGACACTCACATTATACTTAAGTTACATTAAATCAAACTGGACGATTATCTGACTTTTTTGCCTTCGATGTCAGTTCAATGTTGTTGGCAGGCTTTTAGGTCCAAGAGGCCGTTCCTTAAAGCGAATTGAAGATTTCACTGGATGTCGTCTGATCATCAGAGGAAGGGGTTCTATGAAAGACCGTAACAAGGTACAACTCCTGATATCAAAATTAGATGTGGCAAAACGGGTCGGTTGATTAACATGTCAGAATGGTTGGCTCAAAACCGGCTGGTCCAGTCTACTGCCACTTTTTGGTCCATATTCAAATTATGCAAATAATTAGTGAACCTTATTTTAATTATGAAATTGTCCAACTTCTTTTAAGTAATATGATTTTGGGCATTGTTAGCTTTTAAATAAACGTTAGATGATTTTTGACCTGTTAATCTGTTTGGCCCACTTGGCCGATGTCAATTTTATCTAACCTTTTTTATTTGACCTGTTATCAAACAAAGCCAACCTGCTTATCCCTTTTTTCATATAAATGTGTTGAAATTGCCACCTTTAATCAAAAGAATAACAAAAAACACATCTGACCATTAAATAATTATGATTCTTTTAAAAACTTCCTGGTAAATCATTAACGCATGCAATTGCTAGAACTCTATGAGTTGCAATGAATCATATTTGCTAACGTTCAGCTATCATTTTTAAAGCATTCCGAGTTTTCAAATGCTTCAAACATAAAATCACAAATTATTTCTTATAATATTTTTCTATTGACTGTGTATAGGAGGAGCGTTTTAGGGGAAGACAAGGCTACGAGCATCTCAATGAACCACTTCATGTATTGATTGAAGCCGAATCACCTGCAAATGAAGTTGATGCACGACTGAGAAATGCACTGAAAATCATTTTAATATTGCTGAAACCCGTGGTATGTTCTCTTTACTCATCAGTTTGCTACATTGATTTAACCCTGTGCAAATGCCGATGTACGTGTATGCATGTAATAAACTACCTTTTTATGCCATCAAGATTTTATGTACCCAAGAGAGGGCAAAATGAGTGGGTACCATAACAGGTCAAAATAAATTCCGGTCAAATTGTGTAGTATTTTCTGTGGTCAAAGCGGATCGAAATGACCAAAAAAACTTTATGTTTAAAATGTTAAAAGGTTTATATATGAGGTACGACGTGTGCACACATAATAAACCACCTTTTTATGCCATGAAGGTTGTATGTACCCTAGAGGGAATAGGTCAAAACAGATTCCAGTCAAAATATGTAATTTTTCCGGAGTCAAAGCAGGTTGAGTTGACCCAAACCGCTTTATGCTTAAACTGCTAAAAAGTTTATAGATATAATTAACATGTTAAATATGATTACAAAAGGTACCTCATCATAATCATAATTTAACATATTGAATGGATCAACATAATAGATCCTACGCATTAAACGCGTACTCAGGAGACTTTCAGCTAGTTTGATCAGTTTTGACCGTTATCTTTTTAGTTAAGTTTTCTGTTTTGGACAAAAAAAACAACACTAACAGTGTTTTAATTGTTACAAATGCAAGAGCAAGTCCCAGGATGTATACGGACTGTTACAATTTCTAGAACTTGCTATGTTAAACTCTCTCGTCGAAGAAAACACCTCTCAGCCTAGTAGCAGCAGCGCATCGCCTTGCAGATCTGGTGCAATGAAGCGTGCTACAAACGCTCGCAGAGGAACCAAGTAGTACCTCCTCCATTGCACAGTGTACAACCTTTGAAAGAGCCGACTAGTCAAGAGTCAAGAGTACAAAGTTTGGTCAAGTTTGCTTGTTTTTTTTCTTCTTGAATGGTTTTATTTTGATGTTTGGAGCTTTTTAAACCATGGTTGCTTGCTTTTTATGGTTGACTTCATGTGAATATGTTATAAACTAAGTGTTTGTTTTGTGTGTTATGTATATATTGTGTCAGTGTTACAAATATGTATCTATCATGTAGGTTTTAGTGTCTGGAAAATGTGTTTTCTAGCAAGCTAAAATATTCCTGACTGCATGTTTTGTTCAAATCTCGATATGATGTTGTATGTTGGGTGGCATTTATCGCAGACAAAATTCGAGATGGGAGACTAAGATGGTTTGGGCATGTGAAGAGGAGAAATGGTGGCACCGGTTAGAAGTGTAGAAACTAGAAACCCCCACGGTATAGGGAAGGGGTAGAGGAAGGCTCAAGTTGACTTGGGATTAGAGGATAAGATAGGATCTTAGAGAGTTGCATCTCTCGAAGTACATGATCGACGATAAGAGTTCGTGAAGGCGTAGGATTAAGGTTAATGACCTTCAGGAAGATCCGTGATACTTAGGTATACTTGTGCTTGCCTTGGTATGTCGTGCATTAGTGAGGCTCTAAGCGTGTTTACTTTTAGGGGATTTTGGGACCAACCTATTTAGGGGTTGTTTACCGTACATGTTGCCCATATAGACATTTATTTGACTTGTATATCTGGTCTTGGACTGCTCTTACATTCTAATCTCCTTGGGTATTTGTTGATCGCCTTGTGCTTATGCTATTATTACGCTTAGTTTAGCTAGAGATTTTACTGTCCTTACATTTTAACCAACTTAGTCTAAACGTACTTGTATCTTATATGTTATCATATTGTATGTTAGCTTAGGATATGTTCTCTCTAAATACGCCTGCCTCATTATGGTATCTTATTGATACCTTATTATGTGATGTACCCTTGTTTGATACATTCCTATTATTATGTGTTACTATTCTTCTTATAAAGGTGGAATCGGGGGTCTCATTAAAAGCGGCATTTCTATCTTTCAGATAGATGAAAAGCTTGTCATCATCCTACCCTCCTAGACTCTACACATAGATCAAGACTATGTGTGTGATGTTCTGGGTATGATTTTATTTGTTTTAGAGGTTTGCTTGTATAAATATTCTTTTATTTCTATGTCCTTTACATAGTAACATATTAACCCATCAACTTTTTAGTTTTATATTTCTAATACCTTGTGTAATAAAATCAAATAAAATATAATGGGAAATCATAATGTGTATATTTTAATTCTTTTAACAAACTAACGATTATACTAATACATGACGGATAAAGATTAAAGAGAATAATAGTACCCAATAGGTTTTACAACTAGATATGAGATTGGGATCACCTATGCGCATCACAAACCCCTCTCATGCCATACACAAATATGATGTCTATCTTGTCCTAATGGCCGTTGAGCTAATAAATTACATAGTCTATGGGTTCGCCTATGTAACTTTAATACAACTTAAACATTACTTGTTTATCAAATGTGTCAAATAAGTGAATACAAACACGAATTCTATATCAAATGGTTAAGATACGGAGCGTTAGCCACGAGCATATGCTTGTACCATTGCTTGTAATTGTTGTGGTAATTATGTTGTTTTTTCATTATTAGCGTATGCTTGTTATTATGATGATTATATTGTTTGTTCAAACTTACATGTTAGTACATACACATTAAGAAACCATACTATGGCATTCAAGATTCAAGAAACACAACCAAGAGCCTTTGTGAAGTACCTTCTCGTCCAAGATATAAACAACAAAAGTTGTAGTCTGCTTTTATGCTCTATCGAGTTAACGGTCTACCGATACAGTAGGTTCATTTGGCTTGTTCTGCTTCAGTCATGAATTTGACATTAATCATGATCTTAACATAAGTAGCAGATCAAGCACTTGTCAAGCTTGAGCATCTAAAATTTTAGTCAACCCAAATTTATGCTTTACACATGTGGCTCAAAATAAGTCGAGCTAGAGCTCACTCGACCAACTTTGGGATCACCTGTGACTCGACTAATATATACACTAAAGCCAGATAGACCTCTTTGTTATGAAAAACTAACTTGGCCTACAAACAAAAGCTACTAACATCTATAAATTCATACAAATTTAATCACCTACATTAAGATTGTCCAACACAAAAACTTCAAGATCACAAGTAAATGAATCAAGACATGGTACCATAAAGTTTAAAACATAATGTATGTCATTGACACATTGCAGTGATCCAATCAAAACCGAAGGAAATGTAATAAATGTCATTCTAGTAAAAACAAAACAAAAGGGCTGGTTTACCGAGACAAAATTCAACTACAATGTTTGCTGTCGAGATGTTTTCGATTAACAGTGTGCGATTAAGCAACTGCATCTAAGAAAGCTCTTCCAGGTTGACGGTTTGCAAGAGGCCCATGGCATCCCAGAAGCTGCAATTAAAATAAAACATGATTATAACTTATCGGTTTCCAAGTACCAGCATATAAAGAGTGTAAACAACACAAGCTTAATGCATGAAACTAAATTTGTTACTTTTCTCAAACTGCATAAAATAAACTTGTAAACAGTATTCAAATACTTGAGTTTTATGAACTAACAAGTATGATAAAAATGCACAGAACAATCAAATCAAACTCACAAATAACATTCCAATTATCTAAATAGGACAATAGATCACCTTGGCATTAACACCATCAGGAACAATGCGGTTCTCGGACTTCCACTGAAGATAGTCAGTGCGACTAAACTTGGTGAATCCCCTGCAATAACCATGTAAACATTATAACCATTTGGTCTGAAAACAAAAAACAAAACATAAAAAATGACGATTTATACTCATACCACTTCCTGCTGACAATAATCTTTTGACGACCCGGAAACTTGAATTTAGCACGGCGAAGAGCTTCCTGAGCATGCTGACTGTTACCATCCTTGCATCTAACTGAAAGAAGAACCTGACCAATGCTAACACGAGCACAAACACCCTGTGGTTTACCAAAAGCACCCCTCATGCCCGTTTGGAGCCTATCAGCTCCAGCACACGACAACATCTTGTTGATACGAAGAACATGGAAAGGATGAACCCTAACTCTCAAATGGAAAGCATCTTTTCCCGCAAACTTTGTCATGTACTTGTTGCATGCGATACGCGCTGCTTCAAGTGCTTCACTGGAGACATTTTCTTTTTCCCAACTTACCAAATGAACACAAAAAGGAAACTCATCTACTCCTTTTTTCTTCATTCCGACATCATAAATCCTGATCTTTGGATCAGGTACACCACGACAGTATCGTGACTTTGGGTATGGCTTGTTCTTGATCTGGCGGTAGCACCTGGCAGGTCCTGACACATAGAATCATATATTACATCATTGATACAATAACATATAGATCAGATTAGATCATGCAAATGTAAGAGGTTCTACATTATTATAATGTATGTCACCTTCGATGAGGCAGCATCGACAACAACAAAAAGATAGAATACCAACATAAGAGCTCAGATGTGTGACACTATAGCTTATAAAGCAAACATTTTTCAAAACAACAAAACCATATACACTAGCAGTATCCTCACTGATAACTACTAACAACAGCATATTTGCTATATTTGACTATCTAATCCATGGGATCTAACCAAAACCCTTGTCTCTAAAAGACTCTACAATTTAATAAGCATCATTTCATAAAAACTGAAAAAAGCCCAAAAATTTTTATCAAACAACACCTCAGACCTAACATTTTTAAGCTCAAAATGATACCTAATCTCATGAACAAATACCCAAATTAATATTTATCAGAAAGTATACTGCAAATCACAGTACAAAAATTCAATTATAACAGGCTACAAATTCTACTCAGGTGATTGCAAGTCGAATCAATTGAAGTGTTGTACAAATTACAATAAAGAATGATAAACAAATGATGAACTTACTTCTTCCCATGGCGAAAAATCTCGTCGATTGATGCCGCAATTATTCTACCACAGAAACCCTAGATTGAAGATGTTGAAATGGTATTTATATAATGGGGCGATATGTGGTTGAACCGTGGGTTTGGTATGTTGGGTTTCATGGGTTGTTAGTTTGCATGGTTTAATGGACCATTAGTGGGCTTCTAGTGGCCCAAGTATGAGGCTCACTTTGATATGAGTAAGTTTGGTAGAGGTGTACAAACAGGGGTTTTTGTAAAATGGTTCGGGTTTGGAACCAAACTGGTTTGATCAACACTAATTAAAACCAGTATGGGTTCCAAACCGGTCTCCGAGAGGAAAATCCGAACCTTATATCCAACCAGTTTAGGCCGATTCACAACTGGTTTAGTGGTTTGGGTCCCAACCGGTTTGAAAAAAAATTAGTTTTATTTGTTGTGTGTTTGTTTATTTTGGTTTCATTAAAAAGTTAAAAGTTAAACAAAATAATATAACTAAAAATTCACTTATTTTATTTAGTATTTAGAAACTTGAAACACAAAAAGAATTACGAAGTCCAAATATATTTGAGATGTTTTTTTCGAACACACTAGAGTATTGAGTGTTTTTCAAAAAAAAATTGAGTAGAGTGTGTTTTAAGTTGTTTTGATTCAAACAAAACACCAATCACATTTTATACTAACTTGAGGGGGTAAAATTACGGTTCGAAACCAAGTACAAACCCGATGGGCTAGGTCCGTTTGAAACTGATATAGGTCAAATCAGTTTTTAGCTAGTTTGATAACCCAAACCGGTTTTTTATACACCTCTATTTGGTATATGAAATCCAAGCTCACTTTAAAGCCTTGATTTAAAAGTCTTAAACTCAAGGTCGTTTAAACTTACCTTTTTTAACTGTAGTAGTACGAACTTGCTTTGAAAAATATTATCTTAATCAGGGGTGAAGCATTGAAGGGGCCGGGAGCTCCCCCCCCCCCCACTCTCTTTTTTTCGTTAGTAATGTTAACTTTTGGTCTGGTAGTGTAATCTTTTTATTCGTTACTGTACATTTTTATATATAACGAGTTCGTCCCCCCCCCCCCCTCTAAGAGATGAAAAGGAAATAAAAAACGATTTGAAACCAAGTACAAACCCGATAGGCTAGGTCCATTTGAAACTGATATAGGTCAAATCAGTTTTTAGCTAGTTTGATAACCCAAACCGGTTTTTTATACACCTCTATTTGGTATATGAAATCCAAGCTCACTTTAAAGCCTTGATTTAAAAGTCTTAAACTCAAGGTCGTTTAAACTTATCTTTTTTAACTGTAGTTGTACGAACTTGCTTTGAAAAATATTATCCTAATCAGGGGCAAAGCATTGAAGGGGCCGGGAGCTCCCCCCCCCCCCACTCTCTTTTTTTCGTCAGTAATGTTAACTTTTGGTCTTGTAGTGTAATCTTTTTATTCGTTACTGTACATTTTTATATATAACGAGTCCGTCCCCCCCCCCTCTAAGAGATGAAAAGGAAATAAAAAACGGTTTGAAACCAAGTACAAACCCAACGAGCTAGGTCCGTTTGAAACTGATATAGGCCAAATAAGTTTTTAGCTAGTTTGATAACCCAAACCGTTTTTTTATACACCTCTATTTGGTATATGAAATCCAAGCTCACTTTAAAGCCTTGATTTTAAAGTCTTAAACTCAAGCTCGTTTAAACTTACCTTTTTTAACTGTAGTTGTACGAACTTGCTTTGAAAAATATTATCTTAATCAGGGGCGAAGCATTGAAGGGGCCGGGAGCCCCCCCCCCCTCCCCCAAACTCTTTTTTTCGTCAGTAGTGTTAACTTTTGGTGCGGTAATGTAAATTTTTGATCCGATAGTAAAAATTTTCATATATAACGAGTTCCCTCCCCCTCCACCCCCCAAGAAAATTAATTTCGCCCCTGTCCCCCTTTAAAAATACCCAAGCTCCGTCACTGATCCTAATCTGCCCCACATATCTACTTTTCAGCCGATACCGCATCCACAACCCCTCAGAAAAAAACTGCGACTAGAAAACATTATGACTCAACACAAAGTATTTTAACTTGAGCGAGACTTAAATCAATGATCTACAGAAATCACATGGGTACCACTACACCAAATCATCAAATGGTTCAGTTAAACTTACTTGATTGAGGCTTTTAGTAAGCTGCTTTTATTTGTTCACATGAATAACAATTCCATTTTTCCAAAAGATAACATGTTTACATAAACTAAAATGTGACGATACCCTGCGTTTTTCCCACGCCAACTACGGGACCCACCATACTCTACCCCCCATACATAAATACAATATAAATAAATCAAAACCCTAACATCTCATTTTCCCCTTTCATACCATTGGCTGAATCTCCTCTCGTTTCTATCCAATTTCAACACCTTTGGTTTCTCATCTCACACATCAGGTACATTCATCTCAATTCAACTTCAATTTCTGTTCGAATTTCTGATCTAATTGTTTCCAACGAACAACAGATAGTATAGATCTTTGATTTTCTGTTGTTGTTCTTGTAGTTGTTTGAATTTTGCCGTTGACTGACTTTTTGTTCAATTTAGGGCTTGTTTGGGCGATTTGTTGTGTTGATTTGTGCTCTCACGATCTGGTTGAACGTCGGCGTGAGAGATAAGAAAGGAGGTGTTGCTTGTTGTTGTGGTGATGGCGTCGAAGCGGATTTTGAAGGAGCTGAAGGATTTGCAGAAGGATCCTCCTACGTCATGCAGCGCTGGTAAATTTAGTTGAAACTCTTGTACATGTAGCTGTAGTGTTCGTTCGATTTGGTCCAGTTAGTTGAAATCTGTTGTGTGTTTTTACATAGTGCGATTTTACTAACTTAACATGTGTAGTCAGTTGGAATCTGTTGTAAATTTGTGATTTTATGCTGGAATGAAGTAGTTAGGGTTATTAAAAACTTTATGTGTGATCGATCTATAGGTATAGAGGGCTTTATGTTGTTCATATGAGCATTTGGTTTGTTGTAGAACCGTTGAGTATTGTTTTTCTTAGCTTATGGGTCATGCTATGCTGCTAGCAACGAGAATGGGGAGTCCGTTTGTGTTATCGTGTTTAGAGAGTTGTTTTTATTGTCCCCAAATAGGTGATGATCATGTCCAAACATAATTCTGCCTAATCAAGATGAGCTAGATGGTAACTTGGGCATGCTCACTGCTCGTGGCTTTAATGATCTTGAATTGGTCCTTGTAAACTTTTTTTTTTACAAATGGCTTGATGAGTTAGTATATCAATAATCAAAGATGCTAATGGTAATAGACTAATGGAGTAACAGGAACTTAACCTTCTATGATCATTGCCATGTGTACATGGTGTTATCTGTTTAAGAGCATTATAATTGTTGATGTAATAAGCTAACAAGTTGTGTATTTTACTTTGTAGGTCCTGTTGCTGAAGACATGTTCCATTGGCAAGCAACAATCATGGGACCCTCTGATAGCCCATATTCGGGAGGCGTGTTTCTTGTTTCAATCCATTTTCCTCCTGATTATCCTTTTAAGCCCCCCAAGGTAGCTTAAATGTGTGTGTTTGGTATGTTGTTTTTTTGTATTTCTATTGTCTTGAATGTTAACTGTTAACCATACCAATTCAGAAGGGTAACTTCTTAAGACATATTCTGACACTAGTAAAAAGCTTAAAGGTACCAAATTTGAAATCACTGGTAATTGGAGATATGTTGTCAAGGAGAAACTACTGGTGCTTCCACTAATGTTGTGTTATGAGTTATGATCTTTTTTAATCTACCGTTGGGCACCTTAATGCTATCCTGCTTTGTCCCACTTTCATTGTCTGGCTCTTGCATTTTCGGTAGTTCTTTATTAAACAAAAATGCATTGTATACTCTTGTTGCTACTGTTAAAATTGTTTGGTAAGTCAATGCTAACATAGTTGACACAGCTCATTAATCTATGGTTTCTTTGAAGTTGTGTTATATTGCAAGGTTATACTAATTAACTAGGGATATCTCTCATTCTCTCTAACCCAGGTGGTGCAGACTGGTTCTCTTTTGTATATAAATGTTATGCTAATTAATTTATGTTGATATTCAGGTTGCCTTTAGGACTAAAGTCTTCCACCCGAATATCAACAGCAATGGTAGCATTTGCTTAGATATTCTGAAGGAGCAGTGGAGCCCTGCTTTAACAATTTCCAAGGTTTGATATTTTCTACAAAGTAGTTTTTGTGAAATTTTCGTATGTGCTGCAAATCTATTCGTATAGCTTTGTTTTGTAGCTTCTTTGTAT
The DNA here is from genome assembly GCA_025215565.1 of Flaveria ramosissima. Taxonomy (NCBI): domain Eukaryota; kingdom Viridiplantae; phylum Streptophyta; class Magnoliopsida; order Asterales; family Asteraceae; genus Flaveria; species Flaveria ramosissima. The sequence continues at coordinate 42,349,703 of CM046046.1, forward strand.
GATAGGATGAAATGTCACAACTTTCAAATAGCATGTGCTGTTTATACAGCATTCAAAAGCTACAAAATTCTAACTTTTGGAAGGATGGTGTGTGGTCTCATAGATGATAATTATTAGAGTAAAAAAATACAGGAAGGTCGGTTCGGTTGGGTGACTTTTGCCCCATTTGGTTTTGATTTCTGTTAGCTTTCTGGTTCACGCATGTGACCTGTTAGAAATAAAATATAAACCAAATCAACCGTTCATACTTCATAATCAACCTTGTTCATAAGTATCCGAGTCCAATTTTGTCATATAATTTCTATTTTCCACAACTTTTTAGCATGATCAAACATGTTTATGGATGTAAAATCTAACAGTTGTTGATGTGATTTGCAGGTGTTGCTTTCCATCTGCTCCCTGTTGACCGACCCAAACCCTGATGATCCATTGGTGCCTGAAATCGCCCACATGTACAAGACCGACAAGGCCAAATACGAGGCAACTGCTCGTAGCTGGACCCAGAAGTATGCCATGGGATGATCTCCAAAACTCATCTGGGGCGTGTTTGAATGATTGCGGGTGCTGTTTGACTGTTTTCAATCTGTATGCTTCGGGTGATGGAATCGTAATAATAAAAATATTAGTAAGAACTTTGTTTTTATATTCATGTGATTGTTAAGAAGTTTGGCAAGACATTGATCTCTACTGTCGTAATTTGTGCATATTTGATTTGGAAGAAAGGTGAAAAATCGTACAGTAATGGTGAACGTGTTTACTTCCTTTGCCAACTGTGTCGATTTGTTGGTTTATTGGTAAATCAAGAAAGTTTGTACGGGTATGATGTTTGTAGGTCAACTGGAATTGACCTAATCTAACCCGTATAAAGCTTGTTTTAATACGAACACTCTTAAGCTTCCGTTTTGGTTTTATTCTATGCTTGTTGAACCCACTTGGACAGGTAACTGAACCAGCTGTTTGTGAGGGTTCAACCGAGCATCAATGGTTAGATAGAGAACAGTACCAGTGGTTTGACCATGAACCCAATTGCGACTTCAGCTTGTTAGACACGCCTTTCTCCTATGCGACACTAATGCACATTACTTGCGAATAAAAATTCTTGTTGTGTCCCAAAAAAGGAGTCCGTTTTGCTTGTGAAGTATGTGTTTGTGTATGTCCTATAAATCTGCCCGTTGTTTACTTACAACACATTCTTGCCACGATGTAGCATCCACCTGGTCCATTGTATGCATTCTCTCAAACAAGCAGGGTCGGTTCAACATTTTTAGAGGCCTAAAGCAAAATAAAATTTTGAGGCCCTCACCTATATGTTATTCTTAAAGACGTTTGCCTCATACCGATGACATAAACAAATTTGTTTATAGTGTGTCAGAAAACAACTCAGGGCAAAAAATAACATCTTAATTAACTTAAGTATCATCAATTAAAAAAGAGCATATTAAATGATAAATAAGTAACAATTAATTAAAGTAAAGAGAAAAATCAATTGCAAATGTAGATTAAAATCAAAACAGACAACAATAGATTATATAAGCAAAAGAACAATAATAGATTAAAGCAATTGAGCATGAATCAAAATCCGACAATAATAGTTAGTAGATAAGATGATTACTTGCAAAAGAAAATTCAGAATTGATAAACTTAAAAGAACTGTCAACATTGAACACTCAATGAACTTTTGGTGAACAAGTTCCGTAAGTCAACCTCGATTTATCAAGTTTTATAAGTTGATTTCGATAAACCTTCAATAATTTTGTTATCCTTCGATAATTTTGTTATCCTTCTCGTTTATCTCTAAAAACGTATGTTATTATTTTGAAATTTGGGGGCCTTTAAATTTCGGGGGCTTAAAGCGGTTGCTTTATTTGTTTATACTGTAGAGACGCCCCTGCAAACAAGGCCTCTTAAAGCTCGAATGGTGCTTAATCCCTTGACTACTTTGAGTACTCCCCTATTCTGAGATGTAGTGTTTAGGCTCTCTTTGACCTTAATGGGAAACCAACCAGAGATTTTAAGATGATTACTCACTTAGGTGTTCATTTGTTTTTTTTACAGCAAAATGTTTGCGGTCTGCGGATCACATTTGCAGACATCTGCAGGAGAAGAGGTGAACCAAACGTCTGCAGTCTGCAAGAAGAAGACTGTTTGTTTTTTAACTTCTATAAACTGCTAAAATATTTTGTAATTAAAATAAACCTATTTTTTAAACTTTAAAAAGCACTTCAGCATTAAAATTTAAATAAAGTCATACAACACTGAATAATATTCATAAAACCATAAAAATACATTTTATTTAAATCATTTATTCCACATTTTGCATTAACTACTCAACAATTTCATCTCGTATCATTTTTCAATTTAACAATATTCTGATTAATTTTTTAATTTAATTTGATTTTTTTATTTGACATGTGAAATACAAATCATCAATAAACTTGAAAATTCCATAAATAACAAAAAGTTAGTTATACTACTCCACAATTTACATTGATTGATTTTTATGTGGTTATATTTTTTAAAGCCAAATAACTTTTTTACGAATAACAAACTCACACGTACTTTAAAAATACTCTTAAATCTCACCAATTGTCTATTTCGAAGCTTGAACGTCAATCTTTTAGAAGGTACATATACAATAAACCTGGATACCATTAGATCAAAAGACTATTTGGTAAAACCAATAATAGTACATATTTCATTATTATTATAAAATATATAAATAAATTAAGAAAAATTATTATTCTTAATTTGATTCTATACTATTTTCAGCTATTTTCTTTTTTTCAAAACTATAACAGTAGAATGTGTGATATAGAGCCTATTAATGACATCAAAATGATGTGATGGAGCACGAAGCAGGTGAACTGCTAATTCGACTGCAACCTTTGGCCAGGTTTCCAAGTTGGTTATTCACCGGTGAATCATGATATCGACCCATTACCCCTTGGTGGATTTTGACCTATTTCTTCATGTTTATCACCATAATAATTGTACACGTCAGCACTGCCTAGTGGACACGTAGGCAACCTCCACGTCATCAATTATGGTTTTTAGCTTGGGCTAAAAAAATGTGAATTAGATATTTAACCGATCATCGTTAGTTTTAGTGGTTGAGGTGAGTTATACAAGACAGTTATAGATAGAAGTATTGGATTCGACTTTCAATCTGAACAAAAATACTCAATGTTGAGTTAGTGGTTTTTACAGTTGTGAATTTTCTTCTTGGGGTGGTCCCAGCTGGGTAACCAGTAGTTAGGCCCGATTAAGATAATATTTATCCTTCAAAACAAGATTATACATTTGCCGTTAAAAAGTAAAAGATGTTTAATATTAATATAGATTATTCTTTGATTTTTCATTTCTCGTTATAAATTTAATGTACGAGTCGGTGTATTTAGCACCAAGTTTATAAGTGTTACATGTTTTATAACATATTAACATGTTGCACACTTTTGACAAGTTATTTTGATCATTTTCGCTTCAAAAGCATCTCTATGTGGTTAGAGGTGCCGTTATTCGTCTTTTCATCATGTTATATACTCATGTATGTCACACTCTCAAATTCCACAAACGGGGTATTACCGTTAGGCGTGTGACTTCCAGGATCTCAGCCACTAGTTACACCAAACGACACGTTAATTATAAAACATAATTTCAAACTAAATCAAGTTTCTTAAAATCAGAATTAAATACGAAACATGAAAATAAGTGCGGAAGCGTATAAACCATAACTTAAACGGCGCAAACACGCGCAAACCAAATAAATATAATTTATAGAAAAATGTAGATTGTTCATTTGACTCTACGATGATAAATGCAATGCGAGATGCTCCTATTCGTGCGCAGCTTAAGAACCTGAAAGAAACATGCTAAAGTATCAACACAAGGTTGGTGAGTCCACAGGTTTTGATAAATTGAACATAACAGTAAACTGATGCAGTAATCAAGATAATATCAATAGATAGCTAGTCTACTCAACAAGTTACTAAGTGTATGAAGTTCGCAACCGACGCTGACAACGTAAAGAATGCCTCGGCTATGAACACCGGTCACAGCAACAGAATTAGATCAATTAAACACCCGTTTGACGAACGTTGTGCTAGCGCGACTAGCCCGGGCGGGGTTTGTCAAACCCAGTAGATCTACTCAGAATTTCCTCGCTAGAGTACATATATTAACGGTTCGAAAGTGAGGACTTAAGTATGGTGTCACACTAGTAAACAAGTGATATTAAAGTAATACTAATCAAGTGAAAATACGTTTAGAACACACGTTTCTTTCACCCCAAAGAAAGTAAGTAAAGTGGGGCTGAGAACTCACCTTAAATGCACAGCAATTAATAAGCGAAAGCACAAACGTTTAGGATCTCCTCTTAACCTGGATTTTATTTAATATATGCAATCAATATTAAATACTTAATAATGAAATCGTACGGTTTCGCGTTTCACGGCTCGGTTACGGTGTACGTTATCGATATCCCCCCATTCATAAACAATTACACTCGAAGACTAATTCACTTCCGTATAAAAACTCGATTACTATGTATAAAAATACATTGTTTCTACACTTTAAATTTTGTGACTTTTTGTTATAAAAAAAAACCCAAACGATTTAAACGCATAACCCACATATCACAAACGTAGAACAACACAAACGAAAATCACACATTATATATCTATACACCCATACGTAACCCATGAAAAGAAAAGTACATTTATTTCGTAACATTAACGTACCCCACGACATGTACTTCACACACAATATCAAGCCACTATAAAATACCCATACAATGGTATATTAATACCATTCATATCATGAAATCACACTCCAACAGGAACACTTACATGAACACTCTTCATAACACACATAAACGCAATGAACCTATGCCAAAACCAAGTGATGTACATCCATGTAGCATGCATACTAAAATCATACATCTACCTCCAAATGGCATCCCATACCTACAACACTATGTATGCATATGCATTACAAAATCACACAACCCATACCATATACTAAAGAACCCACACATAACACATACATACACATGCAGATTCACGCACCCAAACATCACCACCCACTCACGCACACATCATCACGCACACACACACACATCATCATACACACTCACGCACGCATCATCATGCACACACACACATTTTCTTCCATGTACACGCACACATGCATATAAACTGCAGAAATTACATACATATATACATATGCGCACAACCACATACATGTACACGCACACATGCATATAAACTGCAGAAATTACATACATATATACATATGCGCACAACCACATACACCCAAAATCCCCTTGCAATTACATACATACAAGACACACTTTATATATATATACGCAGAACATACATAGATATATATACATACATCGCAGCATACATACGAATTCCAAAACCGAACACAGGCACGAAACAAGCAAACGCAGCCATGAATCCAAACGACACGAACCGAGCCGGAACCGTAACGTAACAAGCAACGGAGAAACATACCGTATAGGTTGTTGACGAACGGCTGCGGTTACCAACGGTTTGAAATCGTGAAGGCGGTTGTCGTCGATCGATGGTGTACCAAGAGGGGAGGGCTGCCGATGGCTCGCGGTTGCAAGCGATGGAGAGGTCGAAGGAGGTCGAAGCTGCAGGGGAAGAGGGTGACGGCAGAATGAACGGTTTAGGGTTGGAGTGGAGTTTTCGGAAGAAGGGAACCGTGGGGGGGTTGGGTTTTATTAATATTGACTTGATTTTATGAAAGTTACACAATGGTCCCCCCTTAAGTCTCCTAAGTTGCACTTTAGGTCCCTTCACTTTGATTCATTTGCACAATGATTCTAATTTAATATATTTAAGTTTATACTTAGGTTATAATTTATTTAAATAATTAGATAAATAACGAGAGAACGTTAAGGTAACGAAAATTATATCGACGACGCTAACCTGAAATACGAGGTGTCACAATGTATGTGTATTCTGGTTATGCTATATAGGTATCTCACTTTAGAAACAACAATTGCCACAACTTTTATATTATTCATTTGCTTTGTTATTGGTATTTACTTAGAGATATTGGGTTTGACGGGCGAAATGAGGGTGAAAATGTGGAATGAGGGTTTTCAAATTTGATATAACGGTAAATGAAAGGCTTTGAGAAGTAAAATGTTGAAAATTCTAATTGTGTCCATGATAAATTGATACATGATGACGATTAAGGCTAACGACATGTACATATACTAAACATGAATGGTTATTTAACATAACAATTATCATTATGTATTAATTTAATCGGGTGCATACATGACTATTGAGATAATTAGCAATGGTACTTGTGTGAATAAGCGTTACAATAAAAAAGCCTGATACGTTGACATCCACATCAACGGTTTGTGATAGTGAAAAATAGGTGTAATGAATGTATGAAAGTGATGAGGTTTGTAATGGTTAAGTTGATGAGGTGTATATTATGGTTGATAGGAAAATAAAATAAAAAAAATACAAACAACACCCACAACCATGGGTGGGCTCACATTTTTGCCCTAAAATTTCTATTTCTCCGTATAGCATATTAGGAAGACACAGTTTGGGGCGTAATAGGTCTTGTTGTCACCTCCATCACACTCCACTATAGATGCACTAACATACCACAAAGAGTATTAATTTAATCGATGATTTTAAAAGACGAAAAGTATGACTTAATCTATGGCTTTTTTAAAGACTAGAAGGGTGCCCGCACAATGCGACGGGATGACATTTTACATTTGACATGTGCATTTAATATTTTGTTATTCTTGAGTAGTTTACAAATGTTTATTATGTTTTTTTCAAGCAAAAATTTAAAACACCAAATAAATGAGTTCTGCATGACGACTTGTATATACTCATTAACTTATTGTACCTCACAAAATACAGATTGTTTCAGCAAAAAGTTTTCACCAAAACGTTTAATAATAAACATAGGTTAAGTTGTAGTCTTAAAACGTTTTTAAATGTGATAGATTAAAAGATATGGGTAGATAATATAAAATTTTATGTAAATGTTAGTAAGTGTAAGGTTATTATGTAACTAATTATAAGGGGTAATGTGTAAATAATGTTATAAATACTATTTTACCCTCAAAAGTGGTTATATCTTATGCATTGAATTTAGTAAGTGTTCTTAATTTTATGATATCTTAAAATACTCATCTCATATGCTTTATATATAGTATAGATGAGAAGAACACGAGAGTGTTAAGCTATTAATGAAGTCGTGTAACTTATAGGCATCTTTGGCATTGGATCCATCCTATTTCTTTTGCTCCTAAAATACTTCGTTATTTGGATTTTAGGTGACGGTGTAAGGAAATATATTAAGACTGTTCATTATTCAAACGGAACTTAAGAAACCAAAATTGAATCTAATTATATTGTACTGACATCGAGTAATAATCAATTTTGTAATGTTAGAAAAGTCAAATTAGAGACCATTATAATCGTTTTCAAGTCTTTGTTTAAACTTTAACGTCAAATCCAATAATGGACCCTTGCTTAATTTGCAATCTTATGGAACATTGTTTATTTCATCCATATCCTACATAAGGTGACGTGGGCCTATATACGTATAATTGAAGCTGATATGTAAGTTATGATATTTTATAGAATATTTTTGTTTTGTACCATATATAATTTTTTTAACGGCTGTTTTGTTTTGTACCATATATAATCAAATAGGAAAGGGTTTAAATGAGAATCACCTTTTCTGTAAGAACTCTAGGAATCAATCTCAGCCACTCATTTTGTATCACATGCAAATCACATGCCATTTCCTTCTTTCTTTTAAAACGTTCATAACTTTTTTTCACGACATCATTTTTTCAAAAAAAAATCACCATAAAATTCAGTATTTTTTTATCTTTCCAACGCCTACCATATTGATATACTTTTCTAAAAAAATCGTACATTCGTTGTTTACATATGTATAAAATTAGTTATACACATGTGTCGTACTGGATTTACACATGTGTAAATCCGATATTACACATGCGTAAAACAAATTTCGTTAAAAAAACAGGAATTTTTTTTTTTTTTATAAATTTTTTTTATTTTTTTTATGAAAGAGGGAAAGTAGGGGAACATTTTTGTGTTTTTATTTTTTTTATTTTTATGTTATTTTTTGATTTATAAATTTTTTAAATATGTTTTTGTTAATTACAATTTTACCATTGAAAAATAATGGTTGAGATTAGTTCCTAGAGTTCTCAAAATAAATAGTTCTCATTTGATCTCTCCCCTAATCAAATAAATATGTAACTAAAATAATTTAGCTTCTAATAAGTTACTTTTAATTTCCGTTCAAATACAACTTTGTCTTAATCATTGTTTCTTAAATACTTTCGTAATTAAACGGTCAAAATATTATTTGCAAAGCATATAAAGTACATGAACCAGGGAACACAAATGAAAGTAAACTTAAAATATTCAAGATGAGTATCCGATTAGTTTCAAAGAGTTCAATGGGTTTAATATATACTTGTATGGTACTAAATGATATTTATATCATTATCTGAACCTATTTTACTGGTAATAAAGTAAATATATTAATATATTTTCTAGAGAAAATTTACTGTACAAAATTAAATAATCATGCGAAATAATTCCAACCATTGATTTAAGAGATGGATGGTTCAAATTAAAAGTGAAATAATTTCGCATGGAATGATTGCTTGAGGGTAAATTCGGAAATAGCCTAATTGTTGATTTTTTCAAAAATCCCCAGTTTTTTTAAACGTGTATAACTTTTTTATACGACATTATTTTAAAAAAAATTACACCATAAAATCAAACATTTTATTCTCTTTAATTTGAGTATAGTTTTTTGCTATTTTTTTTAAATCAACAATTTCTTAAAAACGTATATTTGTTGTGCGTATAACTTGCGTGATTATTAAATACGTAATAATAAACATAACTTGCGTAATCATGAATATAAATTACGTAATTATTTTTTATAACGTGAGTAATCTTACTTTGTGTAATAATAGATATAACTTACGTAATTATGTACCCTTTATACGTAATTATGACACGGACGAAATATCCATCCGTCAAAAAACACGTGTCACGCCCTGGTGACTTTATACGTTTCGTACGAAAATTACACTTTGTATAGTAACCGGCTCCATATTTCATAATCTAAAAGTATAATAATAGCATGTTAAAATTGTTAAAAAGCTTAAATTATCAAAATTATAGAATTACTACTACTATAATATCATATAGTGGTATTCACTAACGAGAACCCAACATGTTTGCAACCACATATAAAACACGATGTTATATAAGGACATGGGACTAAACATACTAATACTTACCTCATTGTCATTATTAACGTAAACTATATTATAAATTGTTAGCCGAGTAATGATAAATATGTCTAAGCACACAATATATTCATTCAATTCGATCAACTATAAATAGAAAGATAATAAAACGTATGTTTTTTTTAACGGCAATTGTATTAAAATAACTAAACGGAAGGCGTTAGCAAGAAGCTAAGCCCGAACAATACAACATACATCAACTAAAGAGAAATCAAATAAAACGTTTGTTATTTAATCATGTTCATCATTCATCAATATATGTTTTATTGCATGTCTCTGGAAAAACTATAAAATCTTTTTCCAATTTCTAAAAGCAACCTTATTATCAAACTTATATAAAATAATAAATTACAAGGGAACACATAAACCCAATTTCCAATTTGTAAAAGCAACCAAAGTCGTTTCATATCGTATGGTCAGATTTTTTGTCTTTTCCGTGATTCTAGGTTTTAGATTCCACCCCCTTCCAACACGCTTTTGTACTCCTGCTAAGCTTTATAAAAAAAAAGAAGAAAAAAACAAAAAAATCATATTATTATAAGTGTTAGGGTAATCGGGGCACCTTTGGTAAGTGGCTTCGGGTGCTATAGTAACACGGTCGCCAGCGATTCGGGTAGGGGGTTCGGATACAGAATGTCGTGCGGTACCAGTCGTGTGGAGATTTGGGAAAAAAGATAATTTGGATAGTTTTGATTGTGTCCCTGCCAATATGATTAGATTTAGATAAAAATGAGGTGACCGATAATTATTGGCTTTTTTTTGAGCATTTTGGATGCTTTGATAGGTGCTCTTAGTACCCTTATATGTTTATCATTGTTTTAGAACCATTACTCATTGCAATAGAGATAATTATATGCAAAAAAGTAGATACACGATTGTATAGTCATGTAAGTCATAGATGTATAGCCAAGCCGAGCCAACTCGAGCTTTTTACAGAGCTCGGTCCAACTTGTTTCAAGCTCTATATGTAAATTGTAAAGTTTGACTCCGTCTCTTGTGTATATGATAGATTTCAGACACAACTTGTTTCGAGCTCTGTATGTAATTTTTTATTTTGTCTGATGAGTGTGTAAATTTTGACTCAGACTTGATACATTTATTATTTATTAATTATTTTATTTATGTTCATATATTTTTATTTATATATTTTTACAATCAAAGTGTGAGTCTATATGTATCAATTAGAGCATTCACAGCGAATTCATCATCTTTATTCATATAATTACATTAAAAACAATGTTTTTAGAACCGGATCGAACGTCGAACCGGACGTCTTACTGGTTTGGTGGTCGGACGGGTCGCCTTACTGGTTTGGTGGTCGGACCGGATTTATGAACCGGATGACGTCATAATTATATATATAGTATATTATATATATAGTATATATGTAATTAAATATAAGTAATTTATATATGATTTATATATGTATTTTATAGTTATATGTAAAACTTGACTATATTTGTATATACAACACACTAATTTATGGTTCAACACCCCGTTTTTACCCATTAAAAAAACCAAAATCCGGTCCTAACCGGTCTGGTTTCCCGCGGTTCGGGACGAACCGGCAGGTTCGACCAGACAAAAACGAACCATAGCGAACTGGACCGGCTAGGGGGCCGATCCCTGGTCGGACCGGCCGGTTCAATCCGGTCGCGAAAACATTGATTAAAACTCACTACATTTTCTCTCTAATTTTTAATTATATAATACTTTTCATACCTTTATCATTATTTTTTCAACCCTTTTTTACTCACAACCACTTTCAAAAATATTTAAAAAACTATAAGGATTGAACAGTGATTCCCCAAATATACCGATTAACAATAACATTTTCTCTCTGTTTCACTTATAACCACTCAAAACCATTTCATTACATATATTTTTATAGAATTCACTGCGAATGCTCTTAGTTGTATTAATATAAAAACTCATGTTAAAGCTCACGTCTTAAGACCATAAGTAATGGTTAATGTCCATTAAGGGGCATTTTTTGCCACATCAGCGCACAGTCACCATTATTTTTTTGTTAAAAACATAAGTAATGGTTGATACCCCTATAATGTCCCTTCATTATCATGAATTTGATGATTTGTGGCGTTATAATAATAATGGTCATTTAAACATAACGACATACCGTAATGATGATGAGAACATTATGTGACGTTCTGTATGGATTTAATGTCCCATTACACATGGTCTAAGTAAACTTTAAATAAAAAGTTATAAGCTATGAAACACTAAAAAAATAGAAAATACCAACTTATGGAGTGGTGAGAAGGATGTACAATGTGCATAAAAAGTAGTACAAAGGTGGTCAAATCAAAGTCAAGTGAGAGTTTTGACTTGTCAGTGGAAGACTTTATCCTAGTTGTGAAGAAAGTCGGGAGTCTCTGGATATCCACGTCAGCGGCTCACCAGCTGTCACCCCCACTCTTTTCCACTTCGACACTTTCATCGTGGGGCCCCCACTAAATACCATGTTTCCAACATTTTATAACTTTTTTCGTAAGACTAAAAAGAAAGTTGGGTAAATGTTTTACGCAATTTACTAAGAAAGATATTTTCTTATACAACTTTTTATTAAGTGACATTGTCTTAAATAATATTTAGTGCTTAATTTTTTTTTATTATCAACTATATTAAACATGCTAATTGTGGATAAAAAATGACATAGTTAAATGTTTTAAGATAAGAGTAAAGTGATTCGGCAAGAATTTCACATCTCATAAAATGATCGCATGTGGTATTACCGTCTGACACAATGCCACCACCACAATTACTCACTTACATGAGTCTACTCACGATTTTCTCATTGTTAAATCATTGTTACCTTAAATTTTTAAACATAAAATGGATTTAAACCGTAAAAGCTACCACAACACATTCTACATCCTTCTTCGTCAACGTCACAATACGACCTAAACGCCTTTATACACCACCACAATTGTCATTTGCCTGGTGAAAACAATAACGATACTATCAACCTACGCTTTGCCAAAAACTAAGTTGAACTCATCCACCTTCCCGACTCAATACCATACTTGAGACACAACTCCAAATTATTAAAGACGAAGATAACCTGTTACTAGACGAGTGACCTCCTCCTAAACTTTTATACTAAAAATATATAATAATGTCTATATTATTTTTTCCAGTACTTTTTTCACACTATCATAAGTATGACATTAATAAACATTAAACAAATAATAAATAACAGAAAATATATATATAATAATATAACAATACGCCATTCATACAACTCTTGCAGGTTAACTAATTATACATAAAATGATTTCATTTCATAAGATAAGATCCATACACCAGTACAACACTTCACCTTCTATTCTCCTCATCGTTAAATACCTACATTCTACATCGAATATACCCTATATAATATATAATAAATACATAATATATTTAATTAAATAATATCCCTGAAGTCAACGAGAAAATCATCAAGGTCAAACTCCCCAAACTCATCACCACCGTAGCTTCCCGACACCACAAACTCCGGCAACTCAAACCCCATATTAACATCAAACCCCAAAGCATCAACATCAACATCGCCGGAGTAAAAGCAGTCAACCGCCGTTGACTCGCCGGAAAACGAGATCACCGACGTCGGAGAGAATACGGCGTCGTTTACGGACCCATCGCTACCACTGCCGCCGGAGATCCCCACCGTGGGGTCTTCTTCTCCGGCGCCGATCAGGAGCTCCGGAGAGAGGGGCTTACTGAAGTTTGTTACGGCCGCCGGACCTTTCAGTTTCACGGCGGCTTCGTCGTACACCGTCGCTGCTTCCTCCGGCGTGTCGTACGTCCCGAGCCACACGCGCTTCCGCCGCGCCGGATCACGGATCTCCGCCGCCCACCGCCCCCACGGCCGCCGTCGCACCCCTCGGAACTTCTTCTCCGGCGAACACGTGCGCCTCACGTGCCTCCTCCGGCGACGATCGTGTAGGGGACTGAAGTTAATCTCCGACACATGCTTCTTCACTCTTTTCACAACAAACTCATCGCCGGAGGAATCGGTGGCGTACGGATCGGTTAACGTGATCCTCACGATCCTACACTTCTCCGGCGACAACGACGGCGACGGCGCCGGAGGGTCGCCGGAGGAATCCACGTGGTGAACGAACTTGTGGGTTCGGAGCACGTGCTCTGAGAACTTCACCGGAGAACGTACGGACGCAATTCTTTCGGTTCTTCGTAACCCCATAACACCAAATCAACAAAATCAACAAACCCCAACACAAATTGAAGCAATTAGCAAAAGTTTCAGTTGATTTTTGTGGTGATTTTGGGGGGAATTTGTTCAACAGAAGAAGAATAAATCGACAAGAACCCTTTTGGTAGTTACTAGCAGTAGAAGAAATGAAGGTGTTGGGTGTTTTGGCGGGAAAATTCCCTCAATTTTGTTGTGGGTATGTGTGTGTGTGTGTGTGTATAGAAAGAGAGAGATAAAGGGGGAAGAAAACGAAGAGAGTTGCAGGTGAGAGGGTGTTTATATAGGGGGAGAGAGATGGTGGTGTGTGAAGTGTGAAGTGCATTAGAGCATACAGAACCGGTTCCCTATATTTATATGAGTGTATTTTTTATATTATATGGTATGATTATAAGTGGTTGTGAGTGAAAGATATGGTAAATTTACTGTTCAATCTGTATTTTGGGGAATCACTGTTCAAAACCATATAATGGTTTTAATATATTTAAGTGATTGTGAGTGAAGAAGAGAGAAAAAGTAATGATAAAGTTAAAAATGAGAGAAAAAAAGTAGTGATTTTTAGTGTAATTATATGGATAAAGATATGGAATGAGTTGTGAATGCTCTTATACTGCTATAGTAACAAGCACACACTTGATACACCGTGAGAAACACGCACTAGAAAGTTATTTAAAAGTTTTTTTTTTCAGAGATAAAATGATTGAAATGTGTGGATCACATTTGCAGAAATCTGTAGCAAACCAGATGGATCAAATCTGCACAGAGGGTCAAAGTCGGTTCCAAATAGTGTGTTAACAAAAACTGAATTCCAAATAAATTTGAAAAACGATATTTTAAATTTAAAAAATCAAACCGAATTGTGAAGTTGGTTTTTGATTCAGTTGCTAGGCGTATTCAAATTGCGAATTTGGTTGAATTTAGTTCGGTTAGACAAGTTTATAATTCAGTGAAGTTAGACTTACACATGCTTCTATTTCGGTTTGGTTAACGTATAGGCCTAAAGAGATATCATAGCCGAATTATTGTTAACCAAATTGTTGTACAAACCTAATTCCAAACCCTAAACTGGTTCACTTTCGTCAACTAAAAATCATACCCAGTTTGAGTATCCATCTTGTTTAGGGTCGAACCTTTTTTGATCGGTTTTTGACTGGTTTAAGTAGTTCTAATCAGTTTTTGGCTAGATTTTGATCGGTTCATTTTTAACTAGTTTCGATAGTGGAATATAAACCGGTCTCTAACCTACGGTAGGGGTGTGCATGGGTCAGTTTGGTTTGTATTTAGCTTAAAACTGAAATCTTGATTTTTGTGTTCTTTAGACCATTCGGTTTTGGTTTTTTTGGTTTTCGGTTTCGGTTTTGGGTTTTTCCGTTACAATTAACTCATGTTGCCACATATTTGCTACGCAATATGTATTATGTATGGATTTAATTGAGGAAAATAACATCACGTAGCAAGTGTATAGCAAGATGACTTTATTATTATTATTGATATTATTTAATATTTATAATTTAAAGTATTTTGCGACTCATTTGCCATGAAACTTGAATTATTAGTTTTAATTAGGTTGTGCTAGCAAATGCGTCACAAAGTACAAATATTTAATACATAATATATATTTTTATATTGTTTTTTCTTACATATTGACATAAATTAAGAAAATTTAGGGTGTTACACATTTGTGACAACATTGTGTAGGAAAAATTAGAGTTTTTTGTTGTGTAGTAATTTCATAGCAAAATATGTTAACCTTTTTTTCGTCGCAATTTTGTCATAAATGCATAGCAATTTGCGACAGAAACAATTGCGTAGCAAAAACCATTGTTTTCTAGTAGTGAACTTAAACTCATTTATACTCAACTCGATTTAACTTTTAATAAATTGATCTAAAGTAACACACGAGCTCTATAATATTTTATTGTTAAACCAAGTTTAGTAAACTACTAGAATAAACCGATTTATCAACAGTTATAATATACACCTATAAAGAAATTTCATATGTAAAACAGGTTTATATAATATCTCACATGTAACACGAAGAAAGAACATAAGGGCCCATTGTGATTGTGATGTATAATATATAGGTTGTTAGATTTGTTTGCTTCGAAACCAAGCCTCCATCTTTTAAAAGTTGATGATATCTTGGTCACGTGAAAATAAAAATATTGCTCGTTTTTTATTAAAAAATCATATAGTTTTTTTGTGTATTTAATGAAATCAAAGTTATTAGATTTTGTGTATTTTATAGTTTTAGTACTAAAATATGTGGTAATCAGGAATGGAGTCTATTACTATTCTTTCAACTTTGATGTTTGATTTGGACATGTCATGTTAAATAATTCGATTGTTATTCTTATATATTAATAAATTAAAATTATATCACTATTTGTAATTAAAATGATG
Organism: Flaveria ramosissima; assembly: GCA_025215565.1. NCBI lineage: Eukaryota > Viridiplantae > Streptophyta > Magnoliopsida > Asterales > Asteraceae > Flaveria > Flaveria ramosissima. The sequence goes on from CM046046.1 coordinate 42,365,707, forward strand.
TCATTTACTCATTTGCTTGTTTTTTAAGTTTAGGTAACTGTAAACTATATATTTTAATATTTTTATAACGATTTTTCTCACGTGCAAAATGTGATTTATATGAACATTCTAAGTTTAATGTAATGATATATGTTAGAAATATCAATTTTAATTCCTTTGTTTTGTTTTCTTTGTTTCTATTTATGTTTGTTTTGTAAGGTTTTCCTAAGCTGAAGGGGGAATTATGTTGTTCAAGATTGTTGAGGGCTGAAAGTGAAAATTGCTATCTTACAAATATCATCGACATCTTCTCATAGAATTTAGCAGCTAGGGTTTGTGCTCGTGTTCCTGTCCTCACCAATCGATTGAGTGCTCAAGCAACAACACGTGCGTTCATCAAACAAGCGTGATTTTGTGCCGACTAGTATCTTATGATACTAGCACCTTCGTTTTGATTTCATCTTCGTTGTCTTGTAATCATACATTCGGTTTAGTGATTTGTCATCAAACTTTACATTGTTCAAGTAGAGTATTTGATTTATTTCCACAAAAGTTTACATGGTATCAGAGCCTTGTGCTCTCATACTTGTATTTTTGTGATTCTTGATCGCATAAAGGATCAAATCAAAGATTCGAAACCCTAGATCGATTATCATTGCTGTTTGTTCATCCTGGTTGTGGAATTTTCGTCTTGATCTTGTCATTGTAAAGCAATCGTGGTGTAAAAGATTGGAATAACAGATCTAGGGTTACGAACCCTAATCGATCCAATCAAGTTCAACTGTTTTGGTTGATTTGGGAGATCTCTTATCGATTTCTGAGGTCTTATTTCCCTGTTTCGATACAGTCTCTTTGGATTGGGTACCACTGACAAGAATTCTAAGGTTGTTGGATTGTGTGTTTCAAGTGGGTGCAAACCATGCGGTTGTGTAAAAAAAAGAAATTTGAAGAATTTCATCAGAGATTTGGGATTTAATCACCCAACCTGATTATCTGTATCCCCAATCAAAGGATATAGATCATCTACTGGTCATAATCACTATGAGAACTTCTTTTCCCTAAACTCCCTATTTAATTTTGCATTAGGCATCTTTGACTGGGTTAGGGGTACTAGTAACCTGATGATTTAAAACAGGTAGAGCCATCCTCTGTTCTGTGTGCATTAGGCATTTCAGGACTTCTGTGATCGTTAATGTTCTACGGTTATTTTTTATTTCCCTTGTGTTGTTCTGGTTTATTTGTTTTTTTGTGAGTGCCTTGTATCATGCTCCCTTAACCGCTTGGCCAGTCAATAAATTGACCATGTATCTGGTTGGTTTAAGGGATTATAGCAGTCTTGTGTGCTTGTGTGATCTGATTACTTATTAATGGTTGTGGTTAATCCACCTCCCACGTTGATTAGTAATCTAGATTTTGGGGATCCTTTGTATCTTCATGCTAGTGACATCGGGGTGTCAACTATCGTAAGCATAAAATTAAAAGGAACTGAAAATTATAGTGTTTGGGCAAATGCTATGGAACTTGCTTTGAATATGAAAAACAAGTTTGGCTTTGTTGATAAATCATGTGTTAAATCAACAACAAATGATGTCTTAGCTAAACAATGGGATAGATGCAACTCTTTAGTGCTTTCCTAGATACTCAACTCTATTTCAGAAGATCTTTTTGTGGGTCAAATTTTTTCAAAAAATGCATCAGAAGTATGGCGTGAACTCAAGGAAACTTACTCTAAAATAGATGGATCGATAATTTTTAAACTACATCAACATATTTGTTTTTCAAAACAAAATGGTGTCCTTATTTCTGAATACTACCATAAACTGACCTCCTTATGGAGACAATTTGACTCCTTGAGTGAGCTACCAAAATGTACTTGTGATACTGAAGAAAAAACAACCAAGTTTAATCAGAATATTAGACTAATGTAGTTTCTTATGGGATTAGACAACATCTATCAACCCTTAAGATCCCCCATATTGTCAAAGGAACCTTTACCTTTTGTTAAGGCTGCATTTGCTCTCATTTTTGGAGAGGAATCTCACAGGGGAATAGTATCATCGAATGAATCTTAACCTGTTGTTTTTATGGCTAAAACAAGTAGCATAAAAAATCTGTTTCAAAGAATTCACATTTAAAGTGCACTCATTGCAACAAAAGTGGTCATTCCATAAAAAGATGTTTTGAATTAGTTGGGTATCCCACAAACTACAAAGGAAAAACTAAATCTAAAAGCAATCATGTTACGAGTGAGTCAAATTAATATCATCAGTCCTTTGTTTACTGCTGATCAATTTCCTAAGCTCATGAACTTAATAAGTGAGCCTGCTAATATGGACCAAGGGAGCTGCAACATGGCAGGTATTTATTGTTTTGTTAGCCATAGTCCTTTTTTCAACAACTACATTGTCAAATAAAAGTTGTGATGTATGGATCATCGACTCGGGAGCCAACCAACACATGGTTGTCTCTGACAAGTCATTATTCAATCTATATGATGTATCAAACTATGACATGTTCATTGACCATCCGAATGGAACCAAAGCAAAAATAACATCCATTGGTAAACTTAAGTTGGTGGAAGGTGTTATTCTGCATGATGTCTTTGTGATTCCAGAATACTCTATCAATCTTTTATCTGTTTATAAACTTGCCAAAGATAGCGGGTTAGGTTGTTGGTTTGATGAATCTAGTTGTTCAATTCAGGACCTAGCCCACACGAAGGTGCTTCTGACTGGTAAACAAATGAATGGCCTATATCACTTTGGGAACAATGTTTCAGGTACATTCATATGCGATAACAGTGTTGGTCCTTCAAGAAACATTATGCAACTGTGGCATTCTAGATTAGGTCATCCATCACATCAAGTTTTAAGTGTCTTAAAGAATGAACTTAATATTAATCAATCTGCTCCATGTGAGCCTTGTGAAATTTGCCATAGAGCTAAACAAACCACAAACCCATTTCCTTTTAGCGAACATATTGATTTGTGGGGGCCATTTCGTGTCACAAATAGAGATGGATACAAATCTTTCTTAACTGTTGTGGATGACTATTCTAGGTCTGTGTGGGTGTACATGCTTAAATCAAAAGATGAAGTCTTCTTTAACATACAAAGTTTTGTAAAGTTCCTAAAAACTCAATTTGAGAAACAAGTAAAATGTTTTAGAACGGATAATGGGGTTGAATTTACAAACAAAGAATTTAAGTTGTTTTTAAAAGAAAATGGAATACTCCATCAAACCTCATGTGTTTACACCCCTCAACAAAATGGGATTGCCGAGAGAAAATACATACACTTGTTAAAGTTGCAAGGTCCTCTTTATTTCAAAGTGGGGTGTCTTTGAATCTTTGGTCTGAATGTGTTCTAACTGCTACCTATTTAATTAACAGGACCCCCACCTCTGTGCTAAATGGAAAAACACCATTTGAAATGTTACTTAACAAAAAAACCTCCTCTTTCACATCTCATAGTTTTTGGTCGCCTTTGTTTTGCCACTAATTTAAATCCAAAAGCAAAATTTGAAAGTAGAGCATCTAAATGTGTTTTCATTGGTTATTCTTTTGAAAAAAAGGGTACAAGCTTCTTTCACTCGATGATAAGTCCATTTTTTCCTGAAGAGATGTCAAGTTTTATGAGAATTACTTTCCTCTTAAAAGCAATAAAACTCTTTCTGTCAATATCGAGAATTTAAATAACCTAAATTTTTTGATGATTGTTTCCATACCAATAACTCTGAGACTGCTCAATGTATGCCCGATGATGATGGGGAGGTTTCCAAGGATGATGGCATTACCGATGGGACCAATGGTGAACTTGGGAACCCAGTTGATACCAATCAAAATGAGAATCATATGATGCAAACAGCGGATGTTGGTTCAAATGAATTTGCTCCGTTGAGCCTAGCAGCGGATGAATCTGAAACAGTACGAGTCACTGAGCCCATCTGCTCTGTTAAGGCATTTGACTCATTCAGGTCACTGGGTACAACTCGAGAAGACCAAGATCCCATTGGTACTGCAACTTCCAATGAAGGAGATTTAACAAATCAAAACTCCTCTAATGGAGAAGAAACAACAACCATGGGTGTTTTTCGCAAAACTAGCAGACCCCATACATTTCCTAGTAAATACAATGACTATGTTGTAGAGGGAAAAGTTAAGTACGGGGTAGAGAAGGTGGTCAATTACTCTAATCTCTCAAATAAAAATGTTTGTATTTTATCACTTCTTGACAAAAGTGTTGAACCCAAAACTTACAATAAAGCATACAAAGATGTGAATTGGGTTAATGCCATGAACAATGAGATTGAATCTCTAAATAGGAACAAAACATGTGAAATAACTGACTTGCTAAAAAATCAAAAAAGCCATTGGATGCAAGTGGATCTATAAGATATAATACAAATCCAATGGGGAGATAGAACGCTACAAGGCAATACTTGTAGCTAAAGGGTATAGTCAATGTGAAGGTCTTGACTTTGACGAAACCTTCTCCCCCGTTGTCAAATTGGTAACGGTTAGAACCTTGATTGCCCTTTCTGTTCAGTCTAACTGGAAACTATTTCAGTTAGACGTGAACAACACATTCTTGTATGGGGAAATAAATGAGGATGTCTATATGACTATTTCTAAAGGTTTTGGGTCAAAGGCTGAAAATGGGAAGGTAGGCAAACTAATCAAATCTTTATGTGGTCTGAAACAAGCTAGTCGGGCGTGGAATGCAAAACTAATATCTACCCTTGTTGGTCTTGGTTTTAAACAAACCAAGAATGATTTTTCCCTATTTGTGAAATGTAACACCCGGAAATTTATTATTTTGAAGCCGGCGAAGAAAGAAAAGAAATAAAGTCCAAAGTCGAGGGACCAAACTCGCCAACGAAGAAAAGTCGGGTAATGTGGTGATATGTGTAGGGAGAGGGCAGCCCACTCTCCCCTCACTTCACACATTTCAGCTCACAAAGAAGAGAGAAGAGAGAAAGAGGAGAAAATGGAGAAAAGTGGTGTTTCGGGTGATTCGGGTGTCCAAATCCGTCGAGTGGCAAGCCAAATCGAAGCTCTTGTCTTTGTGCTCGATTGTGTGAGTTCTAGGACCCCACTTTTACTTGTTTTCAACTGATTTTGGGGCTGGAAGATGTCAAAAACCTGTTTTTATGTGTGTGTATGTTTGACCCATTTGGGTGTGATGTGTATGATGCGTTTAGAGTATGATTTTGGGCTTGTGTGTGCTTGTATGGTGTTATGGTATGCATTCCTAAGGTCCAGGAGGGTTAATTTAGGCTTAGAATGGGTTTGGATGAGCTTGGAGGCCGAAAATGGCAGATTGGGTTCGGGATGAACTCCATTCTGCATCAGCTAGGGCTAGGCGACCGAATGAAGGCCATACGGCCGAATGAGGGCGATTGAAGGTCATTCGCACGATTGGGACTCAGTCGCACGACTGGGAGTCCAGTCGCATGAGGGTTGTACGACTGAGGGTTCAGTCGCATAGATGCTTAGTCGCATGAGTCCATTCGCATGAGGTTAGTCGCATAGGTGCCCATTCGCAGTAATCCCATTCGCACAAGGTCCATACGCACGATTGGATGTTCATTCGCATTGATGACCATCCGCACGAGTCCAGTCGCATGATGTTCAGTCGCATGGAGGCCATGCGACTGAAGGGTGACCATACGCCCGAATAGGGTTGTTACACTCGAGTAAATGTGTAGTTTGACTTCTGGCCTTCGGGGAAAGGTGCAGATGTAAGTTTGGACGTAAGATAACTCGTAAGAGCATGTAAGAGGATGGTTATGGCCCTAGAGTGCATGTAGGGCATGATGATGATGATGATGTTGCATGTTTATGCATATTATGAATGTATGATGTTGCCCTGTATGATGTTGATGAATGTGTATGATATGTTCCTTATTATGATGTATGATTACCTTTCCTATGGCTTTACGAGTTATGACGAACGAAATGAAGTATTATGTAACGTAAAGTGGAAAGAAATGACATGTCTTGCATGCATCGGATAACGGGTCCTTCTTTGTGATTGACCATTATGTGAAACCTCTACCGCTTACCCTTAGTACTGTGGCATACGATTAGCTGTTCATTTATTGACTTCGGCCCAGTGGCTATGACTGGTCAGTTATCATTAGTACTATGGCATACGTTTAGCTGTTCATTTATTGACTTCGGCCCAGTAGCTAAGACTGATCGGTTAACCCCAGTACCGTGGCATACGCTTAGCTGTTCATTTATTGACTTCGGCCCGGTAGCTGAGACTAATTGGGGTGTAGCATATGGTATTGGTATGGATGACGTCCGATGCGCAAGTAAGTTAAAAGGAACGAATGAAAGAATGATCGAATGAATGAATGAAGAAGATAACAATGATATTATCTATGCGTACGTATGATGTGTGATCACGTTAAAGTAACGAATGGCTTTATATGAAAGTAAAGTATATTATATTATTAAAACTAGAACTCACTCAGCAACGCTGACTTTTATTGCATTTTTCAGTTGGCAGGTAAATGATTGCTGAGGATGGCACGGCAAGGCTACTCGGCTCTTTTGGGATGGCATCCAATTATATAGCTTTTGTGATGTAATGCAAACAGGAATTTTGTAACCGGATAATGATGTATTATTTGGCAAAAGTAATTATAATGAAACGTGATGTCATTTTTGAATGTTTCCGCTGCAATGATTTCTTAATGTAATGTAAATTTTATATTTTATGTGCGATGAATGACCAACTGTAGGCGTCCCGGGAACGGGGCCTTACAAGTTGGTATCAGAGCCAAAGTTTAAGTGAAATGGGTAAATTTTCAAAATAAACCTTAACTTAAACTGAAAATGGGACGAATGGGGAATGGGATGCCAAACTGAGTAGCTGCGTGCCATTAGGTATTTTCTTAAAGTTAACCAGTTTATGTGCGCATGGTATATGTTATGTGTTGTATGTAGATTTGAATACTGATGTAGTCAGGATAGGTAATACTTGGGGTATGAAGAGTACAGTAAGTGGCTAATCACAACTGACCACTGTAATTAGGGACTTACTATACTTGACATAAACTGAGTTGTTTCCTTGAATGACCGTGTTGGTGTTTGAATCTTTCAGTTTGATAGGGAATGGCTGGTGGTAGATCTTCTAGAGCTTCTAGGGGTGGAGGCCGTGATGGCCCTGTTGCTGAACCACGCCCTAAGAGAGGAAGGCCTAGAGCTGAGAAAGAGGTTCCTGCAGAACCTGAGACTCCTCATCCAGAAGCTGGGGATGAGAGTGCGAACTTGAGGGCCTCAGTAAAAGAGGCTGTCGTGGAGGAAGTACACCAGGTCATGCAGACAATCTTACCGTCTGTGGTGACCGAAGTCATCAAGGCTGTGAAAGAAGGGGAAAGGAAGGAGAGAAACCGGGCCTCGGGGGAGCAACCGGAGCCTGAAACGATTTTCTCCGATAATGAGGAAGAAGAGGAAGAGGAGCCTGTGCGGGAGGTGGCACGAGGCTGTAACTACGGGGTGTTCATGAGATGCAAGCCCCCTACTTTTGACGGTAATGGCAATGCTGCCGCTGCTCACCGATGGGTGAGAGAAATGGAGGCTGTTCTCGACATCAGCGAGTGCCGAGAAGATCAGAAAGTAAAGTTTGCCACCCACTCCTTCGTGGACTCGGCACTATGCTGGTGGGACAACATTGTCCAAGCAGAGGGTAATCGGGCGATCGGGAGAATGAGGTGGCCCGAACTGAAGAAGATGGTAATTGAGGAGTTCTGTCCTCACAGGGAAATGGATAAGATTGAGAGGGAGTTCCTGCAGCTGGAGGCGGGATCCATGACACACCAGCAATATACTACCAAGTTCAACGAGATGGCACGGTTGGTGTCGGATCAGGTGACGCCTCTTTCTCGGAAGATCAAGAGGTACATTCAGGGTTTACCGGTGGATGTCCGCCGGCATATGATCGCCGTCCGGCCAAGTACGTTTAGGTCGGCGGTTGATTTGGCCGGAAGACTTTATGATGAGAGGGGAGTGGTGGTGGTTGAAGCGAATAGGAAGGGTGGTGGTGATCGAAGCTGGAACGGGAAGAGGTTTGGTCGGGGTGAGGCCTCGACGGGTAACAAAAAGGCACGGGTGGATGACCGCCGCGTGGCCACACCGGGAGCAGGGTCGAGGAGGTGTGGAAAGTGTGGAAAGGAGCATGCGGGAGAATGCAGGCTGGGTTTGAACGTGTGCTTCAAGTGTGGGAAGACTGGGCATATGGCGAAGGATTGCCTGACGGGCAAATGTTTTAACTGTGGGGAAATTGGTCATATGAGCAGGGATTGCAAGAAGCCAAGGGCTGAGAGTTCAGGGGCGAAGAGGACGGGAGGTGATGGACCGAGGGCGAGCGCCAGGGCATTCACCATGCACAGGAGGAGGCTAGGACGGACCCTGACGTTGTGTCCGGTACGTTTCTGGTGAACCAAACTTTAGCTTCTGTGTTATTTGATTCTGGTGCGAGTAAAAGTTTTATTTCTGCTGCTTTCTGTGCTAAGCTGCCTGTTAGTAGTAGACGTGTTGATGCGCCCTTTGATGTAGAAACTGCCATAGGTAAGTCTACCAGGATTTCTGAGATGATAGAGAATTGTGATGTGGAGCTTGAGGGTCATAAGTTTCCTATTAGACCGTTTGTGATGACCTTAGGTGGTTTTGATTTGGTACTTGGGATGGATTGGTTAGCGGACTTCGAGGCGAACATTGTGTGTCGCAAGAAGATGATTCGGTTGTTGGCGCCTGATGGTAGTTCAGTGACGGTATATGGTGATCGGGTTACTACGATTCCGAAGGTGATCTCGATGGCGGTGGCGGGAAAGTGTATGAGGCGTGGATGTAGTGCCTACTTGGCCTATGTAAAGGATGTGGATACGCCAACACCACAACTAGCCGATGTACCAGTTGTGTGTGATTTTCCAGACGTGTTTCCGGAAGACTTATCAGGAGTGCCACCTGACAGAGAGATTGAGTTTCAGATTGATTTGATACCAGGTGCCCAACCTGTTGCCAAGGCACCGTATCGGTTGGCTCCGACCGAGATGAAAGAGTTGATGGAGCAGTTGCAGGAGTTGCTTGATAAGGGGTTCATTAGACCGAGTATCTCTCCCTGGGGTGCTCCGGTCCTGTTTGTAAAGAAGAAGGACGGTAGTATGAGGATGTGCATCGACTACCGCGAGCTAAACAAGTTGACAGTGAAGAACCGATACCCCTTACCGAGGATAGATGATTTGTTTGATCAGCTTCAGGGTGCTAGTTGGTTTTCAAGGATAGATCTTCGATCTGGTTACCATCAGTTGAAGGTAAAGGAGCAGTATATTCCTAAAACAGCTTTCCGTACGCGCTATGGTCACTACGAGTTTCTTGTCATGTCCTTTGGCTTGACCAACGCGCCAGCTGCTTTTATGGATTTGAATGAACCGTGTGTGTCGGCCTATGTTGGATAAATCTGTCACACCCCAACCTTGACGGCGGAAACGTCGAGGTGTGAGGGTTAAGAATGTTCACAGCCACATAACGCTATATTTAAATTCAAATATATTATACATAAGTCTCAAAATCACATTACAAGCATAAGTCTCAATAATGAAATAAGAAATAACAAACATGTTCATTTTGTTTATTAACCAGGTCCAAATCCTAGTTTTATTGCAAGCTTCAAATGTCCACTTTAAACTTGGGGATTTCCTGAAACATGATGAAAATAACGAGTCAACTAAAAATAGTTGGTGAGTTTCCAAGTTTTCATACATAATAAGATTACAAGTAGCAATTCATGTCATGGATTATAAGCTAGTAAGGTTATAGAACACATATCGTTACAACCAAACCTCGACTTGATTACAAGTATATAAGATTGGCTAAGTGTATTTGGTTCCCTAGTGCACAAGCGTACGGCCCCTAGGAGTCGGCAATACCTCGACTTTAGCACCAAATAGGCTTGTCAGGCCCAAAGATCTAAGACGTCGCCAGGCTAGCAATAGTTAATGATTGTAAACAAATAATGTATCTCATATAAACACTCACAAAACACAAATAACCATGACCAAAAATAAGTAGAATTGCATGTGCATTACAAGTCTCAAAAGTTTAAACGTGTATGAAATATAAGCATCATGTTTCACCCCAAATATGTGTGAAATTATAAAAAGGGGACAAGGAAAACTCACATGGCAATAAGTATAAAAGTGACGATTAATAAGATAAATAATAGGCGTCGTTCCAAGGTGAATCGTCACAAGGCACCTAAATATATATATTCACAAGGTTAAAGTTTAATAATAAGTTTAACAAATTAACGTGAACTAGAGTTCAATTTGATGTTTGGGGCTTTGTCAATTATGTTTAACAAATGAATATCAATTATATTTTCTTGAAAACAATATATTTACATTTTATATAAAGATGTGAAATAAGAGTAACGTTTATGATAATTTTGTAATATTTATAAAGTTTAAATAGAGTTTTGTAATAAAATAAATACGATTGAAATAATAATTTAAAGGCAATATTGGGAATAATAGTTCCTTATAAATTAAACTAGTATTTAAAATCTATATTTTATAAAATTATACTAACTATGTCATTAGCTTTAGGATAAAAATAAAAATATAAGAATATCTTTTATAAATAAATTACAAAAAAAATAATTAAATGGTTTTAAAATAAATACAGTTTATAAAATGATTTTTTTATAATTTTTAGCAATTTTTATATATTTTTAAAATCTGCAAAAGATCTTTTAAAAAAAATAATGGAGGTCTCCGGGTTCGAACCCGAGACCTCTAGTATGAGATGCGGGTATAGAACCAGTAAACCAAGGGCCGGGGCCGCGTTAGATCTCAGCCCATAAATGTTAAAGAGCAAAGATTACAAACATCCCCAAATCTAATAAACCCTAGGTTTTTCTTGGATCAAATTGAGCATGGATTTGGGGTTGTTAATAAAATCAACCATAGGGCTTTTGCTCCCTAGATTAAACCGAGCATTTTGGTGTATGGAACTTACTTATTCGAGTTCAAATGATCGGCCTTAGTTTGTAGAACAAGTCGCGGTTATGTTGTGAAAGGATTCGATTGCAAACGACGATAAGAATCCAATTCCCTTTACAGAAAGCTTATACTGAGGAACAAGATTATAAGCCCTCTATCAATTTCGATTCTTGAACTCCAGAGAGTGATGTTCGACTCGTGTGCAGGTCGCGTTGAAGATGATGCTTAAATTCGTTGTTTGAGTTTGATTCAGGTGAAATTGAAGTGTGTAATCGATTGGATACAAAAAAATGATTGTTTGTGTTAAGTTAATTCGATTATTGATGTGTTTTAATGACAAAACGGCCATGAGTTAAAAGAGTTTCGGTTATACGAACGAATGGACCTGGTAACCGATGTATAACTCAATTATTAGGTGCATTCAAGTTCGAATTACGTATATGAAACGGTTCGGATCAATTTTGGGTTACAAAACGAACGGTTTTTGGTCCTTTAGCCTCGCCGGACTTCGGCCGGAGTGTGGCCGGAGTCCCGGCCGGAATTACGGGAGTGGGCCGGGGGTTGGGTTGAAACTTTGAGACTTTACATATGGGCCCCTTTTAGTTTAATAATTATCATTTTATGTTTAAAAGTTCTACTTTAAGTTTTCAATTTGACAAATAAAACCCCAAATTTAATTTAAATTTATGTTTTATAAATGGTTAAGTTTAATAACCCTTATAAATTATAAGTAACCTTATTATAGGTAATCTTGTTATTACTAATATTATTATTCATTATTATTACTTATTATTAGTGTTACTTTTATTAATATTAACATTATTATTATTTAATATTTATATTTTTAACCTTCATACATAACAACTCAATGACAATAATGAATAAGCACAAACAACACATGAATTTCAAAATTGACAATAATAACCATTGTAAGAGTAAACATAGTTAACTTTTAGTTAACAAATATACGAGATGTTACAAAATCAGTGATTGTGTTTATTGATGATATCCTGATATATTCGAGGAGCGAAGCAGAGCACGCCGGACACATTCGGGAGGTTCTAGAGACGCTGAGGAGGGAGAAGTTGTATGCAAAATTCTCCAAGTGCGCGTTCTGGTTGCGCGAAGTTCAGTTCTTGGGTCACGTGGTGAATCCTGATGGGATTATGGTGGACCCGGCGAAAGTGGAGGCGGTTATGCAATGGAAGTCACCAAAGACGCCATCCGAGATTCGCAGTTTCTTGGGTTTGGCGGGCTACTACAGAAGATTTATCCAAGACTTCTCCAAGATTGCTTCTCCACTAACTAAGTTGACCCGAAAAGAGGTGAAGTTCGTATGGGGTCAAGCTCAAGAGAAGGCGTTTGAAGAATTGAAGGCGAGGTTGACTCAAGCTTCTGTTCTGTCATTACCCGATGGAGGTGAAGATATGGTGGTTTATTCCGATGCTTCTTACTCGGGGTTGGGGTGTGTGTTAATGCAGAGAGGAAAGGTTATAGCCTACGCATCCCGACAGTTGAAGGTTCATGAGGTCAATTATCCTACTCATGACTTGGAGCTAGCAGCTGTGGTCTTTGCATTAAAGATTTGGAGGCACTATCTGTACGGGACGAAGTGCACCATATTCACTGACCACAAGAGTCTGAAGTACTTCTTCGAGCAGAAGGATTTGAACATGAGGCAGAGGCGGTGGTTGGAACTTATAAAGGATTATGATTGTGAGATCCACTACCATCCGGGCAAGGCCAATGTGGTGGCTGATGCCCTTAGCCGGAAAGAAAGGCCCGAGCCGATTCGGGTGAAAGCCTATCAGTTGATCATGACCTCTGATGTAATGAAGCAGGTTAAAGAGTTTCAAGATGAGGCACTGAAAGAAGATCATCTTAACTCTGAAAGGATGAGAGGTCTGGTTGGAGAATTGGGTGAAAACACGATCGGTGTTAGAACCCGATTTGATCGTGTGTGGATTCCTCGTTTTGGGGATTTACGGGGGAAGATAATGGATGAAGCTCACAAGACTCGGTACTCCATTCATCCTGGTGCCACGAAGATGTACCATGATATGAAGAAAGATTATTGGTGGCCGGGTATGAAGCGCGACGTGGTGGAGTATGTGAGTAAGTGCCTTACTTGCTTACAGGTGAAGGCCGAGCATCAAAAGCTGTACGGGAAGATACAACCTTTGGATATACCGGAATGGAAGTGGGAGCATATCACCATGGATTTCATTACAAAGCTGCCGCGTACCCCGAAAGGGTATGATGCCATATGGGTGATAGTTGATCGTTTGACGAAGAGTGCTCACTTCCTACCGATCCGCGAGACATATTCATCTGAGAGGTTGGCTGATCTGTTCATCAAGGAGATTGTGACTCGTCATGGTGTGCCGGTGTCTATCGTGTCGGATCGCGACACTCGGTTTACATCTAAATTCTGGAAGAAGTTCCACGATGCTATGGGGACGAGGTTACATATCAGCACGGCTTATCATCCCCAGACTGATGGTCAGTTAGAAAGGACCATCCAGACGCTGGAAGACATGCTTCGGGCATGTGTGATTGATTTTGGTGGAAGTTGGGATGACCACCTACCGTTAGCCGAATTCTCATATAACAACAGCTATCACGCCAGCATTGACATGCCTCCATATGAGATGCTATACGGTAGGAGATGCAGAACACCCGTTTGTTGGGGTGATATTGGTCAGAAGGAATTGGGGAGCGTCGAGGTAATCGAGGCTACGACTGAGAAGCTTGAGAAGATCAAAGCCTTCATGAAGGCAGCCAAAGACAGACATAAGTCGTATGCTGATAAACGACGCAGGCCGATTGAGTTCCAGGTGGGTGACCGGGTTATGTTGAAGGTCTCACCTTGGAAGGGTATCATTCGCTTCCGAAAGCGGGGCAAGTTGAGCCCAAGGTATATAGGCCCTTTCCGAATCATTGCTCGAGTAGGAGAGGTGGCCTATAGACTGGAGTTGCCAGATGAGTTAAGTGGAATTCACCCGACATTCCATGTATCTCATCTAAGGAAGTGCTTAGCAGATGAAGATATGATTGTCCCATTGGAAGATATCGAAGTAGATGAACGGCTCAATTATGTGGAGCAACCAGTGGCAATCATTGACCGAAAGGAGAAAATGCTAAGGAATAAAGTGGTTCCTCTTGTGCGTGTGCAGTGGAAGCACAGGAAAGGATCCGAATCAACGTGGGAGACTGAGGAAGAAATGAGACAACATTATCCACGTTTGTTCGAGGAATGACAGGTTTCGGGGACGAAACCTATTTAAGGGGGGTGGACTTGTAACACCCGGAAATTTATTATTTTGAAGCCGGCGAAGAAAGAAAAGAAATAAAGTCCAAAGTCGAGGGACCAAACTCGCCAATGAAGAAAAGTCTGGTAATGTGGTGATATGTGTAGGGAGAGGGCAGCCCACTCTCCCCACACTTCACACATTTCAGCTCACAAAGAAGAGAGAAGAGAGAAAGAGGAGAAAAGGGAGAAAAGTGGTGTTTCGGATGATTCGGGTGTCCAAATCCGTCGAGTGGCAAGCCAAATCGAAGCTCTTGTCTTTGTGCTCGATTGTGTGAGTTCTAGGACCCCACTTTTACTTGTTTTCAACTGATTTTGGGGCTGGAAGATGTCAAAAACCCGTTTTTATGTGTGTGTATGTTTGACCCATTTGGGTGTGATGTGTATGATGCGTTTAGAGTATGATTTCGGGCTTGTGTGTGCTTGTATGGTGTTATGGTATGCATTCCTAAGGTCCAGGAGGGTTAATTGAGGCTTAGAATGGGTTTGGATGAGCTTGGAGGCCGAAAATGGCAGATTGGGTTCGGGATGAACTCCATTCTGCATCAGCTAGGGCTAGGCGACCGAATGAAGGCCATACGGCCGAATGAGGGCGATTGAAGGTCATTCGCACGATTGGGACTCAGTCGCACGACTGGGAGTCCAGTCGCATGAGGGTTGTACGACTGAGGGTTCAGTCGCATAGATGCTTAGTCGCATGAGTCCATTCGCATGAGGTTAGTCGCATAGGTGCCCATTCGCAGTAATCCCATTCGCACAAGGTCCATACGCACGATTGGATGTTCATTCGCATTGATGACCATCCGCACGAGTCCAGTCGCATGATGTTCAGTCGCATGGAGGCCATGCGACTGAAGGGTGACCATACGCCCGAATAGGGTTGTTACACTCGAGTAAATGTGTAGTTTGACTTCTGGCCTTCGGGGAAAGGTGCAGATGTAAGTTTGGACGTAAGATAACTCGTAAGAGCATGTAAGAGGATGGTTATGGCCCTAGAGTGCATGTAGGGCATGATGATGATGATGATGTTGCATGTTTATGCATATTATGAATGTATGATGTTGCCCTGTATGATGTTGATGAATGTGTATGATATGTTCCTTATTATGATGTATGATTACCTTTCCTATGGCTTTACGAGTTATGACGAACGAAATGAAGTATTATGTAACGTAAAGTGGAAAGAAATGACATGTCTTGCATGCATCGGATAACGGGTCCTTCTTTGTGATTGACCATTATGTGAAACCTCTACCGCTTACCCTTAGTACTGTGGCATACGTTTAGCTGTTCATTTATTGACTTCGGCCCAGTGGCTATGACTGGTCAGTTATCATTAGTACTGTGGCATACGTTTAGCTGTTCATTTATTGACTTCGGCCCAGTAGCTAAGACTGATCGGTTAACCCCAGTACCGTGGCATACGCTTAGCTGTTCATTTATTGACTTCGGCCCGGTAGCTGAGACTAATTGGGGTGTAGCATATGGTATTGGTATGGATGACGTCCGATGCGCAAGTAAGTTAAAAGGAACGAATGAAAGAATGATCGAATGAATGAATGAAGAAGATAACAATGATATTATCTATGCGTACGTATGATGTGTGATGACGTTAAAGTAACGAATGGCTTTATATGAAAGTAAAGTATATTATATTATTAAAACTAGAACTCACTCAGCAACGCTGACTTTTATTGCATTTTCCAGTTGGCAGGTAAATGATTGCTGAGGATGGCACGGCAAGGCTACTCGGCTCTTTTGGGATGGCATCCAATTATATAGCTTTTGTGATGTAATGCAAACAGGAATTTTGTAACCGGATAATGATGTATTATTTGGCAAAAGTAATTATAATGAAACGTGATGTCATTTTTGAATGTTTCCGCTGCAATGATTTCTTAATGTAATGTAAATTTTATATTTTATGTGCGATGAATGACCAACTGTAGGCGTCCCGGGAACGGGGCCTTACATGAAAACCATTGCTTCTAAAATTGTTATCTTACTTGTCTACGTGGATGATATTGTCATTACGAGAAATTGTGAAAATGAAATTAATAAGGTAAAACTCAAGTTAAACCAAACATTCTTGATTAAAGATTTGGGTATTTTAAAATACTTCTTAGGTATAGAAGTTATCGAAACCACCTCTGGATTGTACTTAAATCAAAGAATATTGTTTGGAGCTCTTAAGTGAGTTTGGATTGTTGGGGTCTAAACCGGTGGGAAATCCCTTAAGCAAAATGTTGTGATTTTTGATGATACAAATCATGATAAAACCGATTTCCTTCTTAAAAACATAAATGAATATCAGGCTTTAGTTGGGAAAGTTATTTACTTAACCTTAACTCGGCCAGATATTTCATACTCTGTTTAGTGTCTTAGTCAGCACATGCATAAACCCCTTAACTCACATCTTCAAATTGCATTAAGACTTCTTCGATATTTAAAAACTAGTCCAGGAAAGGGTATTTTTTACAAAAAAGGGACTGACTTTAATGTGAGTGGCTACTCTGACTCCGATTGGGGAAAGTGTTTGGCCACACAACGATGTGTCTCTGGTTATTGTGTTTATTTAGGTGAGTGCCTTGTTTCATGGAAAAGCAAGAAACATAGCACTGTTTCCCGGTCATCAGCAGAAGCTGAATATCGAGTCCTAAACGTGACAGGATGTGAAGTGATCTGGCTTCTCAAGCTGCTTGATGATCTACAGGTTACGTATACTTTTCCTGTCGATTTATTTTGTGATAACAGTGCAGCAATATTAATCTCAGCAAACCCAGTTTTCCACGAGAGAACAAAGCATTTTGAGATAGATATTTTCTTCTTAAAGGAAAAAGTAATGGCTGGTGTTTTCAAAATAAACAAAATTGATACATCTGAACAACCTGTTGATTTATTCACCAAAGGGTTAAACATTTCTCAACACAATTATCTATGTGAAAAGCTTAGGTTAGTTAACTTGTTTGGGAATTAAATTGAGGGCGGGTGTTAGAAATATTAATTTTAATTCCTTTGTTCTGTTTTCTTTGTTTCTACTTATGTTTGTTTTGTAAGGTTTTCCTAATCTGAAGGGGGAACTATGTTGTTCAAGATTGTTAAGGGCTGAAAGTGAAAATTACCATCTTACAAATATCATCGACATCTTCTCATAAAATTTGGCAGCTAGGGTTTGCGCTCGTGTTCCTGTCCTCACCGATCGATTGAGTGCTCAAGCAACAACACGTGCGTTCATCAAACAAGCGTGATTCTGGGAAATTTGTGCCGACTAGTATCTTATGATACTAGCACCTTCATTGTCTTGTAATCATACATTCGGTTTAGTGATTTGTCATCAAACTTTACATTGTTCAAGTCGAGTATTTGATTTATATCCACAAATGTTTACAATATATAATACATAAATCATCGTGAGATGTCACTCGATCCAAGCATACCTACAGGACAACGAACAATAGTATCTAGGGTTAATTTTATAGTGTTATTGATGACGAAAGTAGGTTTACGACTATAGGAAAACATCACAAGCTACCGAGCTGCTCTACCATTACTTGATGCATATTACTTTACGACTCATTGGTTTGGTCTTAACTTTGCATTACCTTGTCAGACTTTTAACACCTTAAGCTATCTAGCATGACTTTATATGACTTTGATTTGCCTTAACATGTGTTGCCTTAACTTAAACTACTTGCCTCATCCTTATCCAACTTGGCATTGCCTTAGGCTGCATGGCATGGTCTTACCAGCCTAGTCTAACCTTAACACGTGTATGAATGCGTTTATCTCACATGAATTTCTAAATTAGTGGTCCAACCAACTGGACTAATCAAAATAACTTATTGGGGCTCACACAACACATATTAATCAAGCCCACTAGAATTTGAGGTTTTCTTCTTTGTAAATAACTAGGTTAGTATCCCGTGTATTACACGGGTTGATCAAATAAAATATTAAATAATTAGTAATAAAAATTTATGAATTAATAAAACCATGTTTGAAGATAAAATATGATTATAATTACGTATAAATAGTTAGTTTAAGTAAATAAACAAAAATATTATTTTTTAAAATTTTGTTTTATAAAACAATTATGTTTTTTAAATATTAATATGTTAATTAATATGTCAACCACATTTACATATATAGCATTTAAATTATCATTCAAATTGCATACAAAACACTACATTAACTGATAGAGACCGTTAGAAGTGGTCATCTCCCAAATGATAGTACCACTTTGAGCGGGTTAGATATCAAAGAAATGATAAAGAGAAACAAGACTTGAACCAATTTTCTTCTTCTTTTAACAATTCACGTACAAACTCTTAAATATGCAAAATATAAAAACTAAACCCACTACCTAAGATGATGGAGATCATGCATATATAAATAAAATAAATAAAACAAATAAAACATGAAGCTAAACAAATTAATGGAACATGGATGTTATGCAATTGGACATGGGGAGTGGAACGTATCATTAACATTCAGATTGTATACATAGCACCATTTGAATTCATACAAATATACCTCAAATCTTTTACAAGCTTTTCACAAACCAACAATGTACTGAAACTTAACATAAGTTCATATCAGACCAAATCAAAATCGTTTCAACTCAAATCAAAATTGACCCTTTGTTTTCGTTTAGTTTAACACAAATCAAAATTGGTCCTTTGTTTTCAATAAATTTAACTAAAACTAAAATTGATCAACCTTGTTTTCAATCAATATTATCATACAATAATACATATCAATATTAGTTATACGAGATCAAAATCTGAAGCTTAAACAACTCAAACTTTGAACCATGTGCTCAAAACATATCAAGAAATAATTAAAGATGAACAAAATACCGAGTTAGGCTCGTCCACAACAGAAGATTCGAAAGGGTCAAGAGAGTTGCAAAAGTATGGAGAAGAACCACTGATTTAAAGCTCACCCTTTAGGAATATGGCTTAGCCCATATCAACCCAATAAGTTATTTTTGTACCCAAATTAACCCAGGTTTACATACTTGTGCCAAAATTGCCAAGCCTTGCTAAAATTGTTTAGGTTGTGTTATAGTAATGTTTTTAATAAAAAAAAGTTTAAAAGGATTGTGGGCTTTACACATGTCCTTCTATTGTTTTAAAAATAAGGGCATTCTAGTTATTTTGTCAAATACATCAATTCATTGTGTCATTATTTACATCATTTGTTTTATGTATTTATCATTATATGTTATCTATCATTGTGTATTACAATTAGAATTGCACAATAATATACTTTCACCAATGTATTAATCATAATTCATAGTGTTAAAATTAACATATGTGTTATTTTTGTCAGTATTTTTTATACATTATACAAACTTTTTGTTATCTATCATTATGTTTTATAATTAGTAGTACACAATGATTTTATTTTACCGATGTATTTTTCAAAACTCATAGTGTACAATAATACACAATGACAATCAAAATTACAAAATAAGACATTGTGTTATTTTGTTATTGTTTTTAATGTATTAGATTAATTAGTTGTTCATTTATTATTGTATTTTACATGTTAGAGATAGACAATAATGTTATTCCATCATTATACTTTTTAAAATTCATCATTTTAGAAATACACAATATTAACAAAAAGACAGATTAAACTGCATTAAAAGACACAATGACGAAACATAGCTTAAAAACATAAAATAATTTATTAAAATGTTATATAACAATATTGTATTCATTTTAAAGATAAAAAGACATTTGTTTTTATGGTGTAATTTTTATAAAAAGAATAATGTCATACATAAAAGTTATGAACGTTTAAAAAATGTAAAAACTTGTAAAAAGTCAACAAAAGGGATTATTACTAAAATATCATTCCAACTAGTTTTTTCTCCTACAAATTGATCTCAATCGTTGATTAAAAAGATGAATGGTTGAGATTACTTTTTATACTTTTTAATTTTAAATTTGTATTGAAACATTTTCCTTATTATTTTATATCGAATAATAATATTAATTATACTTGGATTTTTTTAGAAATTTCTAAATAAATATTTAATTAGAATTAAAGTTACGTAATAAGTTGTGGTTTGAGGGCAATTAGAGTCGCACTTAACATAGTCTATACAAATGTAGTCCTTATTGAGTTATTTCACATCTCCATTCCCCTGTAAGACAACACTTACAATATTAAAGATAAATTGTCACACTTAAAACTTGAAGTTCGAACATTTAGTTGGGTGGTAACAACACTTTAATTTTCGTGTATAATAACGCGATTAACAGGGACTTGCTTAATCATATTTTCACATGATTTCGAAAGGAAATAAAAGATAAAGAGAAAATCACGTGTAAAATATTAAGGGTAAATATTAGAGATGAATATGATGATATAATAAAAGAACAATTTCCAAACATTTTATGAAAAAGACCGAACCACGTGTAAATATTAGATGTGATACACATGACACGTCTACGATAAGAAATTATGAGGTTATGAGTTGTTATTTTTACCGTTTTATAAACTGCTACAAGTTACAACTCATTTGTAATAAGTTAATATTCTTACAGCTCGTCAGTCAACGTGTTTACAGTCTGCCCCCATTCTGTTTGACTTGTTTATATAATATGTTATGAAGTTTTAAGCGTGTCTAGATTATTATCGACATTTTTACACAAATAAACATATGAATCGTTTTCAGCTCCGCCTAATCAATCCAAGATCCACCATTTACACCCTTAAAAATACTAAAGATGACCCAATTGGCCCACTGTAACCACTCTATGCAAAGTTCTAGCTTCTATAGCCAAATTTCATAAATGGGAAACTTTATAATATCAAGTAACGTGAGTGTGACACATATTATGACATATAACATCTTATTTGTCATAAAAGATCTCAACTTTCATGGGTCCCACTTTTGTCACCACCAAGATATGAAATAAAGTACGATGGCTGCTTACTCTAGCCGCCTCACACGACTTTAACTTGATCAATTTCAGCAAATAGGTTCACTTTAACCCCTCAACTTAACACTATTTACATTTTGTACCTCATTGTTTCAAAGGATTAGAGTGTGCCACATACAACATGTCTTAACGACAATGAATGAACACTGAAGATGCTATTGTATATCTTATGTAAAAGATTCAAGAAGATCATCATCAGGAAAAAATATAGAATAATTAATGAGTTGTCATAAGAACATTCATTGATGCTTATAATACTTGTAAAACCATACATACATGTGCCACAAGTTTAAAGTTTTTAGACTCTAGACTGAAGGTCTCCAGATCATCCCAATAAAGGGTTTGTGGTCATTTTTTGTGTTCATGTGGTTGTTTTTTGTTAACACCCCTATTGGGGTCATTCGTTTTTGGATAGAGAAGTTGATCAACGTGAACTTGAAAAAAATAAATGGTGATGGGTCACTAGCAGATGAATTGTACATTTTATATAAAATAAATAGAAAGAAAAAGAATAGCGGGTGAAAATAAAAAAATAGTGATGATATGACAAGATTTTTGGATGTTATTATGTCTTCTTATTAGGGATGTTTTTAGAGATTTTGAAGAACTAATATTTTATAGATATGATAGTTGATTAAGTATGTTTTTAGTGTTTTTTTGATTCCTTATTGGTGATGCTCTTAGGTGTCTTTACGCAAGATGGTTATTGTGAAGTACAAGCATATATAAACACTAGCTTTAGTCAACCTGTGTATTACACAGGTTGAATAAATAAAATATTAATATAATAAAGTTTATTGTTATAAAATGATATTCTAAGATATGATATGACAAAAATTACGTATGAAAAATGACTATAAGTAATAAAACAACGATATCAACTTTTTAAAATTTTATTTTTTTCCAATATATATATATATATATATATATATATATATATATATATATATATATATATATAGTTCTAAAACAAACCGTATAAAACTGTTATTTTTTAAAAAATTCCTTATTATAACTCCCAAATTTAATTATTTTTGGTTTTAGAAAATTGAATTTTAAAGATACTAATTTTAAAATATTTGTTTTTTGAAAACATTTATGTTTTAGAAAAATTTATTATTTTATAAAAAAATTTATTTATTTAGAGATAACATTAATAAATAGATATCTTTCTTAACTCATTAATCTAAAAAAAGTATTAAATAATATTATTAGTAATTAAGGTAATTATTTAATAGCAGAAAGAGGCAGAAAATTTTTGGTGAGGATGATTGTGATGTTGCTACGTGTCATCTCAAGATACTCTTTTATTAGAGTATGAAGATTATATATTTAGTTGCAATAAACATATTAAATGCATGGATAGTAAGTTGATTTCACATATAACAAAGAAACTCTATTTTTCTCACTTACTACATATCTTCCAACATCTTTTTAATTCAAGATTGTAAAAACTCAACGATCAAAATAAAAACAACATATTACGATAATATAAAAAAACTAATATTACGAGTTCAAGTCGATGGGAACACATATACAACATTTCTACGCATTCCTAACATGTAATTTAGTTATTGGGTTGAGAACTGCGTTTAAGCTATGCTAAGATGATAATTAAAAGCTTCTAACAAGTGCAATTGGCCCTAGGTTTAGAGATGACAATTTCTAATATGACACAAACACAACACGAACATAATTGGGTCTTTGGGTTGTAATATCTAACTTGTTAATATCAGGTCATGTTCAGGTTGACCCGTTTAATTAAACGGGTTATGTCATGTTTAACACATTACACATTTAATTTAAAAAGGTTGACCCATCAAGTTATTATAAGTAGGTAGACTTGCCAACCCATTTGAGACTTATTTTAAACCATTTATTACAACCACGCCTTGATCAACACGATTACAACTTTATCACAAACCGTCAACCTGT
The DNA here is from genome assembly GCA_025215565.1 of Flaveria ramosissima. Taxonomy (NCBI): domain Eukaryota; kingdom Viridiplantae; phylum Streptophyta; class Magnoliopsida; order Asterales; family Asteraceae; genus Flaveria; species Flaveria ramosissima. The sequence continues at coordinate 42,388,903 of CM046046.1, forward strand.
CAACTTATTTGGAAAATTGGTTAAATGGTCGTATTTAGGTCACTTAAGTAATCGTGATATGATTGATATTTTTGACATGACCAAATTGTGTGTTCGAATTAACACAATTTAACCTGTCAAACCAAAACCTATCAATCTGACATGACTGACACCCTTACTTAGGCATGATGAAAGAGTAGTCCTTGAACTTATAACAATCTTAGAACCAACGCACATACGTGTACGTCTCCCTTTGAACGTGTCATTTGATACCCTAGGTATTGCCTTATGTGTGCTTAAAAAGATTTATTGTATACCTAGTTTAATTATACATGAAATCAATCCTTTAAAATATCAAAGTGGTAGTCATGAACATGAAAGATTGATTCTCATGGCCTAATGCATCTTTTGATATGGTTAACACTAGCCATAAAGCATTGAAGGTTGGTACGAGAATAAGATGGAACATGTATGCAATATATATAACATGGTATCATAACTCATAACTAAACACATGTATAATTTTTTATGTGCACATGAAACATGCTTACTTAAGAACAAAGACACATCACTAGACGATTTTGTATTGTATAATGATTTACTATCTTTTTAAAAAACACGTTATTTATATTATTCAATGATATAAGTATGACACAAATGAGAAAAAACAACATATATGGGAAACACTATTTGGGTATTTACCAAACTATTAGGGTAGATAAAGCTAAATAACCTAATAAGGCATCCAATTTCTAAGCATTTGTCATGTGCCATGTTTATGCCATGTGATACAAAATATAGTCCTTTAATGTGCATGTGGGTCACAAATCACACCAAACATTCTCAAGGTACCTAAATGTAAAAAAACCTTATTATGGTATCGAATAATGCTAGATCACTAAACTTATGGACCAAATATGACACTTGTAAATTTGAAACCATGAGAATTATTTGAGCCATACAGATTAAGTGTGAAAAGAATGTTTTGCCAATTGCCATCACAATCAAATATGTGATTAGTCATATCATGTTATGTTGTTAATAACCTTCTTGGAAGTCAAATTGGTGAACACTCATTTATTAGATATAAGATTCATGGTCGATTTTACGTGGATGGGGTTTAAATACTTGTTATGAAGTTATAAAACTAGAATTTTTAAATCAAAGATTACAATAATCTTTTGACATCGACTTAGACACCCTGTCAGCGACAACTTAAAGGTAAAAACCGATAGCGTTGAAGGTTTTGTTAATGAAATTTTGATCGGTTGAGGGCAACCGGATACCTTGAAGTAGTTGTATTTCTTGGGTCCAGTTTTCTGATTATCCAAATTTGAAAATATTTGAAACTAAATTCAAATTTTTAATTTTGGTTTGAATTGGTATAAATTGATAACACTGAAGGTTCAATTAATGAAAATTTTGACCGGTTGAGGGCTATCGGCTCCATGAACCAGTTGTGTTCTTTGGGTGATTTTTTGATTATCCAAATTAGAAACTTCTAAAACTAAATTTGAATTTTTTAATTTGGTTTGAAACTTGAAGTGTGAGAAATAAAAAATAAAACATATATGTAAAATATAAATTAATATATGTGTGTGTGCTCGCACGTTTTATAGAAATATAACAAATCATATAACTCAAATTCGAACTCGAATAATCTAGTTAGTTCGGTCTACAATTCATAATTATATAACCAAGTACAACATTCGATTCTAATAAGGAACCGGTTCAATTATTCAAGACCCATGTTTGAATTCGGTTAAGTTCGAATTTTATATATTTATAGTCTCATTTTAATAATGAGTGTGAAGCATGAACCCTCTTCTGAACATGTCAATTTTCCAACTTCCAAATAGAATTGAACCCGATTCAATGAATTTGCAAACATGAAAACAAGACATTAGTGGAACTATTGGGTCAATTTACATTCATAATCATATATGCAAGCCCACGTCATCATATATGAACAATCCCACCTTAAACACAAGGTTTTTTAATATTATCTACATCGTATATTTATATAAAACCATACGTTAAACATAAAACTATAAATATGGTGTCGAATTAAATTGATTTGTAAATAATTAAAATCATTTGTTAGGATAACTTAAAGAAATACTTACGTAACATTATTCTCTTAGGTAGCGTTTGATATGAAGAAATGATATATGAAAATGAAATGGACCATTGTGTGAAATGGAAAAAAATTTTTTTTGGTTGGTTAATGGAATGAAATTACCAATTACGCATGAAATTTCATTTCCTCTAAACAACCCAAAACCATTCCTATGCTCACCCTTGTTTTTTTTTTTCCATTCTATTGTCTCTTTCACATTCATTTCCACCACCACCACCAACCGCCACCGCCACAACCACCACCAACCGCCACCGCCACCACCACCAACCGCCACCGCCACCACCACCACCAACCGCCACCGCCACCACCACCACCAACCGCCACCGCCACCACCACCATCAACCGCCACCACCACCACCACCTACCACCATCGCCACTGCAACCACCAACCACTATCACCGCCACACCACCACCACCACCTACTACCCGCCACCAATTGTCGCCCCCGCCACCACCACCAATTGTCGCCCCCCGCCACCACCACCAACCACAACCACCACCACCACCACCACCACGTTCGCCATGTTCACCACCACCAACAACCGCCTTTCGCCACCCATCGCCACCCACCGCCACCCACCGCCACCTCCACCAATAACAACAACAAAAGTCATCATCACCACCACCATTCCACCATTATATTCCTTTGCCCATTCCACTTTGTTTTTCATTTTATTCCTTCGTCCATTCCGCTACTCCATACCAAACAAACCCTTGTAATATAACATCATTTGTGATATAATATGTATTTGGGGTGTGTTTATGGTTTTAGATACGCGATTAGCGACAACTGATAAGTTTTACATGCGTATTTTTTCTTGGATTTTTTTAAATCAAGTTCACTTATTTGATATGTTTATAACTATCACCCCAAACCCATAAATTTATAGAAAAATGATTTGAAACTTGAAAGTGTTGATTCAGTACCACGAGTAACAAAACTTTTTAAAGTTCAATGGCTTACGAAGGGGATAAACTGGGGAAAAAAGATGGGTTTCATATTTTACCCTTAACAAGTAAAACATCAAATTCTATATACACTTAATTAAAAATTTCGATAGATATCCCCAACGAAATGCCACGTGTCAACTTGATATCCGAAGCAAAATATCCAAACCAATATGAAAAAGATCCGATTAGACCACAATGTAGACGAAAACCACAAATTCCAGACGGGGAAAAGCAACTCATGAAGATAGGCTCGAATGTTAGCGAGATGAACCAAACCATAAAATACGAGTTTGAACATCGAATATGCCATTGATAGCAACACTTCATTTCATGGAACATACATAAACCGGAAACAAAACGAGAAAGATCAACAATTATTCACCAAGTCAAAAACCATATTTCAAGACTTGAGCTACGAGGTATCCTACAAATGAAAGAGGATATCACAAAAAGTTACACATGGGGAGTAATTTTCTTTAATTATATAATTTTAGTTATTAATAAAATGCATTTTTGAATTATATTTATATAAACTAAAATCATTTTTGTTATGTAATAACAAAAAGATTAGGGAAGAATGAAAACAAAGTTAGGAAGGATAATAAAAAGATTAGGGAAGGCAATGTAGATGTGATATGGAAGAGGGAGAGGTTGTGGGAAGTGTGAAAGTAGTTCACTATGAGGGAGTGAGGATGGTGACACTAAGGTGAGAGTATTTATTTTCCTTTTTTTAAATTATTATTTTTCTTTTAATCCCTCTATCTATTTACTTACATGAACTTACAGGGCGCTCACAATGTTATAATATGTGAAATAACAAGAGCGCCCCTGAAAGGGTTCGGGTGTCTGATCGTACACGCCTCGTTTTTCAAGGTGTCCACAATTTAAAAAAATTATACATATATTTTTAAATATATAAAATTATTTTAAAATGAAAACTTATAAAAAATATAAATTGACAATTATAACTCGAACCAATTTAAACCTAACATGTTAATAATTTTAGAACGTCCAAACTAGCTCATCTAAAAACCATTCGACCCAAATAATAATTTAGTCTAAAT
>CM046046.1:44309467-44488704 GCA_025215565.1 Flaveria ramosissima
TTTTTAAATAAGGTCATATCAATGGTACCACGAGAATAACCATTGCTTAAAAGATATTGTGTAAGAGTCTCATACCAGATTCTGGGTGCTTGATGAAGGCCATACAAAGATTTATCAAGCTTATACACTTTATCAGGAAAATCAGGATCTTCAAAGCCTGGTGGTTGACACACATATATCTCTTCATCAATGTCGCCATAGAGAAAAGCACATTTCACATCCATCTGGTACACTTTGAACTGTTTATGAGCAGCATGAGCAAGAAATATACGGATTGCTTCAAGACGAGCAACTGGAGCAAAGACTTCTGTATAATCAATTCCTTCTTCTTGAGCAAAGCCTTGCACTACAAGTCTAGATTTGTTTCGCACCACCACCACACCCCGATCATCTGGTATTGTTCTTAAATACCCATTTTGTACCAATTGGATACTTGTTGGGAGGTAAATCAACTAAAGTCCAAACCTTAAGCTTCCTGAACTGTTGAAGTTCCAACTGCATAGACTCTACCCAACACGTATCTTGTAGAGCAGCATGAACATTTTTAGGAACAATTTGAGAAATAAGCATGAGAAAAGACAAACATTAATCAGACCGATTGACTTTCGTGTGCGAACACCATCAGAAACAGATCCAATTACATTATCAAGGGATGATCTTTCAAAGTTTTATAATCACCTAAAGAAGGAAAGATAGTTTGAGAAGTATCAGCCGGCCGGAGAAAGAGTAGATGAGGTGTATCAATGACAGGTTTGAATCAGGTAAGTTAGGAGATGTAGGAGATAAAGAATCATAGATAATGGAGCTTGATCAGGCATCGGAGACGATGAGCTGACCTCAATTGAAACAGCATCATTACTTGTGGAATTGATGGAACAGACGATGAAGATGATGGAATAATATTCGTTTGAGTACATGGACTTGACGTATCATCATCGAAAACGGCAAATTAAATGAGTTGAACACAGTATCGGAATCAAAGAACCATGCAGGTTCAGATTTAACTTCAGAAGAATTGATTCTTGCCAGTCAACATAAAATGACTCTTGAACAATACGTGTTCTCTCTTGTTGTAAACTCGGTATGCCTTTTGTGAAGAAGATATCCAACAAAGTAACATTCGTCAGAAACAGCCCCAAATTTTGTCTTTTGAGCTTGAGTATTCAGAAGCGTACAAGAACATCCAAATGGGCGAAAGAAATCAATTAGTGGCTTCCTCTTATGAAAAAGTTCATAAGGTCTCTTCACTTATCTTTCACAATTAGCACTCTGTTTAAAACATAAGATGCACAATTAACAAACAGCTTCAGCCCAGAAAATGACAGGTAATGATGATTCTATCAACATTGTAGCAGCTTCCACAAGAGTACGATTCTTTCTTTCTGCATTCCGTTCTGCTGGGGTGTTCTTGCAGCACTAAATTGTCTCACGATCCCTTTTTGAGCACAAAATGAGTCAAGAATCTGATTTTTAAATTCAGTGCCATTGTCACTTCTTAATCCCATAACTCTTTTCTTACTACTGACTGATCAATAGAAATGATTAATTTCTGCAATTCCTCTGCAACTTCACTTTTGTGAGCAAGAAACCTCACCCATGAATAACGTGAAAAATCATCTGTAACAACAAGACAAAAGGACTTTTTAGCAATGGATTTAACACTAATTGGCCCAAATAAATCAGTATGTAACAACTCTAGAGGACTTGATATGCTATTTAAAAGTTTAGGCTTATGAGGTTTCTTATGTTGTTTCCCTTTGGCACATGCCATGCATTTTCAGTCACAGAGAAATCTTTTAAAGGAAGTCCTCTAACAAGATTGTTTCTTTACTAATTTATTAATTATCTTAAAATTGACATGGCCTAATCGACGATGCCACAAGAGTGACTCAGATGTTGATGCTTTTGAAGAAGACAAGTTGCAGAAGCTTTGGACTCATTAGAATTCATATCAAGAAGATATGTATCGTGTTTCCTTGGAGCACGCATGAGAATTAAATCTTCTGGAATAGCTATCTCTGATTTCAAAAATAAACATTCGTCAGATTTAAATAGAACTGGAATATCTTTATCACAAATTTGAGAGACGCTCAGAAGATTAAATGCCAATTCAAACATGGTTGACTTTTTCCAGAGTAAGAGAGCCATTGGTAACTTCTCCTTGTCCAATCATTTTTCCACCCTTCTTGTCTCCAGCAAATGCCACATATCCTCCATCGATAATTCGATAATTAGTCAACAAATCCTTTAATCCCGTCATGTGTTTGGAACAGCCGCTATCAACATGCCACAGACTGTTTACAATCTTTGAAGAAGATCCCTGAAATGAATGAACAAATCATTTAGCCAGGAGTAATAGGGACCCAAGATTGAACAACCTTTGTTTTTAAAGAAGCTGATTTTTTATGAAAGAATTATTAACCAATTTTGTCAATTTATTCCAAAACAATTTCTATTAGAGGATCTTTCAATCAAAGGACAATTTTTGATAAGATGATCCTCTTCACCACACCTGAAACAATGATGTTGGAATCTAGGTCGATGATGTGATGAGGTAAAAATAGGATCAATAATAATCTCCTCATCACATTCAGACAAACTAGAATCAACATCACTGAATGTCTCATACATCTCATGATGTTTTGTTTATTTGACTCAGAGTTATTCTTTACAAAATCAGAACTTGATTCTTCTGACAAATCAGTAAAACTCGTACCATTGGTACCAGTTTCAGATGAAGAGAACTGCATTTTTCTGAAGATGTCATATTTAATGGTATGAAAGATGGAATAGGTTGAGAAAAGAACTTTTCAAAAGATTAGTTTTAAGTTGCTCAGTTGTTTTAGTGTGAAACATCAGATTCATTGCATTCATAACCAGAACAAAAATCATCACTATTAAGATTTGAATTACAAGATGAAATAGAACAATCAGGAGAACATGAGACATTCAAGTCTGTTACATTTGAACTAGAAACAAACACTGAATTTAAACTAGACTTATTATCTAAAACAGACTGCTGTTTTTCAGGTGTACTAGAACTAGTGCATCCAAGCCCACTAGTTGGTCCATAGTCGTAGTCTTCACGAATGTACTTAGAGTTATTCCCAACTAAACCTGCAGACATACTGTCAGTATCTGATTTGATTAAATCATTAGAAGGATGAGGAACAGGCATAGGAGAATAACAATATGTACTAGGAGGAGGATAAACCTGTACATTTTCATAACCCAAACCAGTTTTAATTCTTGCTCCCCGTTGAGATTTACAAAGATCATCATGTTTCATTCCAGAAATAGTCCATTTATCTAACTTTGACTGAAGTTTGCTTGCTTCAAATTCAGCAGAGCAACCCGTTCAGTCAAAGTATTAATCTCTACATTCCTTTCCAAAACAATTCTTTTAAATGATCAGTTTCTTTTAAAGCCTCATTTAATTTCACAAAATATTTTGATTCATTCATTTTAAGTTCATCATTAATTCGTTTTAAATCCTTTTCATTATCAATTAACAAACGATTAGCCTTATAAACCCCAAAAAGTCTAATTTTGCAAGCAGATGAGCACATATCCTGTATTACCTCATAAGGAAGTCCCATTACCATCTTTTCGGCAGCTAAAGCTTTATCGCACATGCATACTGGAGTACTCGATTTCCTTTCCTCAACAGTAGCGGCCGCATCATCCTTCTCTTTTCCTTTCACAGCTTTTGAATCTGTAGTTTTCTCTTTCTTCTCTCCATCATCCTTCTCTTCTTTCTCCTTTACTAACTGAAGATTCATTCTCTCCTTTGAATTCCTTAAACACACACAAACTCATCTTCTCAACTTCCATCTCATCACTTTTCACAATCTCAGCAACTAACGCATGATTTATTTCAGATCTTGTTTCTTCCACCTCTGCACTCCAGTCAAAATTAGAAATCAAGGCTGACTCCTTTTTTGAATTTCCCTCTTCCTTTACTTTCTCTGCTGTCAATCTTGGCACTCCAGTGTTACTAGGATCTGTGACAATTGGTAATGGACATTCACGTTTAAAATGTCCCAATTGTTTACAGTTGAAGCATCTCAATTTTGACTTGTCAAATCCTAGTTTTGAGGTTGATGATTGACCACCGAAGTTCTTTCTTCCTGTTCTTTCCATGAACCTCCGAGCTCTTAAAGTTAACATTGCCATTTGCCATTGAATGTCAGTTTCTTCCAAATCATCAGGATCAACTTGATACATATCCTCCATAGTCATTCCTTTACCTTTCAATTCACCAGCAACAAGAGCTTCATAGCTCTGAACAAACATTCCAAAAAGAGCCATTGTTTCAGATGGAATAGTAGTTTCAGCATTCACCTTAGAATTTCCCAATTCCTACTTTCCAACATGATTACTACCACTTGAGAAATTATTGTATTGCTTCCCCCCTTGAATTGGATTCTGACTGTGAGAGTTTGCAGCGGATGACAATAAAGCAGCATTTTGAGAAAACCAGGTGTGGGCATCATAGTCTGGTTAAATTCTCTTCTTTTCATATCCAACTCAAAAGATTTCAACTTATTAATGATATCCGTCAGCTTATAATCTGTAAAACCTCTTTCTTGTTTGAGCATCCTCACTTGAAGACTCCATTGTGGTGAAGAGAATCGAGAAGCCTATTAACTTGTTCACTGTTGGAGAGTCTTTCATCATACTTCTTCAGAGTGCTTGAAACAGTTAAGAATCGATTTGTAAGATCTGTCAAACTTTCATTCTTATATCCTACAAACGAATTGAAACTCCTTTTCGCTTGAATACTCTTGTCTTTCCCAGATCTGCATTCCCATCAAAGAATTCACAGAGAGCATCATAAAGAGATTTAGCATTTTTATGCTCTGCAAAACGATTGTAGATGTCAGGAGCCAAGCAAAGAGTTAGAGCACCAATGCTTTTTGATCACGATCAATCAGTTTCAGATCTCTTTCAGTATAAGAATGGATCTTTATTCTGAGAAACGACATCACCAACTGTAACCGTAGGTATATGAGGACCTGAAATACTCGACTCCCATTGATTATGATCTGTATAGAAAAAGAAAGCCTTGAGACATCTCTTCCAATCTTGAAAATTATCTCCATTAATGAGTCTTGGAGGTCTATTAGGAGCAACACTTTCAAGATCCGCAAGTGTGAGAGTAGTTAATTTTGACATGATAGTTTCGCAGAAAGATTGGTAATTTCGCTGGTAAATTCGCTGACAAATTCGCTAACAACTTCGCTGAGAAAGCAGACTTGCTTAACAGTTTCGCTAAAACACTACTATTGCAAACACTTTCGCAAACACAGACACTTTCTCTTGCAATTTCAGCAGCACTTTCGCTTGAATCAGAGACAACTATTGCTTAGTTTCGCTGCTAATTTCGCAGGAAAAAAGCTTGAACTTTCGTTCAGAAATAGATTCGGCAGCACTTTCGCTTGATAATTGATCAAAACACTGCTGAACTTTCGTTCAAGAAATACTTTCGCTGAAACTCTAGAAAACAACTTCAGATCCAAAATAACTCATAATTCGCTGAATAAAGATCACAGTTTCGCTGTAAGAACTGTAGTTTCGCTCGTCGATCTGAAAACCCTTTTTCACCCTTAAAATCAATCTGAAATCATCCAAAACTCAATGAATTTGAGATCTGATGATTGTAGAATCTTCCTCAATGAAGAACAAGCATAATTCAATCAATTTCCATCCCAAAAACAGCTGATAATCCAATGAGAATTGATTGAAACTAGATATTGACCAAAATCACCAAAACTCAACAATCAAGAGCACTAAGGCTCTGATACCATATTGTTGTCCCATGTGATCGATGAACAGTACAATTGATAGAATAGTTTGATCAATATCACATACATAAACTGAATAACAAACAATTGAGAGATGAATATGATGAATCAAGACATAATTGATATTCAAATGAACAAACTCACTCAATAACAATAAGCACAATTGTATTTCAATGAAGTAACTGCTTGAGAATGATAGTTTGCAACAGAATTCCACATTTAGGGTTTTGCAAACTTATCATGCAAAATGAAATGACAATAGTATATATAGCAGTCATAGTTTCGCTGACAGTTTCGCTACAAGCGAAACTGTCATGCCGAAACTATAGTTTTCACCCGGCAGAACACAAGTTCGCCGGGTTAACCAAAACAGCAAACTATGAGCGAAACTATAGATTCGCTCACAGTTTCGCTGGACTGCCAAAACTGCTAATAACTACTATCAAAATACAAATGAAACTAACACAAGTCCTATTACAATGTAAAGTAAACATCTATACTAAAGTGAGTCCAACCTAACATGATCTTCATCCTTCATGACAGTGCCTTAGAATTTGTTCTCCTTCACTTCCATATACACATCTTCGAATGAGTTGGTCTGCACCGATTCTGAACAGATACGAATCCTCCCAATAGTAATGTTTGATATCAGTAAAGAACTTCTTCTTTTGCTGATAGGTCATTCTTTTGAGAAGGATTCCACTTGCAAAGTAATTTGCAAAATCGGCGAACCAAGGATGTTTATCGATTGAGGATTGAATGTGCATAAGGAATTCATGAGGAAAATTGTTGTTTATTTTGGCTTCCTCAGTTTGTGAAGGACTTGAATCCTCAAGACGCGAGAGATGATCAGCCGCTAGATTTTCCGCTCCTTTCTTATCACGAATTTCGATATCAAAATCTTGAAGCAGAAGAGTCCAACGAATTAATCTCGGCTTTGCATCTTGTTTGTTGAACAAATAACGAAGGGCTACATGATCGGTGTAAACAATTGTCTTTGAAAGGATGAGATACGAGCGGACTTTATCGAATGCGAAAACTACCACAAGAAGTTCTTTTTCGGTGGTAGTGTAGTTTTCTTGTTGTCGTTTAGGGTTTTGCTCGCATAATGAATTGGGTGAAATTGCTTGTCTTTCCTTTGTCCTAAGACAGCTCCTACCGCAAAATCGCTTGCATCGCACATGAGTTCAAATGGTAGCGTCCAATCTGGGGAAACCATAATTGGAGCCGTTACTAATCTCTCCTTAAGCAATTTGAATGCACTAATGCATTCATCGGAAAATACGAATTTCGCGTCTTTCTCCAGGAGTTGAGTCATTGGTCGAGCGATTTTTGAAAAATCTCTAATGAAACGACGGTAGAATCCTGCATGTCCTAAGAAACTTCTGATGTCTTTCACGGTTGTGGGATGCGGAAGTTTAGAAATAGTGTCGACTTTGGCTTGATCGACTTCAAGCCCGCTCGAGAGATTTTGTGTCCTAACACTATTCCTTCCGTAACCATGAAGTGGCACTTTTCCCAATTTAAAACAAGGTTAGAGTCTTCACATCTAACCAGCATCTTTTCCAGGTTTTCAAGACATTGCTCAAATGAGTTTCCAAAGATGGAAATATCATCCATGAAAACTTCCATTGAGTGTTCAATCATATCATGAAAAATTGCTACCATGCATCTTTGAAATGTAGCAGGATCATTACACAAGCCAAAGGGCATTCGCCGATAAGCAAATGTGCCATATGGACAAGTAAATGTTGTCTTTTCTTGATCTTCGAGAGCAATAGGAATTTGAAAATAACCTAAGAAACCATCTAGAAAACAATAGAACATTTTTCCAGACAATCTCTCAAGCATTTGGTCGATGAAAGGAAGAGGGAAGTGATCTTTCCTTGTGGCGTCATTGAGTTTACGATAGTCTATGCAAACTCTCCATCCTGTAACCGTACGAGTGGGAATAAGCTCATTTTTCTCGTTAGTTACAACAGTCATTCCTTCTTTCTTTGGAACAACTTGGACGGGACTGACCCAAGGCGAATCAGAAATATGGTAGATCAAACCGGCATCTAGTAGTTTGATTACTTCTTTCTTCACCACCTCTTGCATGCTGTTGATGCATGTATGTCCCTAGATCATGATTTGTAATGTAATAGATCTTGTCTGTCTGATTATGATGTAATATGTAATGATTAATGAAATGATATGGATTGTTTGTGATTTGTAATGTCTAATATTTCATTAATGAGTCGTTATTGAGTTGATTAATTGGGTTTATGATTGTTTGAATGGTTACACATAATGTTATATTAATTAAAACATTCAAACTTAACTTAATGAAGTTCTCATGCGAATGGCCCATGCGAATGGACCATACGCAAGAATAACTTCATACGATTGACTCAATCGCATGACTGAACCAGGAGACTGGATCAGTCGTATGATTGACACATAAGATTGGCTCAGTCGCACGACTGAACACTCAGTCGTGCGGATGAATCAACCGCATGGTTCAATCGCACGACTGAACCATACTTATGGCCCAGTCGCACGATTGAACAATACTAACCTATAAATAGACCCAATTCATGGAAAAAACGTAAGCATTCATACCATTACGATTCCAGACGTACCCTAGCCGTCCAGAAGCCTCCCAAATCGTTCTCCAAGTTCACAGAACACATTAGATCAATTCCCAATCGACTTCTAACGTTAGATTCAATTCTTGATTGATTCTTCGTGTGTTCTCACTGATTGGATCGCCAATCAAATAGGATTCCGTACTATTTGATTTGGTTAACACGCTAATCACTAAGTATTTCGTACAAATACAGGTCCTAACAAGTGGTATCAGAGCTTTGGCTCTTGATTACGTGTTGATTCAATCAAGATTGCATAAAAGTTTGTGTTTTTGCACTAAAAACGCAATCTTTGGTGTCAAAAGTGATCTTGGACGTTCCTTGCTCATCAAAGTTTGGTTTCTACGGACTTAGGCGATTAGAACTTGTGAAATTTCGAATTTTTACGGCTGAAACACGTCAAACCTAGAAAATTTCGCAAAACAGCAGCTTTAGTCGCACGAGTGACCCATTCGCACGACTGGACTCCATTCGCGTGACCCATTCGCACGATTGGACCTAGTCGCACCTTCATTCGGACAATTGAACCGTCCGTTCACATAGCTCATACGCACCAGATTCATTCGCACGACTGAACCAATCGCCCAGTTCAGCCGCACGATTGAACCAGTCGCAGAGTTCATACGCACGACTAGACCATTCGCATCCTTCAGTCGCATCAGTGAAAGTTTGTTTGATTAGACTTAAAGTTATTCGCCATGGAAGATCAGATGTCAGCCTTTACTGCTGGGAAGGACTCTAGGATACAGAATCTGCTGTTGCTTGAGAGTGAGGTGGGTAATCATAATAAACCACCAAAGCTCTTGACTTTAGATGAGTTTCCCCACTGGAAACAACGTTTTGAGATCTACCTCAATGGAGTAGATCCTAATCTGTGGGAAGCCATTGAGATTGGTTATAGTACACCGGTGGGAGCTGATGGAGTTAAGCTAACGTTAGGTGGGATGATAGACGCGCAGAAAGTTAAGTACAATGCAGAGAAAAGGGTTTATGCATTGATTACACAGTCTATCCCCAAAGACATATTCCACCAGTATTCAGAGAATAAGCAGTCCAAGAAACTGTGGGATGAGCTAGAGAAGAGGTATGATGGGAATGCTTCGTTGAAGGCAATCAAGGCCAAGGAGTTAAAGAAGGAATTCGATAACTTCTCATCGATTGGTAACGAGAGTTTAGACGACGTCATAGATAGATTCTACCACTTGATGAGCGAACTGCATACACATGGGGTGGAAACTACCATGGAAGAGAAAGTGAGTAACTTTGCAGACGGATTGCCTGACAAGTGGGCTTCTTTCGTGTCTAACCTGAGACAGAATGGAATGCTTGCAAAGCTGGATATTAATGACTTCATTCTTAAGTTGCGAGAGAAGCACTAAGGATGAAGTACAGAGCTCAGAAGTCTTCGTACATAAAAAAATCCAGCTTGTACAACGCCACGCCTCAAGCTAAGACATCTGGAGCACCTCTCCAGACTGCATTTGTGTCCAGCTCGTCGGGTCCTTCACATGCTTCTCCTTCAGGATCAGACACGTCAGGGTCGTCTTGTACCCACTATATTGGATCAGAAGCAAGTGCTACTAAACTGAAGACCGAGAACCTCGGTAATGTGACCGTGGAAGTAGCTCGAGAGCATATGGATCTTTTGGCTGCAGTGGTTCATTCATATGATGGACTTGTTGCCGGGAAGATTGGAAACTGCCATCTGGCAGACGAGGACTATGAGCAGTTGGACGAAATGGAGCTTGAGAGGATGGACATAATGTGGGCCTTAGCTAGTGCTGTCCGGAGGGCGAAGAAGTTTGTTAAAAAGACCGGACAGAACTTGGTAGCTACTAAGGATACCACATTTGGCTTTGACAAGAGCAAAGTGACCTGCTTCAACTGTGGAGAGAAGGGGCACTTCAAAGAGAATGTGTCAAGCCAAAGAAGACGGGTAACGGGAACCCGTTCTCGTCCTTTACTCGCCAAGACAAGCAAGCTTCCAGTTCTACTTCATCAAACAAGGATCCAAAAGCCTTGACTGCTCATGATGATGAAGGACAGGATTGGAGCTTTAGGTTTGTCTCACCAGGGGAATCAAACATTGCAAGTGTAGAAGATATTGATGATGATTCTGCGAGTGAAGGTGATCTAGCAGTTGAGATAGCGATGTCACACAGTGAAGACGCAACTGCAGCCGAGGTCAGTTACAAGCCTAAAGAGGAGACTTCCACGTCAGAGACAGAAAAGACAGAATCACCAGAACCAGAGACATCTGATGCTGCGTTGATGGCTAACTCTTCTGAACCAACTCAGGTAAGTACTACTGACCAAATGTTTGATAATCATGCTTGTTCTGCTTGTGATACTTTTAGGAATAGCATAGATGAAAAATTTGCTAGGTTATTAGATCATAATGATAACTTAGTAAAAGATTTTCAACTGTGCATTGAGGCAAATAGAGTATTAAAACAAAATGAGCATAGTTATAAAGAAAAGATAGACCTATTGACTAAACAGCTTAGGGAAACCGAAGTAGTTGCCTTTAACCAAGCAAATGACATTAGGTACTATCTAAACTCCCTAGAAGACACTAAGAAGCAAAAGGCAGTTCTAGAAGTAGAAGTAAACTATTAAAACAGAAACTGCATAGTTGGACTAGTTCTTCACACATAGTTCAACACTTAGTGAGAGAAAGGAATAACGGGGAGGGATTGGGTTACAAAGTGGTTCCACCACCACCTGAGACCTTGATGAACACTAAGACTAGACCAGTAAATAATAACCCCATCAAGGATCACGTGGTGTCTACTCCTCTTGTTAGTGATCCAGATACCTCATGTTCATCTACTGAATCTGGACACAAACAAAAGGAGGCCACTTCAAAGGCAAAGGGTAAATTGCCTTGTGTTAATCTGGAAAAGGAATTTGAAAAAGTTAACTTAAAGTCAGGGTCAAACAGAGTCAAATCAGAACCTAAAAGACTTCTAATGTTAATTTTTCACATGCTTCAAGTCAAAAACCAGTTAACCAAAAGAAAAGATGTTAAACAGGTTAAAACAGTTAACTTTGTTAAACCAGAGAAAACATCAAAAGAACCAGAGTCAAACCTAAAGTGATTGATGTTACTAGAGTGTCACACACTTCTCCACAAAGAAAGTTTAATCATAAAGTTGATAGCAGGTCATGCTACAACTGTGGAGAATGTGGACACATTGCTTCCTATTGTCCTTTCTATCAGACACCTAGGAAGAAGATTGACCTTCAGGACTCTAAGCCTAGGTCTTCTAAGAGGAGCTCTCTGACTCCACCTAGAAGAACTAGTGAACCTAAAGTTCAACCTGTAAGCCAGTCGACTGTTTATCATAAACAGGCCTTGCACAAATCTGGCTTATGGAAAGAGAAGTCATCCTGCGTGTCTGATACTGATGACAAGAAGGAACCTGAGCTACCCTCACCCTCTAAGGGTCAATGGGTGGAGTTTATGATGTGTGATGCCTCTGGGAAACCCAAGCCAGTAAAGGCTTGGGTTCCTAACCTAAACTAATTATTTACTTTGTATGTGCAGGGTGTTCGATACAGTGCTGAGACTAACACGTGGATTGTAGACAGCGGAGCATCCAGGCACATGACAGGAAAGGGCCCTTTTATCAAACGTCAAGCAAATAAAAGGAGGGCATGTTTCCTTTGCTGGAAACAAGGGAGGCTATATCACAGCTCAGGGAGAAGTGGGAAATCAGAAAGTTAAGTTTGATAAGGTGAACTACGTTCAAAACTTCAAAAACTTACTTTCTGTTTCCCAAATCTGTGATAAAGGATTTAAGGTCATCTTCGACAACAAGAAGTGTTACGTGCTGAAGAAAGACTACGTGATCCCAGAGGACCAAGTTCTGATGACTGCTTCAAGATATAAAGACCTTTATGTCTTGGATCTGTCAACAGCTGCTACAACGGATCATGAGGTTCAGTGCTTTCTATCTAAAGCTACTGAGAAGGATTCAATCTCCTGGCATAGGAGAATGGGACACATTAGTCAAAGGAAGATGAATCACTTGATTCAGAAGGATTTGGTGAGAGGAGTTAATGTCAAGAACTTCCAGCTTCCTGACTTTTGTGTAGCTTGCAAGAAAGGCAAACAGACAAAGAAGTCTCATAAGGAAAAGAAAGTTCATTCAATAGAACTTCCTCTTGAACTTCTTCACATGGATCTGTTTGGTCCAGTCAGTACAAAGAGCATTGCAGGCGACTTGTACTGTTTTGTGGTCACTGATGACTACTCAAGGTTCACTTGGGTAATGTTTCTGAAATCCAAATCAGAAACATTTGAGTCATTCAAGGAGTTAGTAACCACACTGGAATCTCTCTACAAGCTGAAGGTTAGACAAGTGCTCAGACAACGGGACAGAATTCAAGAACCAGTGGATGGAGGCATACTGCAAGGAAAAGGGAATTGTGCATCAATTCACTTCTGCCTACACGCCTCAGATGAATGGCGTTGCTGAGAGAAGAACAGAAGCTTGATAGAGACAGCACGGACTATGCTGGCAGACTCGAAACTGCCTATCCATTTCTGGAATGAGGCAGTGGCAAATGCATGTTATACACTGAATCGAGTCCTGATAGTCAAGCGCCACGGAAAGACATGTTACGAGCTACTACAAAGACGCAAACCGAATTTGGAGTATCTTGAACCTTTGGCGCGCCGTGCACACTTCTGAAGAAGACACAAGAAGGAAATTCAGCGAGAAGGCGGATGAAGGAATCTTTCTAGGATACAACATACCGAACAAGCGAGTTTACAACAACTCAACGGGTCTTGTAGAAGTGTGGTGTAATGTTGACGTTCAGCGATATACCACACCACCTACAGGCAAAGGACCCGCCTACTTCTTCGACTATGATGGATTCTTCTTCAAGTCCTTCAACATCCCTCTCTCTCCCGGAGGATGAGTTAGCTACTAGGATGATGTATGATATCCTGAATACACCATCTAGCTCACAGGGAGAATTCATCTACTCAGTCAGGGGGAGTAGTCAATGACAGTGACTCCTCCTCTGAAGATGAAGCTGAAGCAGATGACCAAAACAGTCAGGAGAACAGGTTCCAGTTCCTGAAAGTCCACAAGCATCTACCATGATGCACCTTCGACTTCGGAACCTCAAACTCCATCTACCTCAGATGCAGAACCAAATGTTCATAATCTTGGCTCTGAGGTAGCTGTTCCTACCACTCTAGGATCACGACTAAACGTCTATCATCCCCTTGACAATGTCATTGGGGATGTCAGATCAGGAGTACAAACCCGAAATCAGCTAACTCAGCTGAGTACGCCTCAGTTATGGAGAAAGGTTACATTCATGATGGTGCTTATCGGTGTTTTGGTCGCAGTTTGAGCCAAAATATGTCAGTGATGCACTAAATGATGAGGCGGGGTGAGTGCCATGCCAAGAAGAACTTCTGCAGTTCAAGAAGTTAGGTGTATGGACTCTGGTTGATAGACCTAAAGGGCTTAAAGTCATTGGCACCAAATGGGTCCTGAATGCAAGAAGGATGACCAAGGGTCATTATCAGGAACAAAGCTCGATTGGTGGTTCAAGGTTTTCTCCAAGTCGAGGGGATTGACTACAATTGAGGTTTGCACACCGTGGCAAGGATGGAAGCCATTCGTATTCCTTGCTATGCATCGTACATGAAGATTAAAGTCTACCAATAGATGTGAAGAGTGCATTCCTTCATGGGGAAATAAGAGAAACAGTCTATGTCAGTCAACCCGAGGGAATTTGAAGATCCTTATCATCGGGATAGAGTACAAGCTCGACAAGCCTTTATACGGGCTCATCAAGCTCCAAGAGCTTGGTATGAGAAACTCTCGACTCATCTTGTGAAACACGGCTTTCCCAGGGGAGTCATTGACTGCACGCTGTTTATTAAAGAAAAGGATGGCGACCTATTGCTCGTACAGATCTATGTTGATGACATAATTTTCGGTTCAAAGCACGAAGAGTTATGCAAAGAGTTTGAAGCAGTTATGAAGAAAGAGTTTGAGATGAGTGCTATGGGGAGATGAAGTTCTTTCTCGGCTTACAGGTGGATCAGACTCCAAATGGGATCTTTCTACATCCGACCAAGTATGTAGGAGATATTCTCAGTCGCTTTGACACGGAGAATGCTTCTGCTGCTGGGACTCCACTTGCTACGAATCACGACATAGCACCTGATGAGAGTGGAGATCTTGTAGATGCCACGATGTACTGAGGAATGATTGGATCCCTTATGTATCTCACTGCCTCAAGACCTGATATTATGTATGCTACATGTTTATGTTCTAGATATCAGGCTAAACCTAAGGTCAACCATCTGATCGGGGTCAAGAGGATTTTTCGTTATCTGAAGGGTACACCCACACTTGGATTGTGGTACCCTCATGATGATGACTTTGCGCTTACCGCGTATAGCGACTCGGATTACGGGGGGCTGCAAGATGAATTACAAGTCTACATCAGTAGGGTGTCAATTTTGGGAGAAGATTAGTTACCTGGCAGTGTAAGAAGCAGAATCGGTGCATTGTCAACCTGTGAAGCCGAATATGTTGCCGCTGCAAGTTGCTGTTCACAAATCATCTGGATTCAACAGCAAATGCGGGATTATGGTTAAAGTTCTCTTCTACTCCTATTTTTGTTGATAACTTCGCTGCAATTGCAGTAACAAAAATCCGGTTCAACATCCTAAGACCAAACATATCGGTATTAAATACCATTTCATGAGAGACTGTTTTGAAAAGAACTTAATTGATGTGGTTAAAATTAATACTGATTTTCAACGCGCTGACCTCTATATTAAAGCCTTTGATAACCACGTTTTCAATATTTCTAGAGGTCAACGGTGTTAAAAAGAAAAGTGAGTTATTCCTGATGATGATAATGTGTAGTCGATGTAGTTTAGTTAAAGTTTTCCTTTATTTTATTTTATTTTATTGTCTATTTTAGTCTGTTTAATTTAAACTCATGTTATTTTGCTATTTATTAAAATCTTAAAATAATTAAACCAGTAATGATTTTAGTATTTTAGGGGGAGAATATGTCAGCAAGTTAACATAAAAAAAAAAACACGACGGAGAAGGAGTGGATAGCTGAGATAAGGTAGATCGTATCTGTGATACCGATTCAAAACTTTGGAAAATGATAGTACACAGGAACAAATCAAGAGGGACTTTAAAAACTTAAGTTTTGAAAAGATGCAAAAATTTAAGTATAAGTCTGTGTAGTCTAGGCAAAACAAAAGGGAAGATGATAGAAAACTGGTAACTCCTAAGGTAACACAAAGAAAGTAGACCTAGAGGTTGCTAGACCACAAATGATATGTCGGTAGATTCAACACAATAGATGATAGACCTGACTGGTGATCTCAAGATCAAACTAAGTTGTTCAACTGACTGTGGGCTTCCATCTTATCACTGGTTAACACAATCAACAATATTCCAATAAGGGGTAATGAGCATGTAAACGCCGCAAATGTGTGCGGATGACCATAATTAGAGCAAAGCAAGAAAAAATGAAAGACAAATGCTATAAAGCTAATGACTTAGGTTGTTGGTGCATTTTGAAATAAGCTGCTCTAACAAGGAGATAGGTTGTGTGCCTCTCTGCTGTGCGATGGCACTGACCTGAGGATAAGCATAACCTAGATATTCTAGAATTCATTGTTGTTTGCCGCCTCTCTGCTGTGCGATGGCACTGACCTAAGGACTGGCTTTCTTTGAAAGCTCTAAGAATAGTCTCTTCTTGTAATAATACCCGTAGACCGCTCAAAAGCTCCTGAGGAATGTTGATTACCATATAAGTGTGGGATCCACAAATGTTGGTTGAAATAATTAAACTAAATCAATCACCAGTCTGTGTCAAAAGTTTGTATATGGATTTAAGTGGACAAACATATTGACAATCATTGTGGCTGCAATTCTCAAAAGTTCAAATCAATGTGAAAGTCTAAGAGTTCCAGTATGATTTCCTTAAGTTGCTAATGACTCTGGATGAACACCAAGAATGGAGCATCAAAAGATTTTGATAACAAGTCCCAAATGATTTGACTTGCCTGTATGATTCCAAAATGAATTGGTCCAGGTATGGTCAATCCAAGTTGAAGCTGTTTATTCCAGAACCAAATCCAGTAGATGTCCATCTTAGGATTTATCTCTCACAAAAAGCCAAAAACAAGTCTTGTTTTGAGTATTTAGTTTAAATTTTCTAAGTTAGTTAGTAGTTTTAGTTTGTTAGTTTGTCGGATTACATGAGGAAAATCAGTAAGGAATCAACTCACTAAAAGGGTCATGTCTGAGATGACCACATGTGCTTTAAAAGTTTAAAACAGTCATGTCTAAGGTGACAAAGTGTTTAAAAGGGTCACGTCTGAGGTGACTAAATTGTTTAAAAGGATCACGTCTGAGGTGATCAAAAGGTTTTCAAGTTAAAATGATCATGTCTGAAATGATCAAAAGCTCATAACGTTAATTTCAAAAGTTAAAAGGGTTAAATGTAAATTGGTGAAAATGGCAGAAAATTAACTAAGTGTGACCCATTCGCACGAATGGACCATGAGAATGGACCATCCATGCGAATGGCTCCCACTCGTACGAATGGACCATGAGTATGGACAATCCAACCGAATGGCCCATACGAATGGCCCAGTCGGAGGCTTAAGGGCGAACGAGTAAGTCAGTCGCACGACTGAGATCCAGTCGGACGACTGAAGAAGGGCGACTGACCCAATCGCACGACTGAAAGGGCGTATGAGCTCAGTCGCACGATTGAATCTAGGTTAGTATAAATAGAGGGGGAGTCGGTCGCAGAGACTCACCACCCTCAAAGAAACCCTAAATCGCACGACTTAACTCCAATCTGCCAAAATTTCATTTGATTCCTAAAAACCCCCGTTTCTTGATTACTGATCATTTCCATCGACTTTACAGGTAATTTGCGGTAAAGAGAAACCAAAATAACGGTCAATTTGATTCCATGTCTGCAAAATCAGACCCGAAAGCAAACCGATACTTAAACGGCCTAATAACCTAACTTAACTACTCAAACAGATGAAATTAAGTTTGTTAGGGGTTATAAGAACGTATTGCGAGTCAAATGAACCAGATAACGATGTCTAAAACTCAAAAATGGTGAAAAAGTGAATTTGAATTGAACAGTCAGTACGACTGAACCATGCGATTGGACAGGCTGATGAACTTCAGTCGCACGACTGAAGGGTGCGATTTGCCTAACCGCACGACTGAACCATGCGTATGAAGCTCAGTCGCACAACTGGTGTAACCGCATGAGATTACATGCGCATGAGTCCAGTCGCACACTCAGTCGTACGCATGAGATCATTCGCACGTCTGAATCTCAATCGCACTGTTCAGTCGCACGACTGATCTCAGTCGCACAACCTCAATCGCATGACAGAAACATTTTCTTCAAGTTTAAGTGTTCATGATGTTCTTAGCCAAAGGTACTAATGTTATGTTGATATGTGTTACAGATGGCGAGTCGATGGACCATGAGCACGAAGCATAACATATGTGCTCATCTGGATTTGACATCCAGGAACGCTGCTGATTTCTCAGGCATCATCACATTTCTGCTGAGATCAAGGATTGCACATGCCATCTCTACACCTTGTACTCCTTATAGATCAGTTCAGCAGGCCTTCTGGGAAGGCGCTACCGTTGATAGATCCTCTGAGCCTCACTGCATCAGGAGTACGATCTTTGGTGAGGCTATTACCATCTCAGAGGAGGATCTAAGGATCGTTCTACAGTTAGGGGATGACGCTGATTGTCCTACTCGTTTACACCCCCTCACGGTCAGAGGATGTTTTCTGAGAGCCAAGTACTCTGGGGACATCAATGCTGGGGTACTCAACAAGAGTAACCTCTGTCCCCAGTTCAAGTATCTTGCGCATGTTCTACTCAAGTGCATAGCTTCCAGGAAGGGAGGCTTTGACGAGCTATCTGATCAGATACAGAACGCGTATGCTGCGTTGGTGCTGAACCACCCGTTCAGCTTCTCCAAGATGATCTTCACCTATCTGGTGGAGAACATTGAGGGGAAAGGGAAGGAGGGCTTCTGCATGTATTTGAGGTTTATGCAGATGATTATAGATCAGAAGCTCCCTCCCTGCCGAAGGAGAAGGAGGATGCGGTGAGGTGCGGTAGTGTGTCGAGGTCATGGATGACACTACGTTGGGGAGGATGAAGGTGTACAGGGGGAAGTAGGTGAAACCCCCTGTCAGGAGGTTGTTTGGGCATCTGGCCCGTACAGACTACGTGGTGCCAGCCAAGAGAAAGTGGCGCCACGATGATAGTGATTCCGATGTGGAGCAGATTGCTCTACCAGCTCATGATTCGGATGATGATGATAGTGGAGACGCCGGGGACGATATGCCTGCTCCACCGAGAGGCACTGTGTCTGATGTTATTCCCCCGGTGTCTGCCCTTGCCGGAGATGTTGCTGAGACAACCGGATTTCATCAAGAGTTTGTTGTTGGGTGAGGAGGAGGAGGAGTCTGATGAGGAGCCCCTCACGTGAATTGTAGGAAGCAAGGTTGTTCCCACAGAACACGGGCTACGGGTGGTTGGTGAACACCCGAGAGACTCCAGAGAGACTGAGACTGACCCGAGTTATGCTCCGGGTTCAGCAGGCAGGGTTGCAGGGGGAGCATCCACTTCCACAGGGACAAGGAGGAAGAGGATGGCTCAGCCCCATGGTATGAAGAAGACGAAGCGTCGGTTGACCTTCGTTACTACGGTAGCCTCTACATCCACTACCACAGCCACCACTACCACCTCCACTGATATACCATCCACGACCACAGCCTCCACATCCACCACAGCTACCACAGCCACCACATCCACTACAGCTACCACAGCCACCACCATACCTACCACCACAGTACATATCCCATCCACCACCATACCATTTACACACCCACCTCACCCCACCATTTACCGACCCATATTCACTACAGCCACCACCCACCACCTCACATCATGCCGGACCGTCAGCCCATACCTCACATTCTTATGGATCACTTTACCTCCAATCGGGGTAGAGGAACAGCTGTCAGCGCTAACCGTATGGTGATGCGCTTGCTAGCTGCCGACGAGGAGAAAGCTGCTCAGATACGCTAGCTTACCGACCTGACTGCTGCCCAATCTTAACAGATGGCAGAGCAGGCTCGTGTTATAGAGCAGCAGGCTCAGCTGATGGATGCACAGCGTGTAGAGATGTCCCAACTCCAGGAGCAACATGCCCAATCAGCCAAAAGGATAGAGGAGTTGGAGACCACCAACAAGACCATCATGCTGCGGTTAAAGGGATCAAGGATGAGCCCTTAAAGATCAAGGAAGGGGATGGAGATGATGGAGATGATGGTGATGATGAAGATGAAGATGATGATGATGAAGAGGATGATACTGAGGATGAGGAGGAGGAAACAGACAGTAAGAGGCCAGAGGGGAAGGACGATGATGACGAAGCAGAAGGAGGGGATGCGGCTGCATCGGCCTCTGCTTCAGGTCAAGAAAGAAGGTCGAAGAACAGACAGGACTAGTCAACGACCACCTCTGCTCCTCCGAGCGATGAGACTTTGATTCAAGATAAAAGTACAGACTAGATGTTTTATGTATTTATTTATTTTTGTGTTTGAATCATGTACTGAAAACATGTCTTGAATGTTTATATATTAAGTCAATGTACTTCTGTTTGATTACTTACTAATGATTATGTGTTGAATGTTTAAATCAAACAGTTCCAAATTATCAAAGAGATGAGTTTGATATTGCTCCCCTCCAACAGGTCAAGACTCAACTAACCATGATTCTTGATCTGCAAGGGATCGTAAGAAGGTCTGTGAGTTATACCCCTGAAGAAGGGGAAATAATTCATAACCTATCTAACGAGCAACTCGCAGAGATCTTCAGGCTCAATCCGGATGAAATAGTTAAAGATGCTCCAACAGTTGATTTGACTAGTGATGAAGAGCTCAATGATGTTGATGAAATCGAGGTCGAAGATATCACTGCAGAGTAGTACCCTCAGTATGCTGACAACGAGGGTAATGTGGTCCCCAATCTGGGTGAGTCCCTCGTCAGTGATACTTTTGAGGTACTGAACAAGATGGAGCAGGAAACTGAGAAGGCAGAAGGAACAGCCCAAGCCTCAAATGATGATGTTGACATTCGAAAGGCTGAGTGGGCTGCATGTTTTGAAGAAGAAGTGAGCGCCCAACGTGCTGCACCAAAGAAAGATGCCTACACCAAGCTCTACAGAGTCAAGAAACACCACAAGGTGTCAGGCAGGATTATTGCATGGGCTTATTTTGATAATCTTAATGCTTATGCAGTTAAGAGAGAACAGGGCATAGAGTACTTCAGATTCCCACATGATCTGAAGACTCTACCAGGTTTTGAGCTCAACCAGCTGGCTAAGCTAAAGCTTTTGTATGCTGACCCGAGAAAGATGTTAGGCTGGTTCGAGGCTGCCTTTAAGAAGGAGTACCACACCAGATGGGTTAACTTCAGCCCCAACAGCCGACTAGGTACATAAGAAGGTCTGAGGTTGATGCCATTACTGGCAAACCCAAGATACTGTTGAAGTGGAGTCCTCCGCGCACAATGTTGAGAATCCCACTTAGGGAAATGCCACAGGACTTCACTCCACACTTCAAATGGTGGTACTATGATTGGAGAATAACTGAAGCGGTCATAGTCTTAAGCAAAGAGGGACAAATGGATACGATCAGGGTATTCGACCCGATGTGGCTTACTAACTTGTCGGCTAATGATGTCTATACATTATACAAGTGGCCACTGTTCTATGACACGCAAGATATTGTACAAGCCCTCCAGTTCCAAAATGTTATACGACTCTGCTTCGCATTGAGATTCACGCGGGAGTCATCAAAGAGGAGAAGTACAAGAAGTACAAGGAGGTTATGCAGAAGACAAGAGATTAGAGAGATCTAGGTCCAAGGGGAGTTATGTTGATGCATGTATGTCCTAGATCATGATTTGTAATGTAATAGATCTTGTCTGTCTGATTATGATGTAATATGTAATGATTAATGAAATGATATGGATTGTTTGTGATTTGTAATGTCTAATATTTCATTAATGAGTCGTTATTGAGTTGATTAATTGGGTTTATGATTGTTTGAATGGTTACACATAATGTTATATTAATTAAAACATTCAAACTTAACTTAATGAAGTTCTCATGCGAATGGCCCATGCGAATGGACCATACGCATGAATAACTTCATACGATTGACTCAATCGCACGACTGAACCAGGAGACTGGATCAGTCGTATGATTGACACATAAGATTGGCTCAGTCGCACGACTGAACACTCAGTCGTGCGGATGAATCAACCGCATGGTTCAATCGCACGACTGAACCATACTTATGGCCAGTCGCACGATTGAACAATACTAACCTATAAATAGACCCGATTCGTAGAAAAACGAACGTAAGCATTCATACCATTACGATTCCAGACGTACCCTAGCCGTCCAGAAGCCTCCCAAATCGTTCTCCAAGTTCACAGAACACATTAGATCGATTCCTAATCGACTTCTAACGTTAGATTCAATTCTTGATTGATTCTTCGTGTGTTCTCACTGATTGGATCGCCAATCAAATAGGATTCCGCACTATTTGATTTGGTTAACACGCTAATCACTAGGTATTTTCGTACAAATACCAGGTCCTAACACATGCTCGGGTTTAAACGTCTTTGAGGTTGAATGACGGATTTGAAGTTCTCTTCCATCAATATTTTATGAGTGCAAAAGGATGGATTGATTCCCTTGATGTCCATGATTTTCCATGCAATTGCTCGTTTGTGTGCCTTAAGCACATTGAGCAACTTGTTTTTTTCTCATCAATTGATAAGGCGGATGAGATTATGACAGGAAGTTGAGATGTGTTTTAAAGAAAAGCGTATTCGAGATGAGATGGAAGCTCTTTGAGCTCTAGGACTTGAGGGTCTTCGATAGAAGTTTGGCTTTTGGTTCTAAGTCTTGCTCAATGATCTCAAATGCTTCTTGATGAAATGATGTTCTCGTCAACTTCAAGTTCTGGAATGGTTTGGTTTTCACAGATGGGTTCGGTGATTGTGACTTCTATTAATTGAGTATTGCAAGCTTCATTTTGAAGGGCTTCCTTCAAATGACGGCTTATGATCGAATCGCAAGCATCAACGTAATAGAGTGAGTCATCATGATGTTGAGGGTGTTTCATGGATTGGCCTATATCGAAAGTTACTTCCTCCTCGTCTACTCTAAGCGTGAGTTTGCCTGTACAAACATCAATGAGGGCTCGAGCAGTCGCTAAGAAAGGTCGACCTAGGATAAGAGGAACATTTTTGTCCTCATCCATGTCTAGGATCACAAAATCAAGGGAAATACGAATTTGTCAATTTTAACTAAGAGATTTTCAACGATGCCCCTCGGATATTTGACAGAACGGTCAGCTAACTGGATGCTCATACGGGTAGGTCTAGGCTCACCTAAGTTTAATTTTTCAAAAACCGCATAAGGCATAAGGTTAATGCTAGCACCTAAATCAGCTAACGCATTACTGACAGAAAGATTTCCTATTAAGCAAGGTATGGTGAAACTTCCTGGATCAGTCATCTTTTGAGGTAGTTTGTTTTGAAGAACTGCAGAGCATTCCTCATTCAAAACTACGTGTGATAACTCTTCCAGCTTCTTTTTGTTTGACAAGACACCTTTTAAAACTTAGCGTAGTTTGGCATTTGTGCTAAGGCCTCCACCAAAGGCAGATTGATGTGGAGTTGCTTGAACAACCCAAGGAATTTGCCATATTGTGCCTCCATTCTTGTTGTCTCAAACGACCTGGATATGGAGGTGGTGGAACATAAGGTGGTGGTGGAACGTATTTCTTTGCTGGTTCTTCAATAACAACAGGTTGCTTTTGCTTATCACTCGCATTACTTGGAGTTTCAGTTTCTACTTCTTCAAGGATGGGTTGTAATGCGGGTGCATCACCTTGAGTGGTTTTGCCACTCCTGGTGGTGATGGCTTTGACTTGAGCATTAGGATTTGTCACAGTGTTGCTGGGCAAAGCTCCTTGAGGTCTTTCAGAGAGTTGTTGTGCTATTTGACCTACTTGGTGCTCTATGGTCTGTAATGATGCTTTGTTGCTTTTGATGTCAGCTTCGTTTCTTTGAACCTCTCCTCATTTCTTCGATCAGATTTCCGGATGTACTCATCTGTGGCTTGTGTGGTTAACAACAATTGCTGTAATAAGTCTTCCATTGATGATGCTCCACGGTCTTGGTTACTACTGCTTGGACCTTGGTATGGTGGTTTCTGTTGTTGGTAAGGTGGCCTTCGGTTGAATCCAGATGATTGTTGGTTACTGCCAGCATCTCTGTAATTCGAGTTGTTTCTCCAATTTGAATTGTATGAGTTGTTTGGGCCTCCTACGTAGTCAACATCTTCAACCATCATAACGCCTTGTGGGCACTCGTTGGTCTTGTGTGAATTTCCACATGTGTTGCATCGTGTTGGAGTTTTCTTTA
This sequence comes from Flaveria ramosissima, assembly GCA_025215565.1. NCBI lineage: Eukaryota > Viridiplantae > Streptophyta > Magnoliopsida > Asterales > Asteraceae > Flaveria > Flaveria ramosissima. Next base: position 44,333,486 of record CM046046.1, read on the forward strand.
GCTCGCTTTGCAATTGTTCAAATTTTTTGGTTAGAGCTTCTAATTGGGCTGCAATTAGGGTTTCAGAGTCTACTTGATGAATACCTTTAGAACTGGGTTTGGTTCTTAAAGGATTGTAAGCAAAGCTCTTTTTAGCTGCTCTTTCTAAGGCTTGATATGCTTCTGTTGGCGTGACACTTCCAAAATCTCCTCCCGCACTTTGGTCTACTGCTTGCTTGTGAGCTCCGCTAATCGCATCGTAAAAGGTTTGACACTGCAGCCACAGATCAAGTCCGTGATGTGGGCATCTCCGAAGGAGACTTTTATATCTCTCCCATGCTGCGTGTAATGATTCATCGTCGTCTTGACGGAAACTTGTGATGCTGCTTCTTAGTTTGGCAGTACGATCGGGTGGAAAGTATTTCAAAAGGAATTGTTCAGCCATTCCCGCCCATGTGGTGATGGAACCAGGCGGAAGTGAATCAAGCCAATCGATGGCTCGGCCTCGAAGTGAAAATGGAAAAAGTCTTAGTCGAATGGCGTCGTCTGAACAGTTATTGATTTTGAAGGTCGCACAGATACGAAGGAATCGTGAGATGTGAGCATTAGGATCTTCGTCTTGTAACCCATGGAACTGAACAGAGTTTTCTACAAGTTGGATAATACTAGACTTAATCTCGAAATTGTTGGCCGCTATTGCTGGTTGGACAACACTAGACTCATAACCATCTATTGACGGTGTGGCATAGTGTGTCATCTTCATTTCCTCGTCTTGGTTAGCCATGTCTTCTTCGGATGGTGTATCTTCCAAAATGTCTTCTTCAATGACTGGTGCTTCTTGTTGTGATCTTTTGGCAATCTTTGACGGAAAAGTCGTTCGGGTTCCGGAAGAGGCGGAACAAGTTCAGAACTAGACGAGTCGGACATACACTAACTTAAGGAAGCCTAAACTAACTAAGGCTTAAAATGAATCAGGCAAAAATAACTAAACTAACTAAGGCAAACTACCTAAAAATGAAAATGAAGTTTAAACAAATATATTAACAGGTTATATGCAAGATAGTCAAAAATTTAGTTTGTCTTATTTCAAACTGGCCGTGTGTCCCATGCAACGGCGCCAAAACATGATTGGGTGCGGATAGTATATATATTTGATAAAAGATTTATTGCACAGATTCAGTTTTAATTGGTTGTTACTAATAGTAAACCACACCCACAAACGGCAGTGTACCTGCCTGTGGTAATATAGTGTTGGTAAAACCGAGTATCAATCCGTGGACACACCTAGCCTACTCAACAAACTTGATGTTTGACTATCAGATTTGGTTTTTGTTAAAGAAAGGATATTTTTGTATTGGAAAGATTTTTAGGGTTTAAAAGTAAACAATAATAAAAAGAAAGTAAACTAAGATTTGAAGCGTTTGGATTTAAAATCAGGGAATAAGTTTCATCCAAATTAGACTCCACTTATGTAATTGTGATGAATTGGTGATGTGATGTGATTATGTTAATGTTTATAAAGATGAGCCGGCGCGATTTCTCGTCTATCCTACTGCCGTAGTGACTTGATCCTGTCAGGCTGAGTTTACTGCTCAGATCAAAGCCCTAGTAATGTAGGTGAATCTTTTGTGTCCTATTTGACATATGATTTCTGAAAACATAATTTAATGTTTAAAAGAGAGTTGATCAGGTTCCTTCTTAACATACCATTAATTTTAGAAAACCGTAAAAATTACAGAAGTTTCCGAACTAATAAAGGGAACCCGCAAATGATCAGAAAGTTAAAGTGATATGATTTCTAATAACCATTTCTAGTTCATTAGCCATGGATTTATTATGAAGACCGGTTTCGCGAATGAAAGTTAATCATACGGTTTTCAACATTGTATGACAATCACAATCACAAACCATAATGTTATAACTTCCTGTTCAAATGTAGATGCTACCCATCAATAGTTTTCCCAAGACCACCATAATATTAACATAATATTTATCACACCATTAGTTCATCACAAATTACATAAGTTTCATCCGATTAGGATGATAGATAGAGTTTAGCTCATGATGAGCTTTAACATAAAACGGATAACAAAGAAGATAGATGAGTGATCATCGGTGAAATGGAACAATCAAACCTATAATCCACAATGGATGACGTTTAGGTGATCCCAAGCTTCTTCCAAGTGTTGTATGCACCTCCCGAGCCTCTGAATGATCTTGAAGTCTGATTCCCGAGAGAATTCAGCAGAGTAACTCTCCCACCAAAGATTGCCCAAAATGGTGAGCTTAGGCTTCTATTTATAGGCTTTCCGAGTGTTTAAGCATGGCCCCGTGCTATACAATGCTTACGAAAGTTGGTCGGCTCGTACATGCAGGTTGTGTCGGGCACGACCCCGTGCTAAATGGGGCACGACCCCGTGTTGGAGGTGGGGCACGGCCCCATGCCTTATGGAGCACGGCCCCGTGTCTACTTTTAGGGGACAGTACTTTTTGTCCTGTCAGATGTCCAAGCACGGGGATGTGTTAATTTAGCACGGGGGTGTGTTTCTGGCAAGCATGGGGGCGTGCTTAATGAGGCATGGCCCCATGCTTGGAGTCCAAAGCTCGGATTACTTCAATTTCTTGTTAAATATACTCCTTTTGTCCATCTTGCCCTTTTAAACACCTGAACAACAATTTAACACTTTTAGTACATTCTCATCATTTTAAGGAGATATTAAGGAATAATTGATGTGCTTTTGATAGGACTTTTATATAATTTGGAGCACATCACATGGGGGCGTGCTTAATAGGCACGGCCCCATGCTTGGACTCCAAAGCTCAGATCACTTCAATTTCTTGTTAAATATGCTTCTTTTGTTCATCTTGCCCTTTTAAACACCTGAAAACACAATTTAACACTTTTAAGTACAATTTGATCATTTTAAAGAATATATTGAGGATAATTGATGTGCTTTTGATATGATTTTTATGTATAATTTGGAGCACATCATTGACCAAGGAGAATCTTTGAATGTAACAGAAGGAGATCCAAGCATAAGCATGCAAGTCAAAATTGTCACCATAAGGATACCACAAACCCAAACGATTAGAGCCCTTTAAATAAAGAAAAATTTGTTTTACCACCTTTTCATGAGACTCCTTCGGGTGCTTGATATCAGGCACAGTATCCCACTGCAAAAGTAATGTCTGGGCGATTGGCGATAAGATACATTAAGGAGCCGATCATGGATCTATAGAGATGAGGGTTTATAGATTTCTTGCTTCATCGGGAGTGAGACATGTCTGAGCAGTAAATAGGGTCAATTTAGTATATGCACCATCCATTTTGAATTTCTTGAGGATATCTTTGACACATTTTTCTTGATGGATAAGAATACCTTCAGGTTTCTGTTCCCCTTCAGCTTAGGATTGGTGGAACCAAAATAATGTTGTCTATATTGACTTGGACAATTAACATCTCACCAGCCACTTCCTTTTGAATAAAGTCATATTGATTGTGCCACGAGAAAAATGATTACTGAGAAGATATTGTGTGAGAGTCTCGTACCAGATGCGCGGAGTTTGGTGTAACCCTAAAGAGATTTACCAAGTTTGTAAACTTTATCAGGATAGTCTGGATTTATAAAACCCGGTGGTTGACACACATATATCTCTTCATCAATATCTCTATAAAGGAAGGCACATTTGACATCCATCTGATAGACTTTAAAAGCTTGTGAGCGGGATGAGCGAGAAATATACGGATTGCTTCTAGACAAGCCACAGGAGCGAAAACTTCCGTGTAATCTATCCCCTCCTCTTGTGCAAAGCATTGAACAACCAATCTGGATTTGTTCCTCACAACAATACCACGATCATCTAGTTTGTTTTGAACACCCATTTTGTTCTGATTGGACATTTGTTCAGTGGAAGATTAACAAGTATCCACACTTAAAGTTTTCGAAATTGTTGAAGTTCCAACTGCATGGACTCAACCCAACAAGGATCCTGAAGAGCTGCATGAAGATTTTTGGAACAGTCTGTGATATGAAACAAGAGAACAGACACACATTTATTAATCTAGATTGACTTCGCGTCCTAACACCATCAGTATTAGATCCAATGATGTTATCATGAGGATGGTCTTTAAAGATTTAAAGTTAATGTCAGTGGTTAAAAATAATGGATTGGTTTGAGGTGTGTATACAGATTGATGTTGAGTAGATAATGGTGGAGAGAGCGGTGGAAAAGGTTAAGGTGATGGAGAGGTTTGAGAGAATTGAGATGGAGTTGAACATGGGGTTGAAGGGATAGAGTCTGAGACAGGTGGAGGTGAAATTACAAAGGGTGATGAAGATGGAAGTTCAACTAAGGTTGGAGGTTCATTTGATGAATTGGGAAGGTGTAGGTGTAATGGATCAGATGGAATAATGTTCGTTTGAACATTAGAAAAAGACGCATCATCGTCAAAAAACTGGAAGATTGAAGGAGTTGAAAAACAGTGTTCGAGTCAAAGAACCATTCAGGTTCGCTATCCGATGAATTAGATTCCTGCCAATCAACATAAGACGACTCTTGCACTATACAAAGGGACGAAAGAAGTCAATCAATGACTTCCGTCTATGAAACAACTCATAGGGAGTTTTCAACTTATTTTTCACAGTCAAAACACAATTAAGAACATATGATGCACAATTTATTGCTTCATCAAGAAAATGATAAGCAATGTAGACTCTATCAACATAGTACGAGCAGCTTCGATTAGGGTGCGATTCCTTCTCTCAGCAACACCGTTTTGTTGAGGTTTTCTGGCAGCACTGAATTGTTTGAAAATTCCTTTGTTTGCACAGTAGGAGTCAAAATATTATTTTGAACTCATTGCCGTTGTCACTTCGAATAGCCATAACCTTTGTTTTGCATATCATTTCAATTGAAAGAATTAATTTCTGCAACTCTTCAGCTCTTTTACTTTTTGAGCTAAGAATCTCACCCAAGAGTACCTGGAAAATCATATATAACAACAAGACAAAAAGATTTCTTAACAGTTGATTTAACGCTGATTGGGCCAAACATATCAGTATGAGACTCAGTAGGAGGTCCAGGTTGTGTTGTCTTAAATTGTTCAACCTTAGCTCCACTTTCAGGAGGGGCTTGACTTGGTAGGGAGTGTACATCAATAAGCTCTCCACTCTTGATCTTCTGCTTGATTACCCTGATGTGCTCATCCATAGTGGATAGAGACATTGGGCTAAGTCTCCTTCCGGAGAATCCATATAGCTTCAAGAAGCTCATTATCCTTTGTCTGTTAGCAGACTTCTTCATACTCTTTTAGATGATGGCTCTTGACTTTACAGCCTCTTCCCTTATTTTTCCCTTTGTTGCCTTTTGTTCTTTAAGTACTTGAAGTTCAAGTTGTTTGAGATACTGAAACTCAATATACTCAAAGGACAAATGAAGAAGTGTAGCTGCCTGCTAGAGTCCTATGGCACTCAGGTAGTTTATCAAATTTTGCCTATCAATTTCTTTATCTACCTGAGGTTCTTATGTTGCCACAGTCTATTGCATAGGGCTTTCTTGAACTTCAGAGAGATTGGAACATGTTTTGGACAATCTTTTCTGTCTCTTTTCTTCTTTGATTTGGAGGAGCAATCTTGCATCTTCTGCTTCCTTCATCTCTCTTGACACTTCCATGTCAGCCAGTTCATTGAGTTCCTCTAAGGGAGAGATATGATCTCACCAATGTCTTAGTTCCGGGTCTGCAGGTAAGTAATCCTAACTGTCCTCAACTCATCATCTTGAGTGTTTGGTCTGGGGACAGCCCTGATTGCAGCTTCCATAAAGCCTAAAGACCCATTAGAACTATCTCCCATTAGCTTCCTTTTCCTCTCTCTCTCTCTCCTCTTCTCTTCCTCAATCTCCTTAGGGTTCATTATCTTTTTCCCTTTGTCACCCACAGACCTTTGTGACTCAGGGTGGAGAAAGCTTTGGCCTTTATTTCTTGGAGTAGCTTCTATGCTCCAGCCAGAGAGAGGCTGTGATACACCTTCACCAGCAGGTGTTTCACTGAGGGAATATATTGTTGAAGTTGCTGGTTGTGAGACATAGCTTACAAGTTCTGTCACTGGGCCTTTAGTCAAGGTTTTCCATTTGAAGCTAATCTTAGGGTCCACCTCAACATCCAGTTGACCAATGACATTGCATGCTCGCATTTGTCTTCTTGCTTTAAAAACTTCAGAAATCCAGTCTTGAATCCTTAGAGCCATCCTGTCAGCTTGCCTAGATTGACTTGAAATTGCAAGTGGCATGTTGACCAGGTCAAGACCTTCATAGTAGTTCAAGGTCGGAAAACTAAAAACTTCTTACTGTCCTTAAACTCTTTGAAGTATGAGGGCTCTTCTATCAGAATCATACCTCCACCTAATAATGTAATTAGAAGCTCCTTGGGGTGGAGTTGACATAGGCCTTCAAATCCCCTTCTCAAACAGTTGTTGTATGATTGAGTCCACATCAAAGTGAACTTGAGGAGGTTGTTGAGCATGGACAACTGCAAGTGAGGATGGTGAGTCCTCAATGTCCATACCTTGTGAAGAACTCCCAGGTTCTGTGATTGATACGACTTTCTCCCCCTTTTGGTAGCATCACCCCCTTACAAAGGTGAGCTAGAAGTTAGATCAATCACATCCATAGTTCTTGTGTTCCTGGATGAGCTCTCCTTAAAGGTCTCCCAACTAGTTTATCCTTAAGATAAGATATCTCAAGTTGCCGATCATTGACCCTATTTTGTAAGGTAGTCACTTGAGATTCAAGGAGACTGACCTTAGAGACTAAATAAGTGCATGTTTTTGTCAGTTTTTGCACTTTTAGTATCATGTTCCCCTCATCTTCATCAGAAGAATCATTGGGGGATGAGAGAATTGGACCAAAGCCCTCACTCACACCACCAGCATCATGTTCTTGGCTGCTGGAGTTCCTCTGCTCTTTGACAGCTTCAAGTGAAGTGTCAATGGGCTGAGTTGATATGATTGAGGTTTTAATAATGTAATCATTTGCAGAAGTGAGAGCCTCTTCCATATGGATCTCCTGAACAGGTTCAAAGAGATCCACCTCAGTAATGGGTGAATGATGTATGCTAGACATAGGAAAATCAGGAGCACTCATCTCTCTTTGAGTAGGGGACGAGTAGAGAGACTCATGGTACTCACTAAATCCTATGTCTTCATCATCATAGAATTCTAGGTTGGGAATGGGTTGGTTTAGTTCTAAAGGCTGGGGATGGTAACTTTCCCCTAAAGGTTGTTCACTTGAGTGTTGAGACTTAGAGTGAAGGCTTATGGCTGATGGGCTAATGAGCTCATCAGGCTGAGCATGAGGAACCTCAACACTGATTCTTGAAGAGATGGGAGTGTTTTGCTCCTCAAGAGAAGTGGGAGCCCTAGTGTCCACTTCATCCTGTATGGGTGATGATATGAGGACCTACATAAGCTTAATAGCTTGAGCATGGGTTCGTTTGGATTTTCATTGGTAGGTGAGGTGTGTTGTCGCTGTTTGGGTGGTTGAGAGATAGAAGGTGTGGGTTCAACACTAGCTTGTGTTGCTAGGTTGTCACCTTGAGCAATAAGCTCTAACATTTTTGGAACAATGGCTGTTTCTACTCCAGAGAAGCCAACAGTTGGCTTCTTCATTATTATAAAGATGTCAGGCTTCATCAGTCCCTATTTAAGAATATTACCTGTCCCCCTTAACTGTGAGTCAAGTTCACACTTAACAATGTGTTGAACATATCTAGGGAACATATAATACTCTAAGGAGTCCAAATTAGCAAGTAAATTTGTATAAACAAATTGAGAGTAACTGAATTTGACCCCCTAGACCATTCCATAGACAATGAAGGAGAGATCTTCAAGTGTAACACCCGAATTTTAAAAGATGTAAAATGAAGAAAAAAAGTGAAGAGAAAAGAAGAAATGCAATTCAACCCAAGATGAGGGGCTAAATGTGCAAAAGGTACAAATAAAATAATATATTTTGTACAAAAGATAATATTGCTGCCCATATCACCTTGCACATCACTTTTGCTCGGGTTTTAGAGAGAGAAAGCAGCGAAGCTTCGGGTTTAGAAAGAACAAGAAGAAGAAGTCGAATTCAAGGTATGAATTCTATGTTTTGAAGTGTTCTTGGCTTATTTCAGTTTGGGTTTATGCTTATTTATGTGTTGTATGTTTGTATGTGTGTTTTTTGGTGGTTTCTAGGTGCTTGAACTCATTTGCATTCAGGTTTGAAGGAGTTCTACCTGAAAGTTTTCAAAGGTGAGTTCTAGATCCCCTATTTTACATGTTTTAAATTTCTTAAGGGCTGGAAAGGCATGTATGTATGTTTTTGTGAAGTGGGTATTTGTACACATATGTATGTATGAATGTGTATCTGGGTGGATTGTGATTTGGGTGTAAATGATGTTATGATTATGATATGTATGTGTTTATGTTACTTAGAATGTTATGACTAAGCTAGAACGCATTCGGATGTGAATTGGGACTAGCTAATGATGATGGTAGTTAAAGTTAGTTGTCATGTGCCTAAGTCTCATTCGCCTGAAACCCATGCGCCCAAATAGTATCCATGCGCCTAGATTTATGCCCAGGAGACTAAGTGTCTCCATGCGCCCAACTTACCAATGCACCTAAGTCAGGCTCATGCGCCTGCATAGTGCCCATGCACCTAGAAAGTTGCCCAGAATGACGAAGTGATGGCCATACGCCCATATAATGCTCATGCGCCCAAAGGTTCCCCATGCTCTTAAGTGTTTCCCATGCGCCTGTAAGGCCATGCGCCTAGATATTGCCCATGCGCCTAAGGACTTAGAATAATTTCTGAAATTTTGGGAAAAAGGGAAGTTTTAGGCTATGACTTGGGATGTTACCGGGAATGATGTGAGATGATTATATGATGATGTATGATGATGCATGATGATGTATGTGATGTTTATGATGATGTTAAGTATGATTATGATGTGTTGTCTTTATGTTCCTATTATGTATTATTCCATGGCTTTACGTGGAATGTTTATGATAATGAACGTAAAGTATTATGTAACGTAAAGCGGAAGTTAATGATAATGAAAGAGGAACGTAAAGAATGAATGTATTGTGATTGACCAGATGTATGGAACCTTTGTCGCTTGCCTCAGTACTGGTGCCAGCACCTGTGCATGATGATGGAAGTCTATTTATAGACTTTGGCTCAGTACCAACACTTGTGCATGATGTTTGGGGTATAGCATATGGCATTGGGCCATAATGGAAGTAAAGATAATGATGAATGAACTTGCCCCGGTACTGGTTTCAGCACTTATGCATGATGATGAAAGCCTATTTATAGACTTCGACCTAGTACCAACACTTATGCATGATGTTTAGGGTATAGCATATGGCATTGGTCCGGAATGCAAGTAAATAATGATGAATGAACTTACCCCGGTACTGGTGCCAACACTTGTGCATGATAATGGAAGTCTATTTATAGAGGACTTCGGCCCGTAACCAGCACTTTGATGATGTTCGGGGTTATAGTGCATGGCGTCAGAAGATAATGACGAACACATGAAATGTAAGAAATGTATGATAAGTATGAGCATGAATGCAGGGTATGCACTTACAACACAACAACACAATAAGGAGAGTTGCTTAGAACACTTACAGATCCAAATAGGAAACTGGTTAACTTGTTAATGAAAGATGCTATGAACACAAGTAAATATGAGACAGAAAAGATTGCAAACAACAAAAGTATTTGGTTTTCAAGAATGGTGTATATTGTTCTCAAGTTCTATTACAAGTTACAAGCATCGATGGAAAGTTACAAGTACTTGAGATACTTTATACTACATCCTACAGCCGGCCATACTTTGAAGGCCAGCTGGATACAATTGACTAGACAACTACAAAATAAAATGTAGAGTCAAAAGGCAGATATGCCTTTTGACTTGTGACTATGACATGCCATAGCTCAATCCTAATATCTTACAAAAAAGGATTAAAAGTACATAAAGTAGAAAGCATGGATCAAGACCTCAATGTACAGTTACCAAAAGCATGTACTTTTTCACCAACTCATGTAAGTTAGCGACTTTACAAAGTAGTAGCGGAAAAGTGGTCCTGCTTTATGGTAAAGTAGATCAGATAAAGGCATATCTCTAAAAGTCTCGGAGATATCTGTTTCACTCTTTGGCTTCGGAAGACTTTGTCTTTGAGCTTCGGAAGACTTCACTTTTGGCTTCGAAAGATGTTGGTCTTGCCTTCGGAATTAGAATATTTCTAGTGCATGGTGTTGTAAAAACTTCCGAGCATTTCTACTTCTGTTCTTTAGTGCATGCTTGCAGAGAGACTTTGGATGTGTTGGCTGCATCAGACTTATAGGAATCCTTACAAACTCCCCTAGGCTATGCTACCAAAACATTTAGAAGATCTTCAGATATTTATAGTCTCCAGGATGATGATGACCATACCCTTCTTCATCAGATGTCAGGACACTCAGACTTCCAAATCTTTCATCTCAAAGAGATCATGCAGAGGTAGGTTGATTATGTCTTGCCATGTATAGACATTCTCAACACCTGATATCTGATCAAATGTCATCTCTTTGATTAGTAGTGACGGTCTAGGATAAGATGGGTTGTCTTAGTGCAAGAGGAGCCACTTGAATTGGAGTTGATTGGGCTGCTCTTCATGCCTTCCTCAGGTGATCTGACTCAGCCTGAGGTGTAGAGGTGGATGATTCAGGCTCTTCTTCTTTGACTTTGGTTTGGAAGCCATCCTCTTCTTCCTCTTAGAAGACATTAACTGAGAAGACTGGTCTGCAACACTTGTTGATCATCCTTGTCTTTCACAGTTGGGTGTTCCTCCCTCACAGGTCAGAAGGAGAGGGAGTTTGATCGTTTGTGGATCAGAAGATGAAGCTTACTGAGGCTCAGCAGGAGATCCAGGTTGTGTTGTCTCAGGTTGTTCAACCTTAACCTCCACTTCAGGTGGGATTTGACTTGGAGGTAGTATAAGTCAATCAGCTCTCCACTCTTGATCTTCTACTTGATCACCCGATATGCTCATCCATTGTGAATAGAGACATAGGGCCAAGTCTCCTTCCGGAGAATCCATACAGCTTCAAGAAGCTTATCATCCTTGTCTGTCAGCAGACTTCTTCATACTCTTTTGGATGATGGCTCTTGACTTTACAGCATCTTCCATCATCTTCTTCTTTGTTGCCTTTTGTTCTTTGATCACTTGAAGTTCAAGTTGTTTGAGATACCCAAACTCAATGTACTCAAAGGACAAGGGAAGAAGTGCAGATGCCTGGTAGAGACCTATGGCACTCATGTAGTTGATAATGTTTTGCCAATCTGTTTCCTTGTCTACCTGAGGTTCTTGTGTAGCAGCCACATTCTCTTGCACAGGCTTTCCTGAACTGGGTAGAGAGTTGGAGCATGCTTGTATAACCTTTTCTGTCCCTTCTCCTCTTTGAATTTGAGAAGTAACCTTGCATCCTCTCTGCTTCCTTCATCTCTCTTGACACACTTCCATGTCAGCCAGTTCATTTAATGCTCTAAGGGGAGAGATATAATCTCATCTATGTCATAGTTCCTGGTCTGCAGGTAAGTAATCCGACTGTCCTCAACTCATCTTCTTGAGTGTTTGGTCTGGAGTAGTCCTGATTGTAGCTTGCATAAAGCCTGAAGACCCATAGGAACTTTCTCCTTTAGCTTCCTCTTCCTCTCACTCTCTCTCTCTTCCTCCTCAATCTCCTAAGGAGTTAGAATCCTTTTACTTTTGTCACCCACAGACCTTTGTGACTCAGGGTGGAGAGAGCTTTGGCCTTCATTGCTTGTGTAGCATCTAAGCTCTGGCCAGAGAGAGGTTGTGATACACCTTCACTAGCAGGTGTTTCACTGAGGGAATGAATTTCTGAAGCAGTTGTTGGTGTGATAGGGCTCTCAGGCTCTATCACTGGGCCTTGAGCCAAGGTTTTCCCTTTGAGCTAATCTCAGGGTCTGCCTCAGCATCCACTTGACAATGACATTACCTGATTGCCTTTGTCTCCTTCTAAGGTTGAACCCTTCAGTAATTCTGTCTTGAATCCTGAGTGCTAACCTGTCAGCTTGTCTTGATTGGCTTAGGTTGACAAGTGGCATGTTGATCAGTTCAAGACCTTCATAGTAGTTCAAGGTCTAAAAATTGAACACTTCTTGTTGCCCTTGAACTCTGTGAAGAATGAGGGCTCTTCTATCAGCATAATACCTCCACCAAATAATGTAGTTTGAAGTTCCTTGAGGTGGAGATGACACAGCCTTAAAATGTCTTCCTCAAAGAGACTCCTGATGACAGAGTCTATAATGTCCACATTAATGTGAACTTGAGATAGTTGCTGAGTATGCACAGTTGCAAGTGAGGATGGTGAATCCTCAATGTCCATACTCCCTAAAGAACTCCAAGGTTCTGTGACTTTAATGACTTTCTCCCCCTTTTTGGTAGCATCACCCTCTTGCATAGGTGAGCTAGAGGTTAGGTCAATCACATTCACAGGTTCTTATGTTCCTGGTTTAGCTCCTCTTAAAGATCTCCCAGCTAGTTTTTCCCTGAGATAAGATATCTCAAGTTGCTGATCATTGACCATATTTACAGGGTAGTAACCTGAGATTCAAGGTGACTAACCTTAGAGACTAAATAAGAGCATGTTTTGACAGTTTTTTGCACCTTTAGTCTCAGATTCCCCTCATCTTCATCAGAAGAATCATTGGGGGATGAGATGATTGGACCAAAGTCCTCTCTCTCACCACCAGCCTTAGGTTCTAGGCTTCTGGATTTCCTTTGCATATTGACATCCTTAGTTTAGGTGTCAATGGGCTGAGTTGCCATGGTTGAGGTCTTAATGATGTATCACTTGCAGAAGTAAGAGCCTCTTCCATATGGATATCCTGAACAGGTTCAGTATATCCACCTCAGCGATGGTAGATTATTGTGGGCTAGACAAAGGAGACTCAGGAGTACTCATCTCTCTTTGAGTAGGGGAAGAGTAGAGAGACTCATGGTACCCACTGAAACCTAAGTCTTCATCAGATAGAATGAGAGGTTGGGAATGGGTTATTTAAGTCTAAAGGCTAGAGATGGTAACTGTCCCCTGAAGGTAGTTCACTTGAGTGTTGAGACTCAGAGTGAAGGCTTAAGGCAGTTGGGCTTGTGAGCTCATCAGGGTGAGCATGAGGAACCTCATCCCTGATTGTTGAAGAGATGGGAGTGGTTTTCTCCTCAGGGGAAGTGGGAGCTCTAGTGTCCACTTCCTCCTGTATGGGTGAGTATATGGGTGCCTTCACAGACTCAATAGCTTGAGCAAGGGTTCGTTTGGATTTTCTTTGGTAGGTGAGGGTGACTTGTGGCCTTTTTGGAGGTTGAGAGGTAGAAGGTGTGGGTTCAACACTAGCTTGTGTTGCTAGGTTGTCACCTTGAGCAATGAGCTCTAACATTTTTGGGACAAGGGTTGTTTCTACCCCTGTGAAGCCTACAGTTGGCTTCTTCATAATTTAAAAGATGCCGGGCTTCATCTGTCTCAATTTTAGAATATTATATGTTTCCCTCAACTGTGAGCCCAGTTCACAGTTGAGAATGTGTTGAACATATCTTGGAAACATATACTACTAAAGGAGTCTAAGTTAGCAAGAAAGTTTGCATAAAAAACTGAGAGTACCTAAACTTGACCCCTTGAACCATTCCATGTACTATGAAGGAGAGATCCTCAAGAATTGGTCCCACCCTCCATGCTTGTTTGACAAGCTGTGGATAACCACATGAAGCAGGTATTTCCACTGGGATGAGACCTTCCCTTTCCTGAAGGTCTTTACAGAGAAATCTCCCACATAGCCCATCTGCTCAAAGGAATGATTTACAACTTCCTTGGGAAGGGCAACTCACCTTCTTCATCATCCAGCTGCACGTGAGTGTTGATGAGGGCCGGAGTGATGAAGATTGTCCTCCCTGCACTATGGTAGACAGTGCCTTCTCCCCATCCATAATGACCTCTTGGAAAGTCTTCCAAATTCAAGCAGATAATCCTCATAGAGAGTAGGATCAATGGTTAGAGAGGTGAAGTAGTTTGATAGAGCTAAGAAACGGCAAATCTCTGAGAAACTTTCATCTTCTCAGAGCTTAACAGAGCAACTTGGTTATGTTTCCTGTGAAGTTGCATGGAGAATCCGGGTTGTTTCTTGAGGTTTAGGTTGGCCATTTTAGAAGCATAAGAGTGAAGAAAGATGAAGAAAAAAAGGCGGTTTTGGGAGAATTTAGGTTTAAGAAATAGTGTAATTGAGAAAGATAGTGGAAGAGGGGGGAACCGTTGGGCATTTATGTGAAAAGGATTTGAGACAAAGTTAATGAAAGAGGATAAACTTTGAAATCCGGATGTCGGTCCCACCTCTGAAAAGTTGTTTACTTTTGCCCAAAAAGTAGTTTTCTTGGAAGTCGAGACATCTTCCGAAGGTTATTTGCTTCGGAAGTTCTGAAGAAAAAGCTTCCGAAGGCAAATTGGCTTCGGAAGATATTTCAAAGATTTTTGAAAATTTTGCTTCGGAAGAGAATTTACACTCAAGATTTTTATTTTAAAAAGAATAAATACTTCCGAAGGTAAATTGCTTTCGGAAGTAACTTGTTCTTTGAAAACATAAAAAGTACTTAAGTTGATTTTAATCTTCGAAAGATATTTCTGAAATTTCTTCCGAAGATAAAATCACTGAAGCAATTATTTGTTTACTAGTACATAAACTTCTTCGAAGGTAATTTTGAATCTTCTGAAGAGATCAAGATTTTCAAAAATCTAAGAAAAGTCTTTTGAAAAGATTTTTTTTCCAAAGAAAACAAGGGCTTATGAAGATGATAAAATATACAACTTAGGACACACAGGTTTTAGAAATAAATATGATTAAGTTTTAAGAAAGCTATTCAAAGTTAATCATCCTAATAGCTGATACAAGATATTTAAATCTCTGCTCATCAAAACCTTTGGTGAACAGATCAGCATATTGTTCATTTGTGTTAACTTTGACTAGTTTTATTAATCCCTTTTCAAAGTTATCTCTAATCAAATGATACCTGATATTAATGTGCTTTGTCCTTTAGTGCTGCACAGGATTCTCTGTGATGGAGATAGCACTATTAGTCTATGTGGATGGGAGTCTCTTTAAAGTTGAATCCATAGTCCAGCATCTGATTTTGAATCCAAAGCACTTGAGCACAGCAGCTTGCAACAGCAATGTATTCAGCCTCAGCAGTTGATGCAGACACACATGATTGTTTCTTGCATTGCCAAGAGACTACTCTTCCACCAAGAAATTGACATCCCCTGATGTAGATTTTTGCACTCATGTTGCAACCACGATAGTCACTATCTGTATAAGCATACAGATTAAATTCAGAATTCTTTGGATACCAAGGCCAAGTGATGGAGCACCTTTGAGATATCTTTAAATTCTTTTGACAGTGACCAAGTGTGAATCTTGGGGTTCGCTTGATATCTTACACAAATGCATGTAGCAAACATGATATCTGGCCTGCTAGCTGTGAGGTACATAAGAGACACAATCATTGCCCTATAGAGATGTTCATCAACACACTCCCCCTCAAGATCAGGTCCAGGGCAAGTGAGTGATTTCTGGCTATGGGTGTCTTAACAACCTTACAATCAGTCATGTTAAACCTTTTAAGTATGTCCTATACATACTTTGACTGACTTATGAAGATGCCATTGTCAACTTGCTTCACTTGAATTCCTAGAAAGAAATTGAGTTGCCCATGGCCACTTATTTCAAACATGTCCTTCATCAGCTTCTCAAAGTCTTTGCAGAGCTTTGGATAAGTTGACCCAAAGATAATGTCATCTACATATACTTGAACTAGCATTATGTCATTTCCTGTTCCTTTGATGAAGAGAGTTCCATCTATAGTACCTCTTTTGTAGCCATGTTGACAGAGATACTAAGATAGAGTCTCATACCACTTTCTTGGTGCTTGGTGCAGCCCATAAAGAGCTTTATCAAGCCTACAGACATAATCAGAATGATCAGGATCTACAAACTCAAGTGGTTGTCTGACATACACCTCTTCATCAATCACCCTATAAAGAAAAGCACACTTGACATCAAGTTGGTAGACCTTGAAATTCTTGGATGCCGCAAAAGCTAGGAATATTCTAACAGCTTTAACTCTTGCCACAGGAGCAAAAACATCTGTGTAGTCAATTCCTTCTTCTTGAGTATATCCTTGAACAACTAGTCTTGCTTGTTCTTGATGACAAGTCCTCTATCATCCTTTTGTTCTTAAAAACCCATTTGGTTCCTATGGTAGTCTTCCCTTGAGGAAGAGGACATAGGTTCCAATCTTTTTGCCTTTTGAATTGAAACAGCTGCTCTTGCATAGCTTCAACCCAACTTCCATCCTTTAGAGCCTCATCAATTTTCTTTGGCTCTATCGGGGACAAGAAACAAGATGAAGACAAACATTTGCTTCATGGGTTTGTCCTCTTATTCTCACCCCTGAATCAACATCTAATGATGTTTGTGGTAGGATGAGACTTGTGGATCCTTAGCTGAGGGATCGCAGCAAGTTGCTTACACAGATCTAGATTTGAAAATTTTTGATCTGGCAAAGAAAATTCACCCTCCACATCACACCACTTATCAAGATTGACTTGATCTAATGAGTATGTGACATCATTGATGTTGTCTTCAACGTAGTGGTTATCAGCATCATCAAGAAATTCCTGATCACTTTCACCACCACCATTCTCTCCAACATTTGAAACTCCTTCTTCTGAGTTTTGTGCCTCTAAGCTGGAATTTGAAGGCACCCCAAAAGCATCAGCAGGATTTGTCATTGAAGTGCTGGTAGAAGCTTCATTTGCAGGAATAGACACCATTAGAGCTGAAGATGTGTAACTTGAAGGTTTTCTAGCTCAAATCTTGGGTTAGGATCACCATTTGTGACCTTGCCCCTTCCAGTAACGTAACCTCCTGCATCTCCTCCAAAAGCAACTGGTCCTCCATCAATTCTTTCAAACTTTTGGAGTAGTGACCCTATTGCCTGTCATGTGCCTGGAACAGCCACTATCAATGCTCCACACATTTCTGTTTGTCTTGAGCTGTTCCTGCACAAAAGAGATGATTTGTTACATTTGGAAACCCAAGCCTCAGTCTTGGGCTCATCAAAAGAAGTTAAAGACAATGCAACAGTAATTGATCCTATAGTCATGCTAGAAGGATCATTTGCTGATGTTGATGAAGAACTTCCAGCCACTTGGTCTTTCTTTGACTTCATACCACCTTTGGAAGCTTAGACTTGACCTTCAATACTTCGGAAGTTTTGATGACTTCGGAAGTTTTGATGACTGGATCTTCGGAAGATCTTGCTTTCACTGCTTTAGGCTTCAGTGCTTCGGAAGTATTCCTTTCTTCCGAGACCAAATTTTCTTCCGAAGGCAAGTTTCCACTTGTCTTCTTCTTCATTTAGAGCTTCCGAAGGAAACAAATTTTCCTTTCGAAGCTTGCTTCTTCTTCTCTAAACTCTTAGAAGTTTCTTTCTTGGTCATGTGGAGAGTACTCTTTGGATTGTAAACACAATCCTTAGCAAGATGAGAAGTACTCCCACACATAACACAGTCTATTTTTTTCCTTCTAGGAGTTTTTCTTTGTGAACAAGCCTAACTTGATCACTTTCCTTCTCCATCTTCACCTTTGCAGATGCTGTGGCAGTTCTTGTGGGGTTAGAACTACTTTTGGAGCTAGATGGTTCATGTTGTACATCAGTGATGCACAATTGATCAGCACTTCTTGATGATGGGATGATTGGACATGACCAGAACTCTTGTTGATGGAGTTCAAGTTGGTGTCTTCAGCCTTTACCACTTCAAATCTTGTAGAGATGAAAACTTGTTTCTGTGAAGAATTGAAGGTGGCCTTGATCTCTTTTTGGACTTTCTTTTGGCCATCCTAATCAAGTTCTTTCTTCTTGACTTGGTCATCCCAAAACTTTGCTCTCCTCAGAGGGATGGTTACCCTTCTTAGAATGCTCTTCTTCACTCTTCTTAGAGCCATTCCCCACCATCTCCTCTTCATCGCTTTCAGTCAGAGGATCTATGAGGGGAAGCTCATCTTCACAAGTTCCACACCTAGGAGATCTTACAAACAAGATTGTGGGGAAGAGCTATCTCACAAGATCCTAGTCCCTGCTTATTTGATAACAAACTTTTGCATGCAAGGATGAGGATATTATGTTTTTGAACGTCTCTTCTTCAAGAACACATTTTTTGCCTTGGCTTTGCTGATCACAAGCTTAGCCTGACATTCAGTTAATTTAGTAATGAGATCATTGATCTGAGTCTTGTAGTTTGTATGCTCATGTTAAAGAGTTGAAATGGTCTTGAGTTTTTGGTTTCTCTAAGTCTTCTATCTTTATTTATAGTCATTTTCAGCTCTTTTAAAATCAGCTTTTAAGATTATTTAAACACTCAAGATCAGATCTCATTTCTAAATTATAGGACTTGTATCTATTAACTGTAGCAATGCATTCAGGAGTACAAAGATGTTCCAATACCTTGGCTTCATTGTGGTCTGCCATGAGTGCTTGGTTTGGAGATGCATCTTCTACCTGAAGCTCTAGTCAAGCCTTCTTTTTTAACAGCAAATGCAGTGATGCTTTGGCTCATTCTTCTATTTTTGGGTCTTTTTTGGGGCTTTATCAGTGTAGTTTGGTCTGGTTTGTGCTTGGCCACCATTTGTCGTTGGTTGCCTTTACACTCTCTTCAAAGTGTCCCATCTGGTTACAGTTGTAACACTTTACTTGCTTTTGTCCAGCCCAAACTTTCCACTAGCTGCATTGCTTGGTAACTTTCTCCCTGTCCTCTGTAGAACTTATTGGCTCTATGAGTGAGAAGAGCCATCTGCTGAACTATCTCCATGTACACTAGATCATCTGGATGGATACAGTCCAAATCTTCAAGAGTGAAGACAAAGTTGCCTGAGGTTTCATCAGCAGAGACAAAGGCATGAGAAGAACTTGTCTCTTGGAAAGGACTTCCTTGAGTGTAGCTTTCCCTTGGAGTCTCGGAAAGGTTATAAAAGGGCCCTTTGTGAGTTGTCAGGGAAGCATATCAGATAATGCGGTGGTTCAATGCTTTCCCTTTCAACCACATGGAGGGCTGTGAACTCAGTTGATTGCTGGAGTTACCAGATGAGTTTTGCATGTTCATCTCCATCTGGTAGCCACTAAGAATACTATAGAACTCTATAAGAGTAAGAGTCTTAAGGTTCTCAGCCCTCTTGATAACAACACAATAATGTTTCCATTGTCTAGTAAGAGAGGACATAAACTTCTTACAATGTCCTGTTCTCAAGAGTTACTCCAACATCCATTAGAGTACCACAATCTCAACATACCTGAAGTATTGTTGAGTCTTGGTTTCACCTGCCTTGAAGGTGATGTTTTCAAACTGCTACTTCAGGAGATCCTTCTTGTTCTCCGTTGCTTCAGTAGACCCCTCATACATCAGTTTCAGTGCTTCCCATAGTTGCTTGGCAGTTTTGCACTTCTTGAAGCCTTTGTAGATGGAGTTTGGAAGAGCAGTTTGAAGGGCTGTCATGGCTTTCTGATCAATCTCTATTATTTTTCTATCTGTTTCAGAGTAATCAACCATAGCCTTAGGAATCATACCACCACCAGTAGCAGAAGTGGTGCTTGGTATGTAAGGTCCTTCCACAATAGAGTCCCACATCCTGGAGTCTTGAGACTTGATGAAGCCTTCCATTATTTGACACCAAGTATCAAAGTCTTCAGGAGTGATCAGTGGAGACTTTGTCATAGTTCCAGTTTCCATATCAGCTTTGGTTATAGCTGCCATTTGAGTTGTAGGTAGTTTTGTGTGTGTGAGGGATCTTAAGATGGTGAGATCTTATATCAAGAGCCTGAAATGCTCTGATACCAAATGCAAGACCGGTGAAGGGTATGCACTTACAACACAACAACATAATGAGGAGAGTTGCTTAGAACACTTAACAGATCAAATAGGGAACTGGTTAACTTGTTAATGATAGATGCTAAGAACACAAGTAAATATGAGACAGAACAAGATTGCAAACAACACAAGTATTTGGTTTTCAAGAATGGTGTATATTGTTTCTCAAGTTCTATTACAAGTTACAAAGCATTGATGGAAAGTTACAAGTACTTGAGATACTTTTTACTACATCCTACAGCCAGCCATACTTTGAAAGCTAGCTGGATACAATTGACTAGACAACTACAAAATCAAATGTAGAGTCAAAAGGCAGATCTGCCTTTTGACTTGTGACTATGACATGCCATATCTCACATCCTAATATATTACAAAAAGGATAAAAGTACATAAAGTAGAAAGCATGGACTCAAGACCTCAATATACAGTACCAAAAGCATGGACCTTTTCACCAACTCATGTAAGTTAGTGACTTTACAGAGTAGCAGCAGAAAAGTGGTCCTGCTTTATGGTAAAGTACATCAGATAAAGGCATATCTCTAAATGTCTTTGGAAGAAATATGTCTTCACTCTGTGGCTTCGTTAGACTTTGTTTGAAGCTTCGGAAGACTTCACTTTTGGCTTCGGAAGATGTTGTTCTTGGCTTCGGAAGATTTTACACTTAGAATATTTCTAGTGCATGGTGTAAAACTTTCGAAGCATTTCTACTTCTGTTCTTTAGTGCATGCTTGCAGAGAGACTTTGGATGTTTTGGCTGCATCAGACTTATAGGAATCCTTACAATGAATGAATGATAACGAGTAACATACGATGATGAATGATGATGAAAGATAATAATAAGATTATCTCTTTGTACGTATAATGCATGATCGCGAATGAAAATAAGAATGGTTTTAATTGAAAGATAAGTATTTTTTTTATTATAAAGCTAGAACTCACTCAGCAACACTGACTTTTATGTATTTTCTAGTTGGTAGGTAAGAGTTGCTGAGGATGGCACGAGGGCAGCTACTGGCTTGTTTGGATACCATCCATTTTGTATTATGATAATGTTTTTGTGATGTAATGCAACGAATGATAATTTGTGACTTAACAATGATATATTATTCTGCAAAAGCGATTATTAATATATGAATGGTTTTAGTTAAATGATTCTGCTGCTGTATTTTAGTAATGTTATAGTAAGTTTTATGTTTTATGTGCGATGATAGGCCAATTGTGAGAGTCCCGGGAACGGGGTCTTACAAGTTGGTATCAGAGCCAAAGCTTAAGAGAAATGGGTAAATATTTTAAAAAACCTAAACTTAAACTGAGAATAGGACAAGGAAGGGATGCAGTTCGAGTAGCTATGTGCCATCAAGTATTTTTCTGTAATGTTAACAAGTATTATGTGCGCATGTTATATGATTTATGTGTTGTTAGTAGATTTAGATACTGATGTAGTCAGGATAGGGAATGCTTGAGTTATTAAGAGTAAAGTAAGTGGCTAATTACAATTGGCCACTGTAATTAGGGACTTATTATACTTAACTTAAACTGAGCTATTACCTTGACTGATCGTGTTGGTGTTTGGATCTTATAGTGTGTATAGTGATGGCTGGAGGTAGATCGTCAAAGGCTTCACAAGGCGGAGGTCATGGTGGACGTGGTGTTGGACCACGAGTCACAAAAGGAAGGGCTAGGGCTGAAGAGATGGCACATGAAGAGCCCAAGACCCCTCATCTGGAGGGTGGTGACGAGAGTGCCAACTTGAGGGCCTCGGTGAAGGAGGCAGTTGTGGAGGAGGTTCACCAGGTCATACAGACGATCCTGCCGTTGTGGTGACTGAAGTGATAAAGGCTGTGAGGGAAGGAGAGAGGAAGGAAAGGAGTATGCCCATGGGGGAAAGGGAACAACCAGAGACGATGATGGTTGTTTTTAGCGAAAAAGAAGAGGAGGAAGAGCCTGTGCAAGAAACTACACGAGGCTATAACTATGGGGCGTTCCAGAGGTGCAAGCCCCCTATTTTTGATGGCAATAGCATTGCTGCTGCTACTCATCAGTGGGTGAGGAAGATGGAGGGAAGATCAGAAGGTGAAGTTCGCCACTCACTCATTCTTGGACTCAGCCTTATGCTGGTGGGACAATATTGTCCAGGCCGAGGGAAGTAGGGCAATCGGAAAAATAAGGAGAGTGAACTGAAGAAGTTGGTGATTGAGGAGTTTTGTCCTTATAGGGAACTTGATAAAGTTGAGAGGGTGTTCCTGCAGCTAGAGGCAGGAACCATGACACAGTAACAGTACACCACCAAATTCAACAAGATGGCACGGCTGGTGCCGGATCAGGTGACACCTCTGTCGCGAAAGATTAAGCAATACATTCAAGGTCACATGATCGCCGCCCGACTAGGTACGTTTAGGTCGGTGGTTGATCTGGCGGGAAGGCTATATAATGAGCGAGAGATGGTGGTGGCTGAGGTGAACAAGAAAGGTGGCGGTGACTAGAACTGGAATAGGAAACGGTTTGGACGTGGCGGGACCGCTCCAAACAATAAGGATGCGAGAGTGGATGACCAGCATGTGGTCACACCTGGTGCGGGGTCAAAGAGGTGTGGCAAGTGCGGGAAGGAGCATGCTAAGGAATGTAGATGGGGGTCGAACATCTGTTTCACGTGTGGGAAGATGGGGCATATGGCAAGAAATTGTAGGGCGATGAAGTGTTTTAACTGTGGTGAAAGGGGCCACATGAGCACGGAATGCAAGAAGCCGATGGCTGAAAGCTCTAGGGCAGCAAAGAAGATGACCAGGACTGAAGGGCAGAAGGTGAGCGCCAGAGCCTTCAGGATGACTTGGGAGGAGGCTAGGACGGACCCTGATTTTATGTCAGGTACGTTTCTAGTAAACCAAACTTTTTCTTCTGTGTTATTTGATTCAGGTGCTATTAGGAGTTTTATTTCTACTACTTTCTGTGCTAATATGCCTGTTAGTAGTAAAAGCATTGTTGAGCCCTTCGATGTAGAAATGGCCAATTGTAAGTCTACCAGGATTTTTGAAATGATAGAAGATTGTGGCACAGAACTAGAATGTCATAAGTTTCCTGTTAGACCATTGATGACCTTAGGCGAGTTTGATGTAGTCTTAGGAATGGAGTGGTTAGCGGCCTATGAGGCAAATATTATGTGCCGCAAGAAGATGATACGACTGACAGCGCCTGACGGGAGTTTGGTGACGATTTACGGTGATCGAGTTACGACTATCCCGAAGGTGATTTTGATAGCGGTGGCGTGAAAGTGCATGATGCATAGATGTAGTGCCTACCTGGATTACGTTAAGGATGTGGACACATCAACACTGCAACTGTAATGTACCGGTTGTGTGTGACTTCCCGGATGTGTTCCCAGAAGATCTACCAGGTGTGCCACCGTACCGCGAGATCGAGTTTCAAATCGACTTGATACCCGGTGCCCAGCCTGTTGTTAAGGCGCCGTATCGGTTAGCCCAGTCCAAGATGAAGGAATTGATGGAGCAATTTCAAGAGTTGCTTGATAAAGGGTTCATTAGACCGAGTATCTCTCCTTGGGGTGCTCTGGTCTTGTTTGTGAAAAAGAAGGACGGTAGTATGAGGATATGCATCGACTACCGTGAGTTGAACAAGTTGACGGTGAAGAATCGGTACCCGTTACCAAGGATTGATGACTTGTTTGATCAGCTCCAAGGTGCTAGTTGGTTCTCGAGAATAGACCTTCGATCTGGCTATCATCAGCTGAAGGTGAAGGAGCAAGATATTCCAAAAACAGCTTTTCGCACGCGTTATGGACACTACGAGTTTCTCGTTATGTCTTTTGGTTTAACTAACGCGCTAGCTGCTTTTATGGACTTGATGAATCGTGTGTGTCGGCCAATGTTGGATAAATCGGTGATTGTGTTTATTGATGATATCCTGATTTACTCGAGGAGCGAAGAGGAGCATGCCGGTCATATTCGAGAGCTGTTGGAGACACTGAGAAAGGAGAAGTTGTATGCCAAATTCTCCAAATGCGCGTTCTGGTTGCGAGAAGTTCAGTTCTTGGGTCACGTGGTGAATCCCGAGGGGATCATGGTGGACCCGGCAAAGATGGAGGCAGTGATGCAATGGAAGTCTCCAAAGACGCCATCCGAGATTCGTAGTTTCTTGGGATTGGCGGGCTATTATAGGAGATTCATTCAAGACTTCTCCAAGATAGCTTCCCCGTTGACTAAGTTGACCTATAAGGATGCGAAGTTTGTATGGGGTCAAAAGCAAGAGAAGACTTTTGAAGAGTTAAAGATGAAGTTGACTCAAGCTCCTGTCTTGTCGCTACCTGAAGAAAGTGAGGATTTGGTGGTCTATTCAGATTCTTCTTACTCAGGGTTGGGTTGCGTGCTGATGCAGCGAGGAAAGGTTATAGCCTACAAATCCCGGCAATTGAAGGTTCATGAGTTTAATTATCCTACTTATGACTTGGAGTTAACATCTATGGTCTTTGCATTAAAAATTTAGAGGCACTACTTCTATGGGACGAAGTGCACCATCTTCACCGACCAAAAGAGCTTGAAGTACTTCTTCGAGCAGAATGATTTGAACATAAGGCATAGGCGATGGTTGGAGCTCTTAAAGGATTATGATTGCGAGATCCATTACCATCCGGGCAAAGCCAACGTGGTGGTGGATGCCCTTAGTCGAAAGGAGAGACCCGAGCCGATTTGGGTGAAGGCTTACCAATTGATGATGACCTCTGATGTGATGACACAGGTCAAGGAGATTCAAGACAAGGCATTGAAAGAAGATCGTCTTAACTCCAAAAGGATGAGAGGTCTAGTCACGGAGTTGGGTGAAAACGTTCTCGGTGATAGAACCCGATTCAGACGAAGGTGGATTCCTCGTTATGGGGATCTACAAGTAAAGATCATGGATGAGGCACATAAGACTCGATACTCCATTCATCCCGGTGCTATGAAGATGTATCAAGACATGAAGAAAGATTATTGGTGGCCATGTATGAAGCGCGATGTAGCAGAGTATGTGAGTAAGTGCCTTACTTGTTTGCATGTGAAGGCGGAACATCAGAAGCCGTACGAGAAAATCCAACCTTTGGATGTACCTGAGTGGAAGTGGGAGCATATCACCATGGACTTTATAACGAAGTTACCACGTACCGCGAAAAGGTATGATGTTATATGGGTGATTGTCGATCGTCTGACGAAGAGTGCTCAGTTCCTCTGACCCGAGAGACGTGTTCATCTGAGAGGTTAGCGGATCTGTTCATCAAAGAGTTTGTGACTCGTCATGGTGTATCGGTGTCTATTGTGTCTGATCGTGACACCCGGTTTACATCCAAGTTTTGGAAGAAATTCCACGATGCGATGGGGACGAGGTTACACATCAGTACAGCTTATCATCCTCAAACGGATGGTCAAACGGAGAGGACTATTCAGATGCTAGAAGATATGCTTCCGGCATGCTTCATTGACTTTGGAGGAAGTTGGGATGACTATTTACCTTTAGCCGAGTTCTCATACAATAATAGTTATCATGCCAGCATTAGTATGCCACCTTATGAGATGCTATATGGTAGGAGATGTAGAATGCCCGTTTGTTGGGGTGATATTGGTCAGAAATAGTTATGGAGTATTGAGGTGATTGAGGCTACGACTGAGAAGCTGGAAAAGATCAACGCCTTTATGAAGGCAGCCAAAGATAGGCAAAAGTCCTACGACGATAAGAGACGTTGACAGGTTGGGTTCCAGGTGGGAGATAAAGTTATGCTGAAGGTCTCACCTTGGAAGGGCATCATTTGGTTTAGAAAGCGGGGAAAGTTGTGCCCGAGATATATAGGGCCTTTCCGAATCATTGCTCGAGTAGGAGGGGTGGCCTATAGGTTGAACCTACCCGATGTGTTAAGTGGAATTCACCCGATGTTCCATGTATTTCATCTAAGGAAATGCTTAGCCGATGAAGACATTGTCATACCACTGGAGGATATTTAAGTAGATGAACGTCTCAATTATGTGGAGCAACCATTGATGATCATTGATCGAAAGGAAATGAGGTTGCGGAATAAAGTAATTCCATTGGTGCGTGTATAGTGGAGGCAGAGGAAGGGATCCGAGTCTACGTGGGAGACTAAAGAAGAGATGAGACAACATTACCCACATCTATTCGAGGAATAACAGGTTTTAGGGATGAAACCTATATAAGGCTGGTGGACTTGTAACACCTAGAAATTTTAAAAGATGTAAAATAAAGAATAAAAGTGAAGAGAAAAGAAGGAAATGCAATTCAACCCAAGATGAGGGGCTAAATATGCAAAAGGTACAGATAAAATAATATATTTTGTACAAAAGGTTATATGGCCGCCCATATCACCTTGCACATCACTTTTGTTTGGGTTTTAGAGAGAAAAATCAGTGGAGCTTCTGGTTTTAGAAAGAACAAGAAGAAGAAGTCGAATTCAAGGTAAGAATTCTGTGTTTTGAAGTGTTCTTGGCTGATTTCAGTTCGGGTTTATGCTTATGTATGTGTTTGTATGTTCTTATGTGTGTTTTTGGTGGGTTCTAGGTGCTTGAACTCATTTGCATTCGGGTTCGAAGGAGTTCTACCCGAAAGTTGTCAAAGGTGAGTTCTAGATCCCCTATTTTACATGTTTTAAACTTCTTTAGGGCTGGAAATACATGTATATGTTTTTGTAAAGTGGGTATTTGTACCCGTATGTATGTATGAATGTGTATGTGGGTGGATTGGGATTTGGGTGTAAATGATGTTATGATTATGATATGTATGTGTTTATGTTGCTTAGAATGTTAGGACTAAGCTAGAACACATTCGGATTTGAATTGGGACTGGATAATGATGATGGTAGTTAAAGTTAGTTATCATGCGCCTAAGTCCCATGCGCCTGAAACCCATGCGCCCAAATAGTATCCATGCGCCTAGATTTATGCCCATGAGACTAAGTGTCCCCATGCGCCCAACCTGACCATGTTTCTAAGTCAGGCTCATGCGCTTGCATAGTGCCCATGCGCCTAGAAGGTTGCCCAGAATGACTAAGTGTTGGCCATGCGCCCATATAGTGCTCATGCGCCTAAGTGTTTCCTATGCGCCTAAAAGGCCATGCGCCTGCATAGTGCCCATGCGCATAAGGATTTGGGAAAAAGGGAAGTTTTAGGCTATGACATGGGATGTTCCCGGGGATGATGTATGATGATTATATGATGATGTATGATGATGTATGTGATGTTATGATGATGTTATGTATGATTATGATGCGTTGTCTTTATGTTCCTGTTATGTATTATTCCGTGGCTTTACATGGTGTGTTTATGATAATGAACGTAAAGTATTATGTAACGTAAAGCGGATGTTAATCATAATGAAAAGAGGAACGTAAAGAATGAGTGTATTGTGATTGACAAGATGTATGGGACCCTTGTCGCTTGCCCCGGTACTAGTACCAGCACTTGTACATGATGATGGAAGTCTATTTATAGACTTCGGCCTAGTATTAGCACTTGTGCATGATTTTGGGGTATAGCATATGGCATTGCTCCGGAATGGAAGTAAAGATAATGATGAATGAACTTGCCCCGGTACTGGTGCCAACACTTGTGCATGATGATGGAAGTCTATTTATAGACTTCAGGGTAGTACCAACACTTGTGCATGATGTTTGGGGTATAGCATATGGCATTGGTCCGGAATCAAAGTAAAGATAATGATGAGTGAACTTGCCCCGGTACTGGTGCCAGCACTTGTGCATGATGACGGAAGTCTATTTATAGACTTCGGCCCAATACCAGCACTTGTGCATGATGTTTGGGGTATAGTGCATGGCATCGAAAGATAATGATGAACGCATGAAATGTAAGAAATGTATGATAAGTATGAGAATGAATGAATGATAACGAGTAACGTACGATGATGAATGATGATGAAAGATAATAATCTGTTTGTACGTATGATGCATGATCGCGAATGAATGTAAAGAATGGTTTTAGTCGAAAGAAAAGTAATTCTTATTATAAAGCTAGAACTCACTCAGCAACGTTGACTTTTATGTATTTTCCAGTTGGCAGGTAAGAGTTGTTGAGGATGGCACGGGGGCAGCTACTTGGCTTGTTTTGGATGGCATCCATTTTGTATTATGATAATGTTTTTGTGATGTAATGCAACGAATGATATTTTGTGACTTAACAATGATGTATTATTTTGTAAAAGAGATTATTAATATATGAAATGGTTTAGTTAAATGATTCCGCTACTGTATTTTAGTAATTGTTAAAGTAAGTTTTATGTTTTATGTGCGATGATAGGCCAACTGTGAGAGTCCCGGGAATGGGGCTATAAACGGATTCATAACAGGGGGTGGTGTTATCAGGAATTACCAAGGTCAGGTCTTACATCAGGAATCTGGTCCCAACCCCCAGGCTTGTTGTACAAGCTATGGATGACCACATGAAGTAGGTACTTCCACTAGGATAAAACCTTCCCTTTCCTGAAGGTCCTTATAGAGAAATCCCCCTTATAGCCCATCTTTTTAAAGGAATGATTTACAACTTCCTTTGGAGAGGACAACTCACCTTCTTCATCATCCAATTAAAGATAAGTGTTGATGATGTTGGAGTGATGAAGATTGTCCTCCCCTTCACTATGGCAAACAGTGCCTTCTCCTCATCCATAATGACCTCTTAGCAGGTCTTCCAGAATTCTAACAACTGATCCTCATAGAGAGGAGGATCAATGGTAAGGGAGGTTGTAACACCCCGAAAAGTCGAAGCGAGTCATTAAGGATAATGGGCTTAAATAATGGGTATTTAATAAAAGAAGGAAATGCGTTATGGGCCAAATTGGGTTTATGGACAAGAGCCTAAGTGATTAAGGCCCATAATCAGCCCTTAACCTACCCAAATCAGCCTCCATCTCCATCATTACAACCCTAGCCACCAAAATTCGTAGAGAGAGAAGTGGAGAAAACTCAAGATTGAAGCTTCCAAGGTTAAGAGATTGAAGATCTGGGTGTTAGAGCATCAAGATCTAAGAAAGAAGCAACAAATCCAGGTAAGAATCGACCTCTAAACCCTTCTGTAGATCAAACCCGGATTCTAGGGTTTTGGGTTTTGAAATGTTGCAAAGAATCGTATAAAGGTCACATTTTTACGTATGAAAACATGTATAAAGCTTAGATTTAGCCTCATGGATAATAAACTAAGAGATTGGACGTAAAAAGTTATGATTTTGGGTTAAAAACGGACTGGTTCGTGATTTTTATGCGATCTGCGAAACTGTATATTCATCTAGCGAATTTGCATATTCAATCAGCGAAACTATGAGAACTTCCTGTGAAACTATAGTTTCGCAGGTAGGTTCGCAGACATGTTTTTCCAACGAAAGTTGGGCGAAACTGGCAGCAAAACTGGCAGCGAAGATGCCAGCGAAACTGCCAGCGAAGGTGCTAGCGAAACTAGCAGCGAAACTGCTGGTGAAACTAGCAGCAAAACTGTTGGCGAACCTAGCTGCGAAATTGCTGATCTTGCAGCGAAATTAGCAGCGAATTTAGGCAGAAATTAAAACCCCTTAAGTGTTAGCTATTCTGCAGGCTGTGTAGAGTCATCCTAGCTTGTAAGCTTAGCCTAGAAGTTATTCGTGGTATCCAGGTCAGCCCGGCCCCAGCCAGGGGCGTTGCCCCTTGGACCCCACTAGAGGATGCTGCCCCTAGGACCCCGCTATCAGGGGCTGCCGCCCCCGAACCCCCGTTGTCCCGCGGCGGGTCGGTTATGTTTTATGATGGCTAGTACTTGGTATGTTGTGTACTTAATAAGTTAAGTATTATATATTAAAGCGAAAGATGATATTAATGAAAAGCGAAACTTAATGAATGTTACCCCTGGTCCCATTTGATGACGTAAAGTCTTGCAAGCACTATGATAGACTTCACTTATGTTAGTCTGATGTTTGATGATGGATCTGTATCATGAGCGGGCTATGTGCCTTGCAGTGTGGATCAACTGTCGAGGTTAGCTACCGTATTCATGTGTACCGATAGGGATTGGCATTTGTTGTCAATCAACATGGAGCTCTTGCTTTGTGCAATCACGTTTATGATGAAAGTGAAAGATAATGAAAGAATGAAAGATAATGAACATGCTTATTATGATGCAAGTTATCTTATGTACTATGATGTATGCATGGTCATTATAGAAGGATAAAGTTTATATTTTCTTATATTATTAAAATGGACTCACTCAGCGAAGCTGACTTTTATGCATAATAGTTCGCAGGTAAACACTGATGCTGAGGATGGCCACACGAAGCTACTGGGGAGCTATGGATGGCATTATTGTTTATGAAATCTTTATTGTAATTAAGAACACGTAACATGTTTTGTTTGAAATTAAGGACAAATGTATGGGTACAATATGGTTTCTACGTTTTAAATGAATGTCTAATTATTTCTGCTGCAATGTTTTTATTAAACTGATTTTATGCTATGATTAACCAACTGTGAGGCTTCCCGGGAACGGGGCCCTACAGAGGTGAAGTAGTTGGATAGAGTCAAGAATTGACAAACCTCTGAGAAACTAAGATCTTTCTCAGAGTCCAACAGAGCAACCTGATTATGTTGTCTGTGGAGTTGGATGGAAAAGTCTGGGCTATTTTTGCGGTTTAGGTTGGCCATTTCAGAAAGCTTAAGGGCGAAGAAAGGGAAGAACAAAGGCGGTTTGTCGGTGAATTTAGGTTTTGGGAATAGTTCAAGTGAAGAAGAGAATGAAAGAGGGGGGAACCGTTGGGTATATATATGAAATGGATCTGAGACAAAGTTAATGAAAGAGGATAAACTTTGAAATCCGGATGTCGGTCCCAACTCTGAAAAAGTACCCAAAAAGGTAGTTTTCTTGGAAGTCTAAAAAGCTTCCGAAGGTAATATAGCTTCGGAAGTTGTTGATGAAAAAGCTTCCGAAGGCAAAATGGCTTCGGAAGATATTCCATAGAGTTTTGAAAATTTTGCTTCGGAAGATATTTAATGCTCCGAGATTTTATTCTAAGAAGAATAAAACTTCCGAGAGTAAATTGCTTTCAGAAGAAAATTGTTCTTCAAAAACATACAAGGACTTAAGTAAAATTTAAGCTTCGGAAGATATTTCTATAATTTCTTCAGAAAGTAAATCTACTAAAGTAGTTATTTGTTTTCAAAGAGTTAAGTTTCTTCCGAAGGTAAATACATATCTTCCTAACGATAAAAGAGATTAAAATTTTCAAAAATCTAAGCAATGTCTTTCAAAAAGATTTTTCTTCCATAGTAAACATGGTCTTATGAAGGTGATAAAATAAACAACTTAGGACACACAGGTTTTAGAAATAATATGATTAAGTTTTAAAAAAAGCTACTCCAAGTTAATCATGCCAATAGCTGATACAATATATTTGAATCTCTGTTCATCAAAAGCTTTAGTGAACAGATCAGCATATTGTTCATTTGTATTAACTTTGACTAGTTTGATTAATCCTTATTCAAAGTTATCTCTAATCAAATGATACATGATATTGATGTGCTATGTCCTTGAGTGCTGCACAGAATTCTCTGTAATAGAGATAACACTATTGTTGTCTATGTCGTTAGGAATCTCCTTGAAGTTGAATCCATAGTCCAACATCTGATTTTGAATCCAAAGTACTTGAGCAAAGCAGCTTGCAAAAACAATGTATTCAGCTTCAGCAGTTGATGCAGACACACACGATTGTTTCTTGCATTGCCAAGAGACTATCATTCCACCAAGAAATTGACATCCCCCTGATGTAGACTTTGCACTCATATTGCACCCACCATAGTTACTATCTGTATTGGCATAAATATTGAAGTCAGAATTCTTTGGATACCAAAGGCCAAGTGTTAGAGCACCTTTGAGATATCTTAAAATCCTCTTGATAGTGAGCAGGTGTTGTATCTTAGGGTTGGCTTGATATCTTGCACAAATACATGTGGCAAACAGGATATCAGGCCTGCTAGCTGTGAGATACATTAGAGGCCCAATCATATCCCTGTAGAGATGTTCATCCACACACTTGTTAGGACAGTTTTCTTATGGAGTACTAACAGATTCTGCGTGAGACCAGATCAAATAGTGTGGAATCCTATTTGATTGGCGATCCAATCATTGAGAACGAAAACCTGATCTATCTAACGATGAAACAAACGTTAAGAATTGATTAGAAATCGATCAGGAACGAACTATGAAGTTGGATAGGCTGTTTAGGACGCTCTGGACGGCTAGGGTTTGTAAATCTTCGAAGTCTTTTTTTTTTCACAAATTATGTGGTACTTATAGGTTTTTAGTTTTCATTCGTACGACTGAACCATTAGCATGGTTCAGTCGTGCGACTGACTCATGCGGTTGATTCATACGCACGACGTTCAGTCGTGCGACTGAATCAATCTTATGTCTCAGTCATACGACTGATCCAGTCTCCTGGTTTAGTCGTGCGACTGATCCATAAGTATGATTCATTCGTGCGTATTGTCCTTAAGTATGGTCCATTAGCATGAATAACCACCCGACTAAGTTGAACACATTTCTCAATCATTATTGACTTAGAACTATTTACAACAACCTCAAACCTATATATGATGTCATACATATGAATTATACTAAATACAATAATAATATGAAATATTAAAGACAAATAAACATCAAGAAGCATACCATATTTCATTAAGTAGTCACATTACATATGTATACGAAATGAAAGACTTTTACATTTAAGAACATAAACTAGGAACATGATGTATCAACAAAATCCCCCTTGGACCTAGTTATTCCTATTTTCTAACATTCTTCAAATGCTCTTGGAATTTCTTGTACTTCTCTTCTTTAGTGACTCCGGCGTTTATCTCAAATGTAAATCTGAGTCGTATAACATGTTGGAATTGTAGAGCTTGTACAATATCTTGCTTGTCATAGAACAGTGGCCACTTGTATATAGTGTAAACATGTTTAGCAGACAAGTTTGTAAGCTACATTGGGTCAAATACCCTGATAGTCTCGATCTGCCCTTCCTTGTTAAGAACTATGACCGCTTCCCCGTCTCCAGTCATAATACCACCATTTGAAGTGTGGAGTGAAGTCCTGAGGGCATCTCCCGTAAAGGAATCTAGACATTGTGCACGGGGGATTCCACTTTCAACACTACCTTAGGCCTTCAAGATATAGGATCAACTTCAGTCTTATGAATGAACCGCTTAGGTTGTTAAGGTCTGAAGTTGACCCATCTGGTGTGGTATTCTTTCTTCAACAATTTCTCATACCATCCCGACATCTCTGGGTGGCATACAAAAGATCTAAACATGCCAATCTGTTAGCTCAAAACCAGGAAGAATTTTCAGATTATGTGGATATCTGAAGTACTCAATCCTCTTCTCCCTTGTAACAGCATATACAATCCAAATCTTCAAGTAGGCCCAATGATGATCTTGCTTGACACTTCTGATGTTTTCTTGACTCGGTAAAGTTTGGTGTAGGCATTCAGCTTTGGAGGTGCACGTTGGGCCTTTATTTCTGATAAACAAGCTGCCAAATCAGACTTCTTTATATCAACATTAGCATTTGTAGCTTGGGCTTACTTTCATCCTTTACTTTCTCTTTCTCTATCTCATCAAGCTTAACAAAAGTATCACTACCAAAAGTTTCACCCAAGTATGGGATAACGTTGCCCTCAGGGTCAGTGTACTATGGATAGTAGTCAGACGTGACATCCTTAATCTCAATCTCATCCACCCCTTATAGCTCCTCGTCACTCAAAACTTCTACTTCCGGAGCATCTTTGACAAGCTCATCTGGATTTAGTCTAAACATATCAGCGAGCTGCTCATCCGTCAGATCATGAATGATTTCTCCTTCCTCTGGAGTGTAGCTCATAAACCTTCTCACAACCCCTTGCAAATCAAGAATCATAGTTAGTTGAGTCTTGACTTGCTGAAGGGGAATGACATCATAATCCTCAGCCTGTGGAGTATCACTTTTGCCCTGATCATGTGTTTCTTCAACTAGAGCTGCGGAGGATGCAACTCTTTTGGTGCGCCTCTCCTTTGCTGCTTGATTTGAGGCTGATGCAGATGCATCACCTTCTTGATCATCCTCCTCATCATCATCATCTATTTTTCCCTTTCCACTTCCTCCAGCTTCCTCGTCATCATCATCTACTTTTGATTCATTATATGTCGTGTCATCATCATCATCTCCACCATCATCTCCATCACCCTTAATCTTCAGGGGCTCACCCTTTGTTCCCTTCAACCTCAACATCAACTTTTTGTTCTGTTTCTCTAACCCCTCGATCCGCTTGACGGATGCCTTGACAATCTCATTTTGAGCATTCAGGGCATGGTGAGCTCGAACTAACGCTCTCTCATGAGCAGCGTTCTTCTCAGTATGCTGAGCAATCTGCTTGCCTTGTGCGGTATTGACCGCCATCAGCTGATTCATCTGGTTGGCTTTTAGATCATCTGTCGCTAGCAGCTTGAGCACCAGTCTGTTTGAGGAACTTAAAATAAATGAATCTAAATATTTTGTTAAATAAAATGAGGCTTTGAATGATCACTTAAAACGAATTGTTTTGGAAAGAAATGTGAGATTAACACTTTGATTGAAAGGGTTGCTCTTGCTAAATTCAAGACAAGCAAACTTCAGTCAAAGCTAGAGAAATGGATTATATCGGGAATGAAACATGATGATCTATTTAAATCTCAACGGGGGGCTAGGATTAAAACAGGATTGGGATATGAAAATGCTAAGGTTTATCCTCCTCCTAGTACTTACTACTATTCTCCTTTGCTGTTCCTCATCCTTCTAATGATTTAATCACAACAGATACTAACAGTATGTCTACAGGTTTAGAAGGTGTGAATCCTAAGCATGTTTGTGAGGACTACTGTTATGGACCGACTAGCGGGCTTGGATGCACTAGTCTTAGTACACCTGAGTTTCAACATCCTGTTTTAGATCATAAATCTAGTTTAAATTCTATTTTTGTTTCTAGTGAATCTGTAATAGACTCTGTCTCATCATGTTCTCGTGATGTTTCTATATCATCTTTAACTTCTGAAGATTATGATGATGCTTGTGTCTTTGATTGTGTTAATAGTGTAGATAATTCTAGCAAAACAAACATGAAGAAAAATCAGACTAATTGCTTTGAAAAATTCTTTTCTCGTCCTATTCCATGTTTTATTCCAATGAATAACTCTTTTTCAAACGAAAGGATATTGTCATCATCTGATGCTAGTACAAGTGGTACAAGTACTACATGTACTTCTGATGACAATTCATCTTCTTTTGTAAATAACTATTTATTTTCTAATAAAAACAGACCTCGAGACATGTATGAGACATATAGAGATTTAGATTCTAAACTGTCTGAATGTGATAAGGAAATACATATTGATCCTATCCCTATCCCGTTACATAACAGACCTAGATTAAAACCATACTGTTTTAGATGTGGTAAAGATGATCATATAGTTAAGAACTGTCCAGAACTACATTATAAACATGTTTATAGATATTCATTGGAAATAGATTGACAAAATTAGTTAATAACTTCTTCTGTAAAAAATCTGTTTTCCTAAACCCAAAGTTGTTCAAACTTGGGTCCCCATTTCACCTGGTTAACCTGTTCTTTGATATGTTTACAGGAGTCATCCACGAAGGTAGTTAACAGTGTATGGTATGTAGA
Source organism: Flaveria ramosissima (assembly GCA_025215565.1). Classification (NCBI taxonomy): domain Eukaryota; kingdom Viridiplantae; phylum Streptophyta; class Magnoliopsida; order Asterales; family Asteraceae; genus Flaveria; species Flaveria ramosissima. Next base: position 44,369,204 of record CM046046.1, read on the forward strand.
TAGTGGATGCTCCAGACATATGACGGGGCTCAAGGACTTACTGGCCAATTATCGAATAATAAATAGAGGATATGTCGCATTCGCTGGCGACAAGAAAGGAGGGAAAATGATCGGTCAAGGAGAAGTTTCTAATGGGTCGCTAACTTTAGAGAAAGTCAATTATGTACCCGAGCTTGCGTTTAATCTATTGAGTGTCTCTCAGATCTGTGATAAGGACATTCCGTCTTGTTCAAGTCCAATGAATGTCTCTTTTTAAAATTTGAGATTGATATTCCAGATGAGATGGTACTAATAAGGGCTCCGAGAAAGAATGATACATATCTTCTTGACATGGGTTCAAGGGAGTCAACATCTACCGTCACCTGTCTTCTTTCCAAAGCCTCCACTTCTGAGTCTTTTCTATGGCACCGCAGATTGGGTCAGTTAATTTCAAAAATATAAACAAATTGGTTAAAAACAATCTCGTTAGGGGACTACCTTTAAAAGATTTTTCTGTGTTCGAAAAATGTATGGCATGTTGATTGGGTGCAGATAGTATATATATTTGAAAAAGATTTATTGCACAGATTCAGTTTTAATTGGTTGCTACTAATACTAAACCACACACACAAAAGGCAGTGTACCTGTCGTGTGGTAATATAGTGTTGGTAAGAACCGAGTATCAATCCGTGGACACACCTAGCCTACTCAACAAACTTGATGTTTGACTATCAGATTTGGTTTTTCTTAAAGAAAGTGATATTTTGTATTGCAAAGATTTTTAGGGTTTAAAAGTAAACAATAACAAAAAGAAAGTAAAATAAGAATTGAAGCATTTGGATTTAAAATCAGGGAATAAAAGTTATCATCCTAATTAGAATCCACTTATGTAATTGTGATGAATTGGTGATGTGATGTAATTATGTTAATGTTTATAAAGATGAGCCGGCGCGATTTCTCGTCTATCCTGCTGTCGTAGTGACTTGATCCTGTCAGGCTGAGTTTATGTAAGGCCCCGTTCCCGGGACGCTTACAGTTGGTCATTCATCGCACATAAAACATAAAATTACATTTGCATTAAGAAAACATTGCAGCGGAAACATTGAAAAATGACATCACATTTCGTTATAAATACTTTTGCCAAATAATACATCATTATCTGATTACAAAATACATGTTTGCATTATAACACAAAAGCTTTATAAATGGATGCCATCCCCAAAAGAGCCGAGTAGCCTTGCCGTGCCATCCTCAGCAATCATTTACCTGCCAACTGGAAAATGTAATAAAAGTCAGCGTTGCTGAGTGAGTTCTAGTTTTAATAATAAATGTCACACCCCGGGCCCAGAGAGGCGGGACGTAACGGTTGGTAAACAACAACCAAAATGCAGCGGAAACTAAATGGTTTATTACAATGCATCTCAAAATATTTACATTAGAATATGGGTTTAGTTTCAGTTTACAAGGTGCCTCAATCTACAATCCATGGGTATCATGTCCTATCTCTTTGTAAATATTTCTTGAGGCTTTAGTAACTAAGGCTTCTAGGCTCGACCTTTTTCCTTCAACACCTACCCTCACTTCTTGCTTCGGATTTGGATATCTTCTATAGCTCGGCTAATCTACCTAGCTGTACCTGAAAGACATGCTCAAAAGATTTTGTGTCAACATAAAGTTGGTGAGTTCAAGTGCTTAAAGTTTAAAAACAAAAAGGACTTAACAAATCCTCATTTGATAAAAATAAATGAATCATAGTTTCAACATTGTGGGAGAAAAATCATAATCAACCCTGCACTCAGTCCCCGTTGGCCTCTTCTAAAGTTGTGTTTTACCGGATATTCCCGAATGAAGAAACTGAGCCCCATACCAGTGAACCCTACCTGCCCGGATGGTTCACCATAGAATCTTAGCAAAACTTGTTACATGCCACAACGATCCCTCAGGATCTCAGTGGGGTAACCTTCCTGGAACGGAAGCCACTGTGTGTGGGGGATTCCCCAAATAGATCTATCCATATAAATCAAGCAGTTCACGAAAGAATTAATGATCATGATATAAGAATCAGCAGGTAACCACAATCCCACATAGAATCATCAAGTAAAGCACAATTATAGTTCAAAAATAACAGAGCATGCTTCACCCCAAAACAGTAGTAAAAAGGGGAATCACTAGAACTCACCTGGTATCCTTATATAAAATTGAACTCGGTAAAGAAATGTGAAGGTCACCAACAAAGCAATCCTAATTAGAACATAAGAGATTCATGTTTAGAATTAGCACGATGTCATTACATGCGTGCGGTTGAGCTCTTAAGTTAACTTAAGGTTAACAATTAGTATCATTGATGTAGATTAGCTTCATGTGAAATTATCAATTGTTATGCACTCACTCGTGCATATTAGGTTAATTAATGCCTTTATCCGATAAATGATTCTTTGCATAAAGAGTGTAGCCATAAACGGTTGATATCAAGGATTTCAAATCTTTATAGATAGTTTTTAATGATGAAGTAAGTAATCCATAATGTTCCAAATGATGTTTATAATGCTTACACTTATATCATAATGTTAAATTGATTGATGCTAGAGTAATCCAAATATTATGAATTAAACTCTTATGTCATGATGTTATGTTATTTTCACATGCATAGCATATATATACTTTTTAAGATTGCCTCACTTAGGCCATTTAAAATGCTTAGTTTATTTAGGCATTACTTAGATGGTTCACGAATAGATATGATTAAATTCTTCTTAACACGTTTAGTGTGAACCAAAAATATATTTTAAGCAATATGTGTAAGTACATCTTCAAAGATCATCCATATTCCATAATTATATAGATATATTTCTACCAATAATGTAGTTAATATGATGTTAGAATAATTTGAATATCAATAATAGTTGTCATTATATCGAATAAAAAGGGTGATACAATTAATATTTATTCCAATAATAACAAGATTATCGATTATTAATAATAATAAGACGATAGATTAGTATAGAGTTATAAGTCTTATTTAAAATATGAGTGAACATCGGTTAACCTAAATTATCCATTGTATGCATATATATATATAAACATAGGTATGTACAATTGCATTTTATATATATATTAATCATCTACACGTCTTGTAAGGATTTTATATGTCACGGGATTAGATAACTTCATACATATATTTCTAATATCTTTGTTCATATGAATACTTTTCCAATGTTGTTTTTCATTATGCGATGCTCACGTCATTTAAATTTTCGCATCCATTCATGATGGTTTATAACTAGTTAACATTTTATACATTTTTCAAGCTCAACCCACACAAGATAATATATATATATATATATATATGACCATTATATTCACGTATATGGATGTCTAACGCACGATTATACCTAACGCTCCCGCATCGCGTCCTAGAATTCGCTTGATCCGACCCGCATCGCGTTGACTGTCCATTGACCAGTTTGACCAGCTTTGACCAAAGTTAAACCTAACACAAACCACACCAAGATTACATACATCACTATTATTTTGTTATCTAGCAACCAAACACAACCATAACCACAATAATCGTTACCAAACACCTCGGTTGAGGCTTCTACCACCGTTGTCCATCACTTGCACCCAAGATCAACCATGGATAGCCACGGGGCACCACCGGCAGCCCTTAAGCCGTCGTATAACTCGCCGGAGAACAACTCCAAACCACCAATTCACGAAGATCTCGCTTTGAATCCAACATGCAGCCACCCATACAGCATCAAATGGCTCTACTTCTCCTCAAACAGCAGCAAGCACCGCGACCACCACTGGCCCCTACCTCCGGCCTGCACAGCCACGGCCATCGGCCACCAAAAACTCCAAAACTCTTCTGCTGTCATCTTCAAACGCCCATAACTTTCAAACCGTTAAGAGTTAGACAACTCCGTTACCACCGTTGGAAAGATCACGTCGAGACATGGGAGGCACTCGCCGCCACTCGCCGCCAGTCGCCGGCGCCGGCGGCCTGAAAACTCGCCAGAACCCTAGCCGCCGCCGCATTCTTTCTTCCATATCTTCCAAACCGTTGCGAATTAGAAGAAACCGTCACCACCATCGTGATCAGGAGGTCGAGATTAGGGGGGTAGACTAAGAACTCGCCGGAAACCGCCGCGCCGCCGCCGCGCCGCCGCCGTGCCGCCGCGTGCCGCCGTGCCGCCGCCGTGCTCCGGCGAAGTCGGCCATGCAGCAGGTTGAGAGGATTTCAGCTGAGTTTTAGGGTTTCAAATGAAGAAAATGTGGAAAAGTTGCTTTTATACCTAGGGTTTTTGAGTGGGTTTTATTTAAAAATCGCGTATACGTCCCGAAAACTTCGTTATCGCGCATCGAACGGTCTTTTGGATAAAGTCTCGTTAGAAAACTTATAATAGATTTATTTAATTACTTCAGCTTGAAATAAAACAATTCGGTATATTTATGGTCAACTCTCGGGTTTGACCTATTCTCAGGCCGGTCCACGCTTCAGTCGCGACTCGAACCACATTGCTCCTGGATAACCGTCTCACTCTCTAATTTAGAATATGATAAAAAATATGTAATAATTAGATAAATATTTATGACGTTTTAGGGCTCGGTTGTCGTATCAGATGTCCGTTAAATGCCGGAGTCTCCGGTATTCGCGTTTTTCTGACGTATCGTAGCTGATTATACACGTTTGGTTAGGATCTTTTAGCAAGTACTGTTTACAGTATGCATCATGATTAACAATGAATTTAAAAGAATATAACCCATTATAAGTACGTTCCGATCTAAATTAGACGTTAGTACGCGTTAGATTACCAGACTTTACACGGTATAGGTTTTGAATCTGTTTTTGGTTTGGATTCTTATCGTAGTTGCTTCGAATCACAAATTAATTTATTATCTTATGATCACTTATTTAATTAGATGGTAAATGGGTATTGGGCCTTAAATGGGCCTTGTTTATAAGTTTGGGCCCTTATTGGGCCTATTGGGCCTAAAAAGGCTAGTTTCGTTTCCAAGCTTTCTTTGGTAAGCCCAATTCAATCCGGACCTTTATTGGGTCCTATAATACATTAAGTTTTCTAATTGGGCTAGATTTCAAAGGTGTTACATTCTCCCCTCCTTAAAGAAATTTTGTCCTCGAAATTTAAGTATCATTAATATTGTTTCCGAGTGTGATGCACTCGTAGTATGAGTCTTGAGGATTTTAAAGTTATTCAGCTGAGCATTCCAAGACGAAAGTTGTCGATTAGGCATCAAACAACCGGGTTTGATTTAGATTCAAGTAATTATCCCAACGTTAGAACAAGTTTGACAAGATCAGTGAGTCGTTTCATGAATAGATTTTTGGCTTCACAATCAGGTCATATAACATTTGAACAAAATTAACAAGAAGAGATTCTCCACTGAGGTTCAACGCACAATTCTACTAGGTAGATCTAGCAAGGAAACAAATACTAAAAATCCTGGCAATATCAATGTCCTCACGGGTAGTCTTACGAAAGGTTGCGAAGTATCAGATGTTGGTGTGAATGCCTTCAATTAGACTTAATAGTCAAGTCGGCTATACGTCACTATTAACTCCTTAGAATCATAAGGTAATAGGTCGTAAGATGTCATAGATTAAAGTCTTCAGATCAAGGAGGGTTTTGGTTCCCTAAGGAGTATTGATTAACATTTAAGAACCGCATGATTATTCCCATAAAGCTAAAACTAAGAAATTTTCACGACTAATAAGAACGAAGAAGTTTGGTCACACAAAAAGGGTCACTACTTTTCCAGCCTTCCTACTCCGGAACGATACTGCATGCGATAATCTTAGTCTTCGAGTAGTTCCATCTATCTTAACTTACGTATGTCGAGGGTTTTCCCAATCAGGATGCGTCATAAGCTCTTGCGAACTGACATTGGAAGAATTCGCAAGTTCACGATGATACGGGTGGAGTCAGTAGAAGAGAAGCCTAATTGCAAGCTATCCGCATTCATCAATACGGGTAAGTAGAGACAAACACGGCCAAGACTTGTTCTTTCACATTTAGAAATGCGAGCGTCTTAGGACAAATGCGGATGTCGACCTCCTATCCGCACTTGTCAATGCGGTTGATATTACCGATTGATGATCACCCTATGGTGTTTGAACTAGTATTCTAATGGGTAGTCGGGAGAGTAGTATAGCTAATGTATCCGAATGCATATTTTATCTTGTAAAAGTCGCGCCCCATAGTTCCAGTTTCTGTATCATGTAACTCTTCACATTTTTCTTAAATTGTCGGGCGGCTAGAAGCTTGTCTTGTATCATTGCACCAACACACATCTGAAGCCTTCTGATCCGTGTCCAAACGGATTTGGCATATTCCTGGGATTACGACGCTAGTTGTATAGCTGCACGAGTGAAGCTTTTATTGATCCTCCTAAAATTTTCGCTTAACCCTAAACGTTGACATAACTCAATGAGTCTTTACTACTTCTCGGACTTAGATAGCCCCAAATTTTAGCGAATTGTCTCGACTTTCATGCTTATTAGCAATGTCGAGATAAGAAGCATGCCTAAGTATGACTTGCTGAATCCCATTCATCAGGCTCATGAATACCGTGGTTGTGTGAGCCAGCCCAAAAAAGCTTGAATGTGATTTTCATATTGATTCTAATGTATTTTAAATGCAATCCTTGGTAACGTCTTTATCACTTATATACCCGGCTGATAGCATTAGAAGTGTAGTCAGTATCTTACAACTGATTAAGCAGGTTAACAATTCTGATAGTTTGTCCATATTAAGAGCATTCCATTCCACTTCCCTCAAAGTGTATTAGGGTTCTTCAATGTGAGACACTATGTCTTTTGAACCGTTTATCTAACAGTTGTCAGATCTCCCTTCCTTCTACGAGCTTCTTAACATACTTCGAACTTCGTACCACCATACATTACTACTCCTCTCCGATTCACCTTCCTTTAGGGCAACTCCAGCTGTCATCTTATCTACAGAATCGTCGTATATGCTTCCACTAATTCCCTTATAGTGCTTCCCAATCGAGGTCAACCTTCTAGATGACTTCTTTCTCGTTCCCTTTCTCCAAGGTAACCGTACCCTGTAGGGGTCCATCCGTGCAACGAGTAACCTCATCTAAAACCTAGTTACTTATAGGCCTATCAATTGTTCCACTGGAATATGATAGTAAGCCTTTCTGTCTCGGATTTCAACGTACGGAGTTTACTAGGGTATGCTATTGGTGAATTGCTCTATAAAAGGTTTAGAAATTTAGAGGGGAAAAATATTTAATGCTTACGACTAGTGATTGTTGTGCTGGTCTTTCTTGCCTACTATCTTCTGCATGTTTCATTACTACGTCGTAGCTGGATCTCAAGTGCTTTAACACATGAGATTTCTTGTAGCTGATCTTCTATGCTTCTTAATACATTTTTTTTTGGAGCAACACATTCCTCTCAGCTCCAACTGAGAGTCTTCCCGCATGAATTATTTGTTATCACCGGCATCTTGACTTGATAGGGTTCTAATACTTCGTTAAGGTGCTTATTAGTAGACAGGGAACTATCTACCACTCTATAAACCACTTATATAACATCAGGATTGTAATCTAACTTTGTGATCTTTGCTCTTGATTCACGAATTCATCACCCAAATAGTAGAACTCTCGAGGTAAAGATGACTCGCGGATTCATCACCATTCATCAGTCCAAGAGTTTAATAAAGAATAAGTCCGGAACAAAATGTGTGAAACACAGGGAATTCTCCAATATTGTAGACTCAGATTTTTGTTTCGAAGGCTCGAAGATCAAATTTTCTCGGCGAATAACTTTGGCACTCGGCTATTTATCTTTACGGAAATCGGGCTATAGGATGAGGTTTCATTTCCTACTTATTCTGGCACTAAAAAGGTTACCAAGAACACGGCCAGTTAAAAGCATGGTCAAAATAGTTCAACTTATGTTACGATTGAAGTTTGTCACCGGGTGACTAACGGTTGCGGATGATGAAGGATTCACAAGCATAGTACTATGAAAAACGATGGTTAATTACTATCGAAGCGGATAATAAGAATAGTGCTTGGGTTAAGGGGTTCTATTACCATGAATAGGTGTAGAAAGTTATATTCATCAAGGACTTTAAGAAAAAGATCAGAGGTATTCTAGATTCCAGCATGTCCTATGAAATGTGAGCTACTAGGGAAGAAAGAAGTAACAAGTTCTCTATGCCATTGATCACAATAGGTGCTTCTCGTAAATCTGTTACTCCGGTAAATTCTCGGCTGCAACCATTATGTTAGAGGGTCCCTTACTATGTTGAGGAAGTTTTGTCGAGTTCTATGTTAGGTAGGAAGAAATTTTCAGACATCGCGAAAAATAGCGCGGCTAAAGAACACAGACAACTTAGGTGAAGTGCCATACTTCCAGCACCAAACTGGATGGGTTTGAAACAACATTTGATGATCTCCTGGGTTGGATAGTTGTATCATTATACTTCCAATAGGAGAGTAGAACAATGAAAGAGAGAGAAAGAAAAGGGATAATTATTACAATATCGTCCTTGGTAGCTCTTCAAGAGTTAAATGGTTTCTCTCAGCATGGAAGTTTTAAATCTGTAATTGTTGAATATATATTGGATATTGGTGTTTAATCTGGTATGTACTAGTTTCTTAAGTGTTATACCTTGACATTAGTTTACATGACAGGGCCCACCAGAATTCAAGGGTACCTGTAAATTCACCATTACGTGTGCACCCGTAATCGTCAATTTACCTTACACTATCATTCTATTTGTTCCCATCATAAGTTTCAAGTTGTGTGTAATTAGGTCCTGGAGTTAAAATTTTCATTGGTCATCATCTGCAATTAAGCACACTTAGATTCTAATTATGCTAACATTCTTGCTAACCCAACCATTTTCAAAGTACAGTTCAACAAACCAGGTAACGAGCAATCAGGTACAAGCTATAATAGGGAGCAGATCAAACAAAAAGGCATCATGGTTGCTATCCTATCACTGTATTCCAACAAGTATCATCATATGAACGAAGCATATAAGCAAGTATCACTAAAGCAGTTGTCTCATGTAACGACACAAGTCGTATCAAGTATTCAACTAATAGCAGTTGTTTCATATAATGTCAAAAGTCAGTCGTGCAATCAGATAAGTATCTCCCTAAAATTTAAGTCTTAATATACTTGCACATCTTTGATTCATAATATACCTAGTCCCAGTGCTCAGGGGTCCTAGTAGTCAACTCCAGAAGATTCCAAATATTCTTAGTTTTACTCGGGTGCACCTATCATAGGTAGTACCCTAATGCAACAAGGTTTCTTATAGGGTGGGGAATTCTTAATAGTATCTATCCTATGAGATATACAGATGAAAGATGAGTGTCCTTAATAGAATCTATTCTATTGTAAACTTTAGATCACTAATTCACGGAAACAACCTACCAGGCTGGTCCTATTTATGGTTGTAGCTTAGGTGTCTCGAAGTAAACCCACTTTCCTATAACCTTGGCTTAACTAAACTCGGAAAAGTCTTCTTACAAAGGTGGTCCTATAAGGTTCATATGGTTGTAGTTTAGGTCTCGCGAAGCAGACCTACTTCTCTACAACCTTTGGCTCTGATACCAATCTGTCACACCCCGGGCCCAGAGAGGCGGGACGTAATGGTTGGTAAACAACAACCAAAATGCAGCGGAAACTAAATGGTTTATTACAATGCATCTCAAAATATTTACATTAGGATATGGGTTTAGTTTCAGTTTACAAGGTGCCTCAATCTACAATCCATGGGTATCATGACCTATCTCTTTGTAAATATTTCTTGAGGCTTCAGTAACTAAGGCTTCTAGGCTCGACATTTTTCCTTCAACACCTACCCTCACTTCTTGCTTCGGATTTGGATATCTTCTATAGTTCGGCTAATCTACCTAGCTGTACCTAAAGACATGCTCAAAAGATTTTGTGTCAACATAAAGTTGGTGAGTTCAAGTGCTTAAAGTTTAAAAACAAAAAGGACTTAACAAATCCTCATTTGATAAAAATAAATGAATCATAGTTTCAACATTGTGGGAGAAAAATCATAATCAACCCTGCACTCAGTCCCGGTTGGCCTCTTCTAAAGTTGTGTTTTACCGGATATTCCCGAAGGAAGAAACTGAGCCCCATACCAGTGAACCCTACCTGCCCGGATGGTTCACCATAGAATCTTAGCAAAACTTGTTACATGCCACAACGATCCCTCAGGATCTCAGTGGGGTAACCTTCCTGGAACGGAAGCCACTGTGTGTGGGGGATTCCCCAAATAGATCTATCCATATAAATCAAGCGGTTCACGAAAGAATTAATGATCATGATATAAGAATCAGCAGGTAACCACAATCCCACATAGAATCATCAAGTAAAGCACAATTATAGTTCAAAAATAACAGAGCATGCTTCACCCCAAAACAGTAGTAAAAAGGGGAATCACTAGAACTCACCTGGTATCCTTATATAAATTGAACTCGGTAAAGAAATGTGAAGGTCACCAACAAAGCAATCCTAATTAGAACATAAGAGATTCATGTTTAGAATTAGCACGATGTCATTACATGCGTGCGGTTGAGCTGTTTAGTTAACTTAACGTTAACAATTAGTATCATTGATGTAGATTAGCTTCTTGTGAAATTATCAATTGTTATGCACTCACTCGTGCATATTAGGTTAATTAATGCCTTTATCCGATAAATGATTCTTTGCATAAAGAGTGTAGCCATAAACGGTTGATATCAAGGATTTCAAATCTTTATAGATAGTATTTAATGATGAAGTAAGTAATCCATAATGTTCCAAATGATGTTTATAATGCTTACACTTATATCATAATGTTAAATTGATTGATGCTAGAGTAATCCAAATATTATGAATTAAACTCTTATGTCATGATGCTATGTTATTTTCACATGCATAGCATATATATACTTTTTAAGATTGCCTCACTTAGGCCATTTAAAATGCTTAGTTTATTTAGGCATTACTTAGATGGTTCACGGATAGATATGATTAAATTCTTCTTAACGCGTTTAGTGTGAACCAAAAATATATTTTAAGCAATATGTGTAGGTACATCTTCAAAGATCATCCATATTCCATAATTATATAGATATATTTCTACCAATAATGTAGTTAATATGATGTTAGAATAATAACAAGATTATCGATTATTAATAATAATAAGACGATAGATTAGTATAGAGTTATAAGTCTTATTTAAAATATGAGTGAACATCGGTTAACCTAAATTATCCATTGTATGCATATATATATATAAACATAGGTATGTACAATTGCATTTTATATATATATTAATCATCTACACGTCTTGTAAGGATTTTATATGTCACGGGATTAGATAACTTCATACATATATTTCTAATATCTTTGTTCATATGAATACTTTTCCAATGTTGTTTTTCATTATGCGATGCTCACGTCATTTAAATTTTCGCATCCATTCATGATGGTTTATAACTAGTTAACATTTTATACATTTTTCAAGCTCAACCCACACAAGATAATATATATATATATATATATATATATATATATATATATATATATATATATATATATATATATATATATATATATATATGACCATTATAATCACGTATATGGATGTCTAACGCACGATTATACCTAACGCTCCCGCATCGCGTCCTAGAATTCGCTTGATCCGACCCGCATCGCGTTGACTGTCCATTGACAAGTTTGACCAGCTTTGACCAAAGTTAAACCTAACCAAAACCACACCAAGATTACATACATCACTATTATTTTGTTATCTAGCAACCAAACACAACCATAACCACATTAATCGTTACCAAACACCTCGGTTGAGGCTTCTACCACCGTTGTCCATCACTTGCAGCCAAGATCAACCATGGATAGCCACGGGGCACCACCGGCAGCCCTTAAGCCGCCGTATAACTCCCCGGAGAACAACTCCAAACCACCAATTCACGAAGATCTCGCTTTGAATCCAACATGCAGCCACCCATACAGCATCAAATGGCTCTACTTCTCCTCAAACAGCAGCAAGCACCGCGACCACCACTGGCCCCTACCTCCGGCCTGCACAGCCACGGCCATCGGCCACCAAAAACTCCAAAACTCTTCTGCTGTCATCTTCAAACGCCCATAACTTTCAAACCGTTAAGAGTTAGACAACGCCGTTACCACCGTTGGAAAGATCTCGTCGAGACGAAGAAGAGCATGGGTGGCACTCGCCGCCACTCGCCGCCAGTCGCCGGCGCCGGCGGCCTGAAAACTCGCCGGAACCCTAGCCGCCGCCGCCTTCTTTCTTCCATATCTTCCAAACCGTTGCGAATTAGAAGAAACCGTCACCACCATCGTGATCAGGAGGTCGAGATTAGGGGGGGTAGACTAAGAACTCGCCGGAAACCGCCGCGCCGCCGCCGCGCCGCCGCCGTGCTCCGGCGAAGTCGGCCATGCAGCAGGTTGAGAGGATTTCAGCTGAGTTTTAGGGTTTCAAATGAAGAAAATGTGGAAAAGTTGCTTTTATACCTAGGGTTTTTGAGTGGGTTTTATTTAAAAATCGCGTATACGTCCCGAAAACTTCGTTATCGCGCATCGAACGGTCTTTTGGATAAAGTCTCGTTAGAAAACTTATAATAGATTTATTTAATTACTTCAGCTTGAAATAAAACAATTCGGTATATTTATGGTCAACTCTCGGGTTTGACCTATTCTCAGGCCGGTCCACGCTTCAGTCGCGACTCGAACCACATTGCTCCTGGATAACCGTCTCACTCTCTAATTTAGAATATGATAATAAATATGTAATAATTAGATAAATATTTATGACGTTTTAGGGCTCGGTTGTCGTATCAGATGTCCGTTAAATGCCGGAGTATCCGGTATTCGCGTTTTTCCGACGTATCGTAGCTGATTATACACGTTTGGTTAGGATCTTTTCGCAAGTACTGTTTACAGTATGCATCATGATTAACAATGAATTTAAAAGAATATAACCCATTATAAGTACGTTCCGATGTAAATTAGACGTTAGTACGCGTTAGATTACCGGACTTTACACGGTATAGGTTTTGAATCTGTTTTTGGTTTGGATTCTTATCGTAGTTGCTTCGAATCACAAATTAATTTATTATCTTATGATCACTTATTTAATTAGATGGTAAATGGGTATTGGGCCTTAAATGGGCCTTGTTTATAAGTTTGTGCCCTTATTGGGCCTATTGGGCCTAAAAAGGCTAGTTTCTTTTCCAAGCTTTCTTTGGTAAGCCCAATTCAATCCGGACCTTTATTGGGTCCTATAATACATTAAGTTTTCTAATTGGGCTAGATTTCAGAGGTGTTACAATAAAACATACTTTACTTTCATTAAAACTATTCCTTTTATCATGTGATCATTCAACATACGTATACACAGATAATTTCATTATTATCTTTCATATCATTCATTATCTTCCGTTCTTTCGTTCATTCTTTCTTCCGAGTCTTTTGCGACAACATGGTCGCTCACCTCAATGGCAATCTCAATGATTGCACGCTATCCGAGTCTTTTGCACCCCTAAGGTTGCTCACCCCAGTTGCCCATCACGATAGCAAGCTATCCGAGTCTTTTGCAACAACAAGGTTGCTCACCCCAAGGCAACATCACGATAGCACTTACTCGAGTCTTTTGCAACGACAAGGTTGCTCACCTCATAGGCAATCTAAATGATTGCACTTCATCCGAGTCTTTTGCAACACAAAGTCGCTCACCCCAAAAAATATGCTTGCAAGCCTTTCTTTCGTTCATTCATCTTTCATTAATGCATGCATTCTTACTTCATGTTCCTCTTTCATTATCTTTTGCTTTACATTATATAATACTTCATTCATTCATTCATTAGCATGACATGTAAAGCCACAAGAAAGATAAGCATACATCATATTAAGGAACATTCATACACATTCATCATCATCATACAGGGCAACATCATACATTCATAATATGCATAAACATGCAACATCATCATCATCATGCCCTATATGCTCTCTAAGGCCATAACCATCCTCTTACATGCTCTTACGGGTTACTTTACGTCAAAACTTACATCTGCACCCTTCCCCGAAGGCCAGAAGTCAAACTACACATTCCTTCGAGTGCAACAGCCCTATTCGGGCGTATGGACACCCTTCAGTCGCATGGCCTCCATGCGACTGAACATCATGCGACTGGACTCATGCGGATGAACACCTATGCGAATGAACATCCAATCGTGCGTATGGACCTGGTGCGAATGGGATTACTGCGAATGGGCACCTATGCGACTAACCTCAGGCGAATGGACTCAAGCGACTAAGCATCTATGCGACTGAACCCTCAGTCGTGCAATCCTCATGCGACTGAACTCCCAGTCGTGCGACTGAGACCTTAGTCGTGCGATTGAACCCTCAATCGTGCGAATGAATCCCAATCGTGCGAATGACCCTCAATCGCCCTCATTCGGCCGTATGGCCTCCATTCGGTCGCCTAGCCCTAGCTGATGCAGAATGGAGTTCATCCCGAACCCAATCTGCCATTTTCGGCCTCCAAAATCATCCAAACCCATTCTAAGCCTAAATTAACCCTCCTGGACCTTAGGAATGCATACCATAACATCATACAAGCACACACAAGCCCGAAATCATACTCTAAACGCATCATACACATCACACCCAAATGGGTCAAACACACACACTTGTAAAAAACGGGTTTTGAACATTTTCCAGCCCCAAAATCAGTTGAAAACAAGTAAAAGTGGGGTCCTAGAACTCACACAATCGAGCACAAAGACAAGAGCTTCGATTTGGCTTGCTACTCGACGGATTTGGACACTCGAATCACCCGAAACACCACTTTTTCTTCTTTTTCTCTTCTTTTCTCTCTTCCCCCTCTTGAACCCAAAAATATGTGAAGTGTGGGGAGAGTGGGCTGCCCTCTCCCTACACATAACACCACATTCCCCAACTTTTCTTCGTTGGCGAGTTTGGTCCCTCGACTTTGAACTTTATTTCTTTTCTTTCTTCGTCGGCTTCAAAATAATAAATTTCCGGGTGTTACAAGTCCACCCCCCTTAAATAGGTTTCGTCCCCGAAACCTGTCATTCCTCGAACAAACGTGGATAATGCTGTCTCATTTCTTCCTCAGTCTCCCACGTTGATTCGGATCCCTTCCTGTGCTTCCACTGTACACGCACAAGAGGAACCACTTTATTCCTTAGCCTTTTCTCCTTTCGGTCAATGATTGCCACTGGTTGCTCCACATAATTGAGTCGTTCATCTACTTCAATATCTTCCAATGGGACAATCATATCTTCATCTGCTAAGCACTTCCTTAGATGAGATACATGGAATGTCGGGTGAATTCCACTTAACTCATCTGGTAACTCCAGTCTATAGGCCACCTCCCCTACTCGAGCAATGATTCGGAAAGGGCCTATATACCTTGGGCTCAACTTGCCCCGCTTTCGGAAGCGAATGATGCCCTTCCAAGGTGAGACCTTCAACATAACCCGGTCACCCACCTGGAACTCAATCGGCCTGCGTCGTTTATCAGCATACGACTTCTGTCTGTCTTTGGCTGCCTTCATGAAGGCTTTGATCTTCTCAAGCTTCTCCGTCGTAGCCTCGATTACCTCGACGCTCCCCAATTCCTTCTGACCAATATCACCCCAACAAACAGGCGTTCTGCATCTCCTACCGTATAGCATCTCATATGGGGGCATACCAATGCTGGCATGATAGCTGTTGTTGTATGAGAATTCGGCTAACGGTAGGTGGTCGTCCCAACTTCCACCAAAATCAATCACACATGCCCGAAGCATGTCTTCCAGTGTCTGAATGGTCCTTTCTGATTGACCATCAGTCTGGGGATGATAAGCCGTGCTGATATGTAACCTCGTCCCCATAGCATCGTGGAACTTCTTCCAGAATTTAGATGTAAACCGGATGTCGCCATCCGACACAATAGACACCGGCACACCATGACGAGTCACAATCTCCTTGATGAACAGATCAGCCAACCTCTCAGATGAATATGTCTCGCGGATCGGTAGGAAGTGAGCACTCTTCGTCAAACGATCAACTATCACCCATATGGCATCATACCCTTTCGGGGTACGCGGCAGCTTTGTAATGAAATCCCTGGTGATGTGCTCCCACTTCCATTCCGGTATATCCAAAGGTTGTATCTTCCTGTACGGCTTTTGGTGCTCGGCCTTCACCTGTAAGCAAGTAAGGCACTTACTCACATACTCCACCACGTCGCGCTTCATACCCGGCCACCAATAATCTTTCTTCATATCATGGTACATCTTTGTGGCACGAGGATGAATGGAGTACCGAGTCTTATGAGCTTCATCCATTATCTTCACCCGTAGATCCCCAAAACGAGGTATCCACACACGATCGAACCGGGTTCTAACACCGAGTGTGTTTTCACCCAATTCCCCAACCAGACCTCTCATCCTTTCAAGGTTAAGATGATCTTCTTTCAGTGCCTCATCTTGAAACTCTTTAACCTGCTTCATTACATCAGAGGTCATGATCAACTGATAGGCTTTCACCCGAATCGGCTCGGGCCTCTCTTTCCGGCTAAGGGCATCAGCCACCACATTGGCCTTGCCCGGATGGTAGTGGATTTCACATCATAATCCTTTATAAGTTCCAACCACCGCCTCTGCCTCATGTTCAAATCCTTCTGCTCGAAAAAGTACTTCAGACTCTTGTGGTCAGTGAATATGGTGCACTTAGTCCCGTACAGATAGTGCCTCCAAATCTTCAATGCAAAGACCACAGCTGCTAGCTCCAAGTCATGAGTAGGATAATTGACCTCATGAACCTTCAACTGTCGGGATGCATAGGCTATGACCTTTCCTCTCTGCATTAACACGCACCCCAACCCCGAGTAAGAAGCATCAGAATAAACACCAGATCTTCACTTCCATCGGGTAACGAAAGAACAGGAGCTCGAGTCAATCTCGCCTTCAATTCTTCAAACGCATTCTCTTGAGCGTGACCCCATACGAACTTCACATCTTTTCAGGTCAACTTGGTTAGTGGTGAAGCAATCTTGGAGAAGTCTTGGATGAACCTTCTATAGTAACCCGCCAAACCCAAGAAGCTACGAATCTCGGATGGCGTCTTTGGTGACTTCCATTGCATAACCGCCTCCACTTTCGCCGGGTCCACCATAATCCCGTCAGGATTCACCACATGACCCAAGAACTGAACTTCGCGCAACCAGAACGCGCATTTAGAGAATTTAGCATACAACTTCTCCTTTCTCAGCGTTTCTAGAACTTCCCGAATGTGACAGGCGTGCTCTGCTTCGCTCCTCGAGTAAATCAGGATATCATCAATAAACACGATCACTGATTTATCCAACATAGGCCGACACACACGGTTCATCAAATCCATAAAAGCAGCTGGCGCGTTGGTCAAACCAAAAGACATGACGAGGAACTCATAGTGACCATAGCGCGTACGGAAAGCTGTTTTAGGAATATCTTGCTCCTTCACCTTCAACTGATGATAACCAGATCGAAGATCTATTCTCGAAAACCAACTGGCACCCTGAAGCTGATCGAACAAATCATCTATCCTCGGTAAGGGGTATCAGTTCTTCACTGTCAACTTGTTCAGCTCGCGGTAGTCGATGCACATCCTCATACTACCGTCCTTCTTCTTTACAAACAGGACCGGAGCACCCCAAGGAGAGATACTCGGTCTAATGAACCCCTTATCAAGCAACTCTTGTAACTGCTCCATCAACTCTTTCATCTCGGTCAGAGCCAACCGATACGGTGCTTTGGCGACAGGTTGGGCACCCGGTATCAGATCAATCTGAAACTCGATCTCCCTGTCAGGTGGCACTCCTGATAAATCTTCTCGAAACACATCTGGAAAGTCACACACAACCGGTACATTAGCTAGTTGTGGTGTTGGCGTATCCACATCCTTTACATAGGCCAAGTAGGCACTACATCCACGCCTCATACACTTTCCCGCCACCGCCATCGAGATCACCCTTGGAATCGTAGTAACCCGATCACCATACACCGTCACTGAACTACCGTCAGGCGCCAACAACTGAATCATCTTCTTACGAGACACGATGTTCGCCTCGAAGTCCGCTAACCAATCCATCCCAAGAACCAAGTCAAAACCACCTAAGGTCATCACAAACGGTCTAACAGGAAACTTATGACCCTCGAGTTCCACATCACAGTTCTCTATCATCTCGGAAATCCTGGTAGACTTACCTATGGCAGTTTCTACATCGAAGGGCGCATCAACACATCTACTACTAACAGGCAGCTTAGCACAGAAAGCAGCAGAAATAAAACTTTTACTTGCACCAGAATCAAATAACACAGAAGCTAAAGTTTGGTTCACCAGAAACGTACCGGACACGACATCAGGGTCCGTTCTAGCTTCCTCCTGTGTCATGGTGAATGCCCTGGCGCTCGCCCTCGGTCCATCACCTCCCGTCCTCTTTGCCCCTGAACTCTCAGCCCTCGGCTTCTTATAATCTTTGAGCATGTGACCCTCTTCACCACAGTTAAAGCATCGGACCGCACGACAGTCCTTTGCCATGTGTCCCGCCTTTCCACACCTGAAGCACAAGTTTGACCCAAACCTGCACTCCCCGCTGTGCTCCCGTCCACATTTACCACACCTTCTCGACCCCGCACCTGACGTGACCACACGGCGATCATCCACCCGTGCCTTCTTATTACCCGTCGAGGCATTACCCCGACCAAACCATTTCCCCTGCCAGTTCCGGTCACCACCGCTCTTCCTGCCACCATCAGTCACCACCACCGTCCTCTCATCATACAATCTTCCCGCCAAATCCACCGCCGACCTAAACGTGCTCGGCCGGGCGGCGATCATGTGCCTGCGAATATCCGCCGGCAAACCCTGTATATACCTCTTGATCTTTCGGGACAGAGGCGTCACTTGATCCGGCACCAGACGTGCCATCTCGTTGAACTTCGTGGTGTACTGTTGGTGTGTCATGGTTCCCGCCTCCAGTTGCAGAAACTCTCTTTCAACCTTATCCATTTCCCGGTGAGGACAAAACTCCTCGATCACCATCTTCTTCAGTTCGGGCCACCTCATTCTCCCGATCGCCCGATTACCCTCTGCTTGGACAATGTTGTCCCACCAGCATAGTGCCGAGTCCACGAAGGAGTGGGTGGAAAACTTGACTTTCTGATCTTCTCGTCACTCGCTGATGTCGAGAACAGCCTCCATTTCTCTCACCCATCGGTGAGCAGCGGCAGCATTGCCATTACCATCGAAAGTAGGGGGCTTGCATCTCATAAACACCCCGTAGTTACAGCCTCATGCCACCTCCCGCACAGGCTCCTCTTCCTCTTCCTCCTCATTATCGGAGAAAATCGTTTCAGGCTCCGGTTGCTCCTCCGAGGCCCGGTTTCTCTCCTTTCGTTCCCCCTCCTTCACAGCTTTGATAACTTCGGTCACCACAGACGGTAAGATTGTCTGCATGACCTGATGTACCTCCTCGACAACAGCCTCCTTCACTGAGGCCCTTAAGTTCGCACTCTCATCCCCAGCTTCTGGATGAGGAGTCTCAGGTTCTGCAGGAACCTCTTTCTCAGCTCTAGGCCTTCCTCTTTTAGGGCGTGGTTTAGCAACAGGGCCATCGCGGCCTCCACCCCTAGAAGCCCTAGAAGATCTGCCACCAGCCATTCTCTAACACACTGAAAGATTCAAACACCAACACGGTCATTCAAGGAAACAACTCAGTTTATGTCAAGTATAGTAAGTCCCTAATTACAGTGGCTAGTTGTGATTAGCCACTTACTGTACTCTTCATACCCCAAGTATTACCTGTCCTAACTACATCAGTATTCAAATCTACATACAACACATAACATATACCATGCGCACATAAAACCGATTAACTTTAAGAAAATACCTGATGGCATGCAGCTACTCAGTTTGGCATCCCATCCCCATTCGTCCCATTTTCAGTTTAAGTTAAGGTTTATTTTGAAAGTTTACCCATTTAACTTAAACTTTGGCTCTGATACCAACTTGTAAGGCCCCGTTCCCGGGACGCTTACAGTTGGTCATTCATCGCACATAAAACATAAAATTACATTTGCATTAAGAAAACATTGCAGCGGAAACATTCAAAAATGACATCACATTTCGTTATAAATACTTTTGCCAAATAATACATCATTATCTGATTACAAAATACATGTTTGCATTATAACACAAAAGCTTTATAAATGGATGCCATCCCCAAAAGAGCCGAGTAGCCTTGCCGTGCCATCCTCAGCAATCATTTACCTGCCAACTGGAAAATGTAATAAAAGTCAGCGTTGCTGAGTGAGTTCTAGTTTTAATAATAAAACATACTTTACTTTCATTAAAACTATTCCTTTTATCATGCGATCATTCAACATACGTATACACAGATAATTTCATTATTATCTTTCATATCATTCATTATCTTCCGTTCTTTCGTTCATTCTTTCTTCCGAGTCTTTTGCGACAACATGGTCGCTCACCTCAATGGCAATCTCAATGATTGCACGCTATCCGAGTCTTTTGCACCCCTAAGGTTGCTCACCCCAATTGCCCATCACGATAGCAAGCTATCCGAGTCTTTTGCAACAACAAGGTTGCTCACCCCAAGGCAACATCACGATAGCACTTACTCGAGTCTTTTGCAACGACAAGGTTGCTCACCTTATAGGCAATCTAAATGATTGCACTTCATCCGAGTCTTTTGCAACACAAAGTCGCTCACCCCAATAAATATGCTTGCAAGCCTTTCTTTCGTTCATTCATCTTTCATTAATGCATGCATTCTTACTTCATGTTCCTCTTTCATTATCTTTCGCTTTACATTATATAATACTTCATTCATTCATTCATTAGCATGACATGTAAAGCCACAAGAAAGATAAGCATACATCATATTAAGGAACATTCATACACATTCATCGTCATCATACAGGGCAACATCATACATTCATAATATGCATAAACATGCAACATCATCATCATCATGCCCTATATGCTCTCTAAGGCCATAACCATCCTCTTACATGCTCTTACGGGTTACTTTACGTCAAAACTTACATCTGCACCCTTCCCCGAAGGCCAGAATTCAAACTACACATTCCTTCGAGTGCAACAGCCCTATTCGGGCGTATGGACACCCTTCAGTCGCATGGCCTCCATGCGACTGAACATCATGCGACTGGACTCATGCGGATGAACACCTATGCGAATGAACATCCAATCGTGCGTATGGACCTGGTGCGAATGGGATTACTGCGAATGGGCACCTATGCGACTAACCTCAGGCGAATGGACTCATGCGACTAAGCATCTATGCGACTGAACCCTCAGTCGTGCAATCCTCATGCGACTGAACTCCCAGTCGTGCGACTGAAACCTTAGTCGTGCGATTGAACCCTCAATCGTGCGAATGAATCCCAATCGTGCGAATGACCCTCAATCGCCCTCATTCGGCTGTATGGCCTCCATTCGGTCGCCTAGCCCTAGCTGATGCAGAATGGAGTTCATCCCGAACCCAATCTGCCATTTTCGGCCTCCAAGCTCATCCAAACCCATTCTAAGCCTAAATTAACCCTCCTAGACCTTAGGAATGCATACCATAACGTCATACAAGCACACACAAGCCCGAAATCATACTCTAAACGCATCATACACATCACACCCAAATGGGTCAAACACACACACTTGTAAAAAACGGGTTTTGAACATTTTGCAGCCCCAAAATCAGTTGAAAACAAGTAAAAGTGGGGTCCTAGAACTCACACAATCGAGCACAAAGACAAGAGCTTCAATTTGGCTTGCTACTCGACAGATTTGGACACTCGAATCACCCGAAACACCACTTTTTCTTCTTTTTCTCTTCTTTTCTCTCTTTCCCCTCTTGAACCCAAAAATATGTGAAGTGTGGGGAGAGTGGGCTGCCCTCTCCCTACACATAACACCACATTCCCCAACTTTTCTTCGTTGGCGAGTTTGGTCCCTCGACTTTGAACTTTATTTCTTTTCTTTCTTCGTCGACTTCAAAATAATAAATTTCCGGGTGTTACAGTTTACTGCTCAGATCAAAGCCCTAGTAATGTAGGTGAATCTTTTGTGTCCTATTTGACATACGATTTCTGAAAACATAATTTAATGTTAAAAAGAGAGTTGATCAAGTTCCTTCCTAACATACCACTAATTTTAGAAAACCGTAACAATTACTGAAGTTTCCGAACTAATAAAAGGGAACCCGCAAATGATGAGAAAGTTAAAGTGATATGATTTCTAATAACCATTTCTAGTTCATTAGCCATGGATTTATTATGAAGACCGGTTTCACGAATGAAAGTTGATCATACGGTTTTCAACCTTATATGACAATCACAATCACAAACCATAAATTTATAACTTCCCGTTCAAATGTAGATGCTACCCATCAATAGTTTTCCCAAGACCACCATAACATTAACGTAATATTTATCACACCATTAGTTCATCACAAATTACATAAGTTTCATCCGATTAAGATGATAAGTAGAGTTTAGCTCATGATGAGCTTTAACATAACAAAGGATAACAAAGAAGATAGAAAAGTGATCATCGGTGAAATGGAACAATCAAACCGATAATCCACAATGGATGACGTTTAGGTGATCCCAAGCTTCTTCCAAGTGTTGTATGCACCTCCCAAGCCTCTGATTGATCTTGAAGTCTTGATTCCCGAGAGAATTCAGCAGAGTAACTCTCCAACCAAAGCTTGCCAAAAATGGTGAGCTTAGGCTTCTATTTATAGGCTTTCCGGAGTGATTAAGCACGGCCCCGTGCTAGTACAATGCTTACGAAAGTTGGTCGGCTCGTACATGAAGGTTGTGTCGGGCACGGCCCCGTGTTGGTGGTGGGGCACGGCCCCGTGCCTTATGGGGCACGACCCCGTGTCTACTTTTAGGGGACAGTACTTTTTGTCCTGTCAGATGTCCAAGCACGGGGGTGTGTTAACTTAGCACGGGGGTGTGTTTCTGGCAAGGCATGGGGGCGTGCTTAATGAGGCACGGCCCCATGCTTGGAGTCCAAAGCTCGGATTGCTTCAATTTCTTGTTAAATATGCTCCTTTTGTCCATCTTGCCCTTTTAAACACCTAAAAACACAATTTAACACTTTTAAGTACATTTTTATCATTTTAAGGAAGATATTAAGGAATAATTGATGTGCTTTTGATAGGATTTTATGTATAATTTGGAGCACATCAAACATCCCCACACTTGAACTTTGCTTGTCCTCAAGAAAAAATCACTTAAAATGACAATTCCACCAAAAACCAAATAAATCAAATTATAATCATGTTTTTCGAGAAATACGCAAGTAAATACTATTTTCATCCAAATATAAATATTCTAAGCACATGTAAAATGATATACTAGCAAGCAATAGGTTGGTTAGTAAAGATTATCATCATGTAAAAGTCCACACTTCTCACAAGATGCACTCACACTCGGCTAAATATATGGAGTCATAATCAAGATTAAGTATGACTAATACACTCAATTGCCTAGTATGAATACGTGTGATATCATATGCTTATTAAGGGATCAAATCTCCACCTACTTAGATATTTATTTGCATAAATCATTAGGTCTTTGATGGGTTGTAACTTGGCTCGGGCTCGGGTATGGAATATTTGGAAAGAGTGGCTATCTGCTAAAGACGACGGTCTTGGCTTATTTTTCTAACATAAACTACAAGGAAAGGAATAAAGGTTCCCTATACAATACTTCAAGCTAGAAGGGATATGCTAGCTTGAGGACTCGTTTAAGGTCAGATTTTCAAGACCGTATTTTGCTTTCAAGAATCGCACTTCATCTTTTACCCGAAGATACACAAAACTTTCCTTTCTCAAGGATCGTTCGGCCTGAAGCCTAATAGCACCCAATCGGATTAATTCTGTGTATTCGTATTGAGATTCAGTTTGATTCTTTTTGCATTTTCCATTATGGGACCAATTTCCACAATTCGGGCATCTTTCATATCTTTTTGCCCGTCTCTTTATAGCACTTTTTGAAATCCCACAAAATGGCAGAACTTGTTCCTTTTTTCGCCATTTCTTTCTTGCATCAAACGTGAGATTGAAAATTTGTTCGCGGATTTCCCGGGGAAGTCCCGGTTTTGCGTGATGAAGGCAACAAAGCAAATTGAAATCAAAAGAATTGCAGGACCGTTTAAGGGCTTAAACACAATTACAACACAACAACACAATGAGGAGATTAACTAAACTCTAATCAAACAGTGAACTGGGTAACCAAGGGTGATACAAAGAACACAAGTAAAGCAAGAGACAGAACAAGAGAGTATGGGTTTCAAGGAGGCAGTATATTGCTTTCTCAAGTTCTTTTACAAGTGTTACAAAGCATAAAGAAAAGATACAAGAACTTGAAATACTTATACTACAACCTACAGCCGGCTATACTTTGAAAGCCAGCTGGATACAATTGACTAGACACTAACAAAATCAATTGTAGGATCAAAAGGCATATCTGCCTTTTGACCTTGTGACTATGACATGCCATAGCTCACATCCTTATACAATACAAAAAGGATAAAGTACATAAAGTGGAAAGTTGAAGACTCAAGACCTCAATGTACAGTTACCAAAAGCAAGACCCTTTTCACCAACTCATGTAAGTTGGTGACTTTACAGAGATGCAGCGGAAAAGGTTCTTTATGGAACAGTACATCAGATAAAGCATGTATACTAAAAGTCTTCGGAAGAAATCTGTCTTCATAGGTTGAAGCTTCGGAAGACTTTGTCTCTGAAGCTTCGGAAGACTTCATGTTTGGCTTCGGAAGATATTGATCTTGGCTTCGGAAGATTTTACACTTAGAGTATTTTCTAATGCTTTGTGTAAAACTTCCGAAGCATTCTTCACTTCAGTACTTAGTGCATGTTGCTGAGACACTTAGGCTGTTTTGGGTTGCATCAGACTTCAGGAATCCTTACAAGAATGCATTCTAGTTCTTTAAGATCTGCCGGTAAAAGACCAAATATTTTTTTTTATAAGCCAAAAACGTGTCTTTAACGAAAACGGGTTTTGTTGAAGGCTTTTTAGTTAAGTGACTTGGTGACTCGGGTGATTGAAAGATAAAAAACGTTTAAGCTCAACGGGGCTAACTAGGGTTGACGTTCGGGTAAGGAAAATTAAAGACAATGGTTGGGGCTTGAATGGTTAAGGTTTCCTATTGCATAACTCATTTTTATGCAACAAATACTAATTAAGGTCTTGAAATGTATACCCAAATCAAGTTCTAATCACACTTATCATATGGCACCCTCAATTAAATCCAGAATGAAAATAGAATTGCAACTTGCAAAAGCTTGTTTAAGGCTCAAAAATAAACTCACGTACGGATGGAATTGGGTAAAAGTGTTTCATTTTACATGATTGAATATTTTACTAGATTATTGCTTTTAAGGATATCACAAAACATTTTCAATTTTTATTTGGACGTCATGGATTTACTTCTTTATTTCCTGAAAACGTATATTTATAATTTGGTTTATCAAAAATTATATTAAATTTTTGGTTTCTTGTCACAAAAATTACTTGGTAAGTGATCTTTTCTTAAAAATTTTAATTTGGACCTTTTTAGCAAAGTCAAATGCAAAGTCAAATGTATTACTCCCATCCCCACACTTAAAATTCACATTGTCCTCAATGTGATTAAAATATTCATGATCGAGAAAGGGTAACGAAATAACTCCCCTAAAAATGATGAATTTTTCACTTGTGTTTGGTTGCCCTCGCGTTGTTAGAATCCTCGGTATCACCTGAAATGTCACCAATTTATTGAAAGCATTAAAATCCTAAACACACAAAATAAAAACAAAACGACATAAATTAAAAGATAGATTGACACAAAACAACTGTGTCGGGGCCCTGAAAATGATACGGTTTTCAAGGGCTTTATGGTGGGGTATCCCCCACTCGTGGTACATTCGGTTTCTGATGTACGTGACATCTCTGCTCAAGTCATCGTCTCTGGAATGCAGATTTTCGACTCGGTTAAAGGCTCGTTGGGCATATTCAAATGATCGCCTTGCATGGGTTTCGGTGGTTTGGATTGACTCATAAAGGTCCAACATGGTTGGAAATTCCCTTGTTCGTGAACTTGAAGATCCAGCTCCGGCTCCTTCCGGCTGTATCGGCATGTCGAGGTCCATGATAATTTCTTCGGGATCCGCCGGATCCGAGATTTGTCCCTTCTTATCCATGAATCTTGACTGTCCATTTGGTAACTTGTCACCATGTACATACTTGTACAGATGCTCAAGTCCAACAGTCCTAGCATCACTCCTTCGGTTCCCTCAGTGTTGTAACCATAGCTTTCATATAAGTTCAAAATCCAGCTTCCTCCAAACATGGGTGTTGGAGCACCTGCAATCGTGTTCCTGGCAAAAAGATTACAAAACAAATACCCAATATTACATGGAAACTGATTAACCATACAATATAAAATAAACAAGTCCGTCAAATTAACAACTCCCTCGCTTTGACCACGAGCTGTTATGGAATGGCTGAGTAACCGATGAATGTACCGCAGCAGTGAGTCTCGTATTTGACTGCTTTTTGTTTTGCTCGAGTTGAACCCTCCGGTTCCAATCCTCTCCCAAAATGCTTTCCTCATTGCACCACTTTCCGCGTCTCTACTTTCCTCGTCCGGGAAGGTATGATATGCCGACATTCCAGATATTGCCTCCTCCTCCATTTCTTGTTCCATGTATATTCCAAGATAGACACCGAACAAGGCAATGGATGTTTTTATGCCAATTCCCAGCTAATCTGAATGAAACTGCATTTTTCATCCCAAGGATCAGAGTCTTTCATGCTAAATTTAAAAGATGCTAAAAATTCAAAAGTCAGTTCATAAACGGAAGGTCTATTTTGTGAAAATAAACGTTTACACTGGACACATAATAAATTATTATATCTTTCTAGCTGTCCGACTGCCGCTAGTGTTTCTTCATCTGCTTGTAAGTGGGATCTTTCGACCCTTTGTAGCAATCTTTGAAGTCTATCATGACACCATCTCTCGCGGCTCCCTCCAAAATGTAAGTAGGGATGCTCCATGATCGTGAAATTTAAAAATAAATTAATCTATACAAAACAAATTGGTAAGTCTATTACTGGTTGGACAACACTAGACTCATAACCATCTATTGAAAGTGTGGCACAGTGTGTCATCTTCATTTCCTCGTCTTGGTTAGCCATGTCTTCTTCGGATGGTGTATCTTCCAAAATGTCTTCTTCAATGACTAGTGCTTCTTGTTGTGATCTCTTGCGCAATCTTTGACGGAAAAGTCGTTCGGGTTCCGGAAGAGGCGGAACAAGTTCAGAACTAGACGAGTAGGACATACACTAACTTAAGGAAGCATAAACTAACAAAGGCTTAAAAATGAATCAGGCAAAAATAACTAAACTAACTAAGGCAAACTACCTACAAATAAAAATGAAGTTAAACAAAAATATATTAACAGGTTATATGCAAGATAGTCAAAAATTTAGCTTGTCTTTCAAACTGTCGTGTGTCCCCGGCAACGGCGCCAAAAACTTGATTGGGTGCAGATAGTATATATATTTGATAAATTTATGGCACAGATTCAGTTTTAATTGGTTGTTACTAATACTAAACCACACACACAAAAGGCAGTGTACCTGTCGTGTGGTAATACAGTGTTGGTAAGAACCGAGTATCAATCCGTGGACACACCTAGCCTACTCAACAAACTTGATGTTTGACTATCAGATTTGGTTTTTGTTAAAGAAAGTGATATTTCGTATTGGAAAGATTTTTAGGGTTTAAAAGTAAACAATAATAAAAAGAAAGTAAAATAAGAATTGAAGCGTTTGGATTTAAAATCATGGAATAAAAGTTATCATCCTAATTAGAATCCACTTATGTAATTGTGATGAATTGGTGATGTGATGTAATTATGTTAATGTTTATAAAGATGAGCCAACGCGATTTCTCGTCTATCCTGCTGCCGTAGTGACTTGATCCTGTCAGGCTGAGTTTACTGCTCAGATCAAAGCCCTAGTAATGTAGGTGAATCTTTTGTGTCCTATTTGACATACGATTTCTAAAAACATAATTTAATGTTAAAAAGAGAGTTGATCAGGTTCCTTCCTAACATACCATTAATTTAAGAAAACCGTAACAATTACTGAAGTTTCCGAACTAATAAAAGGGAACCCGCAAATGATCAGAAAGTTAAAGTGATATGATTTCTAATAACCATTTCTAGTTCATTAGCCATGGATTTATTATGAAGACCGGTTTCACGAATGAAAGTTGATCATACGGTTTTCAACCTTGTATGACAATCACAATCACAAACCATAAATTTATAACTTCCCGTTCAAATGTAGATGCTACCCATCAATAGTTTTCCCAAGACCACCATAACATTAACATAATATTTATCACACCAATAGTTCATCACAAATTACATAAGTTTCATCCGATTAGGATGATAAATAGAGTTTAGCTCATGATGAGCTTTAACATAACAACGGATAACAAAGAAGATAGAAAAGTGATCATCGGTGAAATGGAACAATCAAACCGATAATCCACAATGGATGACGTTTAGGTGATCCCAAGCTTCTTCCAAGTGTTGTATGCACCTCCCAAGCCTCCGATTGATCTTGAAGTCTTGATTCCCGAGAGAATTCAGCAGAGTAACTCTCCAACCAAAGCTTGCCAAAAATAGTGAGCTTAGGCTTCTATTTATAGGCTTTCCGGAGTGATTAAGCACAACCCCGTGCCTAAAAGGCACGACCCCGTGCTAGTACAATGCTTACGAAAGTTGGTCGGCTCGTACATGCTGGTTGTGTCGGGCACGACCCCGTGCTAAATGGGGCACAGCCCCGTGTTGGTGGTGGGGCACGGCCGCGTGCCTTATGGGGCACGGCCTCGTGTCTACTTTTAGGGGACATTACTTTTTGTCCTGTCAGATGTCCAAGCACGGGGGTGTGTTAATTTAGCATGGGGGTGTGTTTCTGGCAAGGCCTGGGGGCGTGCTTAATGAGGCATGACCCCATGCTTGGTGTCCAAAGCTCGGATTGCTTCAATTTCTTGTTAAATATGCTCCTTTTGTCCATCTTGCCCTTTTAAACACCTGAAAACACAATTTAACACTTTTAAGTACATTTTCATCATTTCAAGGAAGATATTAAGGAATAATTGATGTGCTTTTGATAGGATTTTTATGTATAATTTAGAGCACATCACATGTACCAATGGTAAACAACATAAGAAACCACACAAGCCAAAACTTGAAAATAGCATATCTAATCCCCTCGAGTTGTTACACACCGATTTGTTTGGCCCAATCAATGTTAAATCAATTGCTAAAAAATCTTTCTGTCTTGTTATAACAGATGATTTTTCCAGGTACTCTTGGGTGAGATTTCTTGCTCACAAGGGAGAGGCTGCTGAGGAGCTGTAGAAGCTAATTATGTCAATCGAATCTATAAGCAAGAGAAAAGTTATGACAATCAGAAGTGACAACGGTACCGAATTTAGAAATCTGATCTTTGATTCGTTCTATGCTACTAAGGGAATTTTACGAAAATTCAAAGCTGCAAGGAACCCTCAACCGAACGGAGTAGCTGAACGAAGAATCACACCCTTATTGAAGCCGCTCGTACGATGTTGATTGAATCTTCCCTAACCATTATCTTTTGGGCGGAGGCGGTAAACTGTGCTTCATACGTTCTAAACAGGGTGTTGATTGTCAAGGACAAAATGAAAACTGCTTATGAACTTTTTCATAAGAGAAAGCCTTTAATTGACTTCTTTCAACCATTTGGCTGCTCCTGCACTATATTGAACACTCAATCACAGAAGACGAAATTCGGTGCCATGTTTGCTGAATGTTACTTCGTCGGCTATTCTTCCTCTCAGAAGGCTTATCGGTTATATAACAAGAGAACACGTATTGTTCAAGAGTCGTTCTATGTTGATTGGCAGGAATCTAATTCCTCCGATGTTCAAACTGAACCCGCATGGTTCTTTGACTCCGATATGGTGTTTAACTCCTTTATCTTCCTGTCTTTGACGATGATGCGTCTATCTCCAATGTTCAAACAAATATCATTCCTCCAACTCCATTACCTGTCATTCCTCAAGACCATTCCACCTCATCTGCAAATAATGCCACGTCAGTTGATATTACATCATCTTCATCATCATTTGATCTTCCACCTCTACCTGTTTCTACATCCCTTCCTTCATCACCAACATCTACCTCATCATTGCAAGTACCATCCCTTTCACCTTCATCTACCCATTTACAATCTGTCAGCCCACCTTCTCCAAACATCCTACCTATACCCACTAATTTCAAAACCTTGAAAGATCATCCTCATGATAACATCATTGGATCTATCACCGATGGAGTACGGACGTGAAGTCAATCTGGTTTGATGAACATTTGTCTCTTCTCTTGTTTTATATCCCAAATCGTTTTGAAAAACATTCATGCAGCTCTCCAGGAACCTTGTTGGATTGAATCAATGCAATTAGAGCTACAACAATTTAGAAAGCTCAAAGTGTGGACTCTGGTCGATCTTCCACCAAACAAATGCCCAATTGGCACGAAATGGATTTTTAAGAACAAACCCGATGACCATGGCATTGTGGTGCGGAACAAATCAAGATTGGTGGTGCAAGGATTTGCTCAAGAAGAAGGGATTGACTATACCGAAGTTTTTGCTCCTGTCGCCCGTCTTGAAGCCATAAGATTTTTTCTAGCTCATGCCGCTCATAAACATTTCAAAGTCTATCAAATGGATGTCAAATGTGCCTTCCTGTATGGAGATATTGACGAGGAGATATATGTGTGTCAACCTTTTAGTTTTGAGGATCCCGAATTTCCTGACAAAATTTATAAACTTGACAAGTCTCTTTATGGTCTTCATCAGGCCCCTCAAATCTGGTATGAGACTCTAACACAGTATCTCTTAAGCAATGGATTCTCTCGTGGCACCATCGATATGACTTTATTCAAGAAGAAAGTGGATGGTGAGATGCTAATCGTACAAGTCTATGTCGATGATATTATCTTTGGCTCCACCAATCCAAAATTATGTCGGGATTTTGAGGAGGTAATGCGTGGTCGTTTTAAAATGAGCATGATGGGGGAGATGTGCTTTTTCCTTGGGCTTCAAGTCGAACAAAAGCTAGAAGGAATTCTCATTCATCAAGAAAAGTACATTAAAGAGATGCTGAAGAAATTCAAGACGGATGACGCTTCCCCTGAAATGACTCCATTTACTGCTCAAACTTGTCTCACTCCTGACGAGAACGGGAAACTTGTTGATCCTCATCTCTACAGATCTACGATCGGTTCCGTTATGTATCTGATAGCAAGTCGTCCCGACATCACCTTTGTTGTAGGATATTGTGCTCGATACCAATCTGCTACGAAAGAGTCTCATGAAAAAGCAGTAAAACAAATCTTTCGTTATCTTAAAGGCTCTTCTTATTTGGGTCTTTGGTATCCTTATGGTGGGAATTTTGACTTACATGCATATTCTAATAGTGATTCTAATGGCTGCAGGTTAAACAGGAAATCGGTTACTGGTGGGTGTCAATACTTGGGAATTGTCTGGTTTCATGGCAAAGCAATAAACAGACCACTGTTTCTCTCTTTACGGGAGAAGCAGATTACATTGCTGCCTGCAGTTGCTGTTCACAAGTACTTTGGATCCAGCATCAGATGATTGACTTTGGGATCAACTTTCTTGATACACCTTTGTTCTGTGACAACGAAGCAGCCATTAGGATCGCCAAGAATCCTATTCATCATTCCCGAACCAAGCACATTGAGACACAGATTCATGCAATTCGTGATGCTTTGGAAAAGGGTTTTATTGATATTATTCCTATTGACACCAAAAAAAGCAGATCTTTTCACAAAAACATTTGATAAACCTCGCTTTTATGAATTGATCTCTATGTTAGGTCTAATATCTTTTTAAAACTCTTTTTCTTTAACCTCATTGTTCTTAAATAATAATAAAAAATATATATAAAAATAATAATAATAATAAATTTCCACATCTTTCTTAGGTGTAGAAATTTAGGGGGAGAGTAAGTAATTAAAAATTAAAAGAGATTTGAGAACTTGAGTCAAGATGACGAGAAATGATTGTATATCTTCTGGATATGCTTGTTGGTGCATAACTGGCGTTTAAAATGAGAAATCATCGTAACTAATGTTGTTATCTGATTTACATCTTATTTTTAATTGCAAATAATAGAAAAACTAACATGTTCTTTAATGATATGCTTGGTAAACTCTGCCTGAAGCATAAAATAGACAACAGAATAATGATTTAAATTAAAATATATGCTTAAGGATGTCTAGATTTACGCAATCATTTTGGCCTGCACGAAAACTGAGTCCCGACAAAAATTGGATTGAGAATTGATCTTTTACCTACCATGATACAAATCATATAAGCCATATCTTTTGAGCCATGTTTGGTGTATTTATTTGTCTTGTGTGTGCTAATCTCCTCTGCTGTACGGAAGTACTGGCCTGGAGTGATGATCTCCTTTGCTGTACGATAGTACTGACCTGGAGCCCTCATCGGTACATGATTAAATGGTCATCTCTTTTGTTATACGTGAGTATAGAGCTGGAGCTCTCACCATTTTGGTCTAAGTAGTGTCAAATCATCTAAACGATGAATTCATCACAAAAGTATTATGCTGATAATCACTTACACACTAATGCACAAGCCTTGTTCTATAAAGATCGTAACAAAATTCAAGAAATCCTGAGGTTGGGTGAGGGTTTTTGCCAAATGATTGTGGGGTCCTAACATTCTAAAGTACTTAATCGAACCTTAACGGAATCATCTGTTGCTTGTTGAAAAGATAGGGCATGGGTTTAAGTGGTCAAACATATCAGGAATCGTTATTGATATGTTTGAGAATTTCAAGTTCATTCAAAGTCCGTGATTAGATACTACTATCAGTGTGATCTCATTACTTGTCGATGATTAAATTCATCTTTGTGCTAAACTATATCCTGAGGATGTGATCTCATGATTTATTCAGTTCTCGGTTTTAATAAAATATAATATAATAATTATAATAATTTTCTAAGCTTTTAAAGTTCAGCGAAATTATACTTTCACAGACAGTTTCGCAGGACGAAATTGCACTTTCGTTCAGTACTCTCACTCTGTGTGAAGTAAATTTCGAATAGAGTTTCGCCTGGCGAAATTACAGCTTTGTCGGGCTAAATTGTAGCTTCGCTTAGCGAAACTTGTAAATCCAGGATAATCAAACTTGAATCAAATCATGAAGAATTAGATCAAAATATGATAATCACAATCAAAACCCCTTTGATCTTCAATTAGATTGCAAAATGTGTATTTACAAATAATCCCTCAATCTATTGGTCATTCAACCATTAACCTAATTCTAATTACAATTAGGCTATTTATAGTCTAGTTTAAGTTTCCATATTTACACATAACCCCCTAGACTATATATTTAGACTAAAACATGGCTCAAAGAAAGTAAAATATATTTTGTTCATACAAAATATATTTATTACAATAAAACTCCTAGTCATCTAAATCTTCAACGTCTCGTCTCGGTTCCTCGTCTCGAACGTGTCGGGTTTGACTTTTGTTGACTTTGACCATGACGTTGACTTTGGTTGACTTTCACTGTGTTGATAATATAGACTATCTTTTACAGCTCCAACAATACTCCCCCTTAGTCTATCATTATCAACTTCTTCAAACAAAATCAGCATCGAGAAGTCAACAGTAGAAAGATCTTCAATATAAAGTTTTTTTTGAATTTGATGAGAAAAGTTATTCATCTCATAAGCTCCCCCTATTTATATGCTCCCCCTTTTCGAGTGCATCCTTTCTGAGGACATTGGAACAGCTTTCCCAAATCTCTAATCTTGAGAGCTTCAGAAGATGTAGGAGGAGGATTTCTAGCTCGGTATCTTCTGCAAACTTAAGGAACAGGTTCTCTGAACAGGTACACTGCTCAACTGATGATCGGCCATCACTTACAGCAAAAATCTGAAACACAATCACAAACACAATCTCGACATTTCTAATTAGATCATTTCATTTTAACAAAATAAACCCGTGTTTATCTGTGTGTGAAAACAAGCGAACCCGTGTTCGTTTGTGCGTAATTTCTATGAAATGCATGAAAATTGATAAAATTGAAACAACATAATATGGAAGACCTAAAAAAAATTTGAAATGAAATTTTATTATATTTTTTCTATTTTTAATGTATATATATTTATTATAACATTTTTTTATTGTATATTTTTTAATTACCGAGAACTTAATCGATCATGAGATCACATCCTCAAAATATACTTTAGCACAAAGACGAATTTAATCATCGACAAGCAATGAGATCACACTGATAACTGAATCTAATCACAGTCTTTGAATGAATTTGAAATTCTCAAACAGATCAATAATGATTGCTGATATGTTTGTCCACTTAAACTCATGCCCTATCTTTTTCAACAAGCAGTAAATGATTCGTTAAGGTTCGATTAAATGCTTTAGAATGCTAGGACCCCACAATCATTTGGCAAAAACCCTCACCCAACCTCAGGATTTCTTGAATTTTGTTACGATCTTTATAGAGCAAGGCGTGTGCATTAGTGTGCAAGTGATTATCAACAGAATATTACATTCTGTGATGAATTCATCGTTTAGATGATTTGACACTATTTAGATCAAAATGGTGAGAGCTCCAGGTCTATACTCACGTATAACAAAGGAGATGACCATTTAATCATGTGCCGATGAGAGCTCCAGGTCAGTACTATCGTACAGCAGAGGAGATCATCACTCCAGGTCAATACTTCCGTACAGCAGAGGAGATTAGCACAAACACAAGACACGTAAATACACCAGACATAGCTCAAAGATATGACATATATGAATTGTATCATGGGGGGAAAGATCAATTCTCAATCCAATTTTTGTCGGGACTCAGTTTTTGTGCAGGCCAAAATGATTGCGTAAATCCAGACATCCTTGAGAATGATGTTTTAATTTAAATCATTATGCTGCTGTCTACTTTATTCTTCAGGCTGAGTCTACGAAGCATATCATTAAAGCATCTGTTTGTTTTTCTATTATTGGCAATTAAGAATAAGATGTAAATCAGATAACAGCATCAGTTACTATCATTTCTCATTTTTAAAACACAAGTCATGCAAAAACAAGCATTTCAAGAAGATATACAATCATTTCTCAATCATCACGAATCAAGTTCTCAGTACACTTAGAACCAAGTTCTCAGTACACGTTTCATTTTTATTTACTTATACTCTCTCCCTAAATTTTTATTTTTGCAAACTTTTTTTTTTTATTTTTTTACTTTTTTTTGGTTTGTTTTTTTTATTTATTTATTTTTTTTTTAAATATATTTTTTTTATAAAACCGTACAATAATAAAATTTTGATTAAAGAAGGTCTTCCAAACTACACTAATATGAAGATAGGAAATGAATGCTCAAGAAATATGTAGTGATTGTGAAGTGAGAACTGTGATTGTGTAGATAAAAATTCAGATTGTGGATAAAATACCATGACCTTAACCTGTTTGTTCCGCCTCAAATTTGAATTATGAACAATCCCTGTCAGTAAACCGGATTACTAACAGTTCTCCTGAATTGTTCCTGCACTCATTAACAAATTAGTTAGAAAGGGGAACCTAGGCCATCGTAGTCCTGGAGGTTTCTTTTTCATCAATATAAGAAACCTGCTTCGGCACACAACCGTTTAAACAATCAGGAATTGTTGTATCCTTCTTTTTAATTTGCCAAATTTGTTTCGGTTCAATTAATTAGGATTTGAACTAATTAAATTTGGAAATCATTTTCTGTTTAAGACCGAAAGGAAAAGAATTTGGTTTTGAACCTTTGGTCATTTTCATCTTTGTATTATGTGAAACCAGCTTCACATGAAAAGGTTTGGATGGAGGGTTTTTCATCCAACCATTCAAAGATGTGTGCTTTTTACCTCTTGATCCAGAGAAGCAACCCATGTTGCCTTTACCGTCTGGAATATTCTTTGTAGACTTACATTCGGAGAAGCAATTCGTTTTGCCTTTACCATTCGAAGCAAGTCTTTGAGGGCACTTCTTTACCACATGACCTTCTTTTCCACACTCAAAACAAGCCTTGAATGGCTTTTGATGCTTGACTGAACCGTGTTACTCTAGGTGGGGATGAGGATTGCTTTGAACTTGTAGCAGATTCTTGCTTGTTTTGAAGTTTCCTGTGCAAAACAGGGAATGAGATCTTCACTGGTTGATTGGATTGTTTTGCAGTTGGAGAAGAGATTCGTATCGGTCTTGATTCAATGTTAGGAAGCTTTTGAGACTTGACTCTGTCAGGAGATATCTTGATATGAGAGGAACCAACACGCTCCTCTATGATTGATTCATCATCTGAGCTTATCCAGTCTCGTATACACAGATCTGCTTCCAAAGGATCTTGATTGACACCTCCTATTGTGTTGGCTTTGCTTATAGGATTCTGATTGTTTGATGATTCAACAATTGTTCCTTCTTTGACAAACCTGACAGGAAAAAACGAAGGAATGTTACCTGTTTTGAATTTGTTGAAAAAAGTTGGAGAAGCAACTGAAATTGGTGTTGGAGCATCAAAAGTGGAATCGCCATTAATCTTCTTATCAGACCCTTGCCTAAGGAATCCCAAACCTACAGAAGAATCCTGCACATCTCTAACCTCTTTAAGATTAACGTTGCTTAAACCTGCATTTAAACTATTAGTTTCTGCAGCTTCAATCAAATCATTAGATGGAT
Source organism: Flaveria ramosissima (assembly GCA_025215565.1). Taxonomy (NCBI): domain Eukaryota; kingdom Viridiplantae; phylum Streptophyta; class Magnoliopsida; order Asterales; family Asteraceae; genus Flaveria; species Flaveria ramosissima. Next base: position 44,406,173 of record CM046046.1, read on the forward strand.
GAGGTTGAGGCATAGGAGCGTAACAATAGGTGCTAGGAGGAGGATAGACGTATGGATTTTCACCACAACCCACTCCCGTTTTAATCCTAGCTCCGCTCTGTTTACACAGTAGCTCTTCCTGTTTCATTCTAGATATGGTCCATCTATCAAGCTTTGTTTTAAGCTTGCTTGTTTCAAATTCAGCCAAAGTGACTCTTTCGTTTAAAAGATTGATTTCAATAGTTTTTTCAAGAAGAGTTCGTTTTAAATGATCATTTTCTTTTAAAGCTTCATTTAATTTGATGAAATACTTGGCTTCATTCTTTTTAAGTTCTGCGTTTATGGTGGTTAACTCCTTTTGGCTATCTAAAAGTAACCTATTAGCTTTATACACACCAAATAAATGAATTTTACAAGCAGAAGAACACATATCCTGAATTGTCTCGTATGGAAGATCCAAGATGGCTGTTTCAGCAGTAAGAGCCTTCTCGCAGTTGCAATCTCTAGTATTTCGCTTCCATTCCTCTTCCTTATCAGCATCACAAACTGCATCATTCAACTCAGCCCTACCTTTACCCATTGATGTCTGCTTAAGCTCCTCTTGTACCACTTCAGTTCCAGGTTTCGGTAAACCTTCGGAATTGGTACCAGAATCTGATCTATCTTTTGGTTTCTCTTTGGAGTTTGAAGTGATCTTTGGAGTTAGATATGTCGCTTCATAGTACTCATGACGTTTGATATCCAACTCAATCTCTTTCAGTTTGTTGATCACCTCCATCAGTTTGTAATCCCGAAAGCCTCTATCTCGTTGAATCGACTTGCCGTGTGAGCTCCATTCTGATGAGAGGGAATCAAGCAATCTTAGAACTTGTTCATGATTTCCCAGTTGGGCATCAAACTTCTTCAGATTACTTGCCACCAACAGAAAACGATCAACAAAATCAGACATCGTTTCATTCTTTAAAGCTGCAAAATTATCAAACCGACATTGTGCAATTGTGAGATCATCAGATTCGAAGGATTTAATCAGTTCTGCAAAAGCCATTTTTATTTTTATTTTGTTTAAACAATTAAACGCCCTAAAAATATTTTCCCAAAACAATTTAGAATAATTCTCCCCCGGGAAAAATATATTCTTTTTAAATGTCACGCTAGACAATCTTTATCGGGATGAACTCAATTAATCCCAACTAAAGGGAAAAAGTCATCTTTAACATTCGAATTTCGCTGAAGAAATGATAGTTTCGCCGAAATTATAGTTTTGCAGAGCTAGTTTCGCTGAGAACTCTAGATTCGCTGAGCTGACAGTAGTTTCGCTGGCAATTTCGGCAGCAGTTTCGCTAGCCAAAAGCTTTAGATTGCTTAGTTTCGCCGACAATTTCGCACAAAACAAGCTTGAACTTTCGTTCAAAGATACTTTCGGCAGCAATTTCGCTTGTAATATGCACACAAGCACTGTTGAACTTTCGTTCAAGATCACTACTTTCGCTGAGATGCTGAAATTAACTACAAAGTGTAAAACACTTGTAGTTTCGCTGAAAGAACATGCAGTTTCGCTGGATGAATTGGTAATTTCGCTGGATGAAGCTGAAAAGCTTTTTCAACATGAAATTAATCTGAAAACGCCCAAATCTTAATGGATTTGAAACCTGATGATTAACAGAGCTTTCCCAACCAATAACAAGCAAACTTCAATCAATTTTCATATCAATAACACTCAAATTTGATCCGAAATTGATGAAAACATGATATGAACAAAAACAACCAAAACCTCAACTTCTCTCTCTAAAAATCTTCAAATCTTCAGTGAATTTGATCCAAAATGACTCTGATACCAAATTGTAAATCCAGGATAATCAAACTTGAATCAGATCATGAAGAATTAGATCAAAATATTATAATCACAATAAAAACCCCTTTGATCTTCAATCTATTGGTCATTCAACCATTAACCTAATTCTAATTACAATTAGGCTATTTATAGTCTAGTTTAAATTTCCATATTTACACATAACCCCCTAGACTATATATTTAGACTAAAACATGACTCAAAGAAAGTAAAATATATTTTGTTCATACAAAATATATTTATTACAATAAAACTCCTAGTCATCTAAATCTTCAACGTCTCGTCTCGTGTCCTCGTCTCGTCTCGTGTCCTCGTCTTGAACATGTCGGGTTTGACTTTTGTTGACTTTGACCATGACGTTGACTTTGGTTGACTTTCACTGTGTTGATAATATAGACTATCTTTTACAGCTCCAACAAAACTCAAGTTTCGCTGTCTGCGAAACTATTTGCTATTTAACTCATTTTGCGAAATTTCTTCCTCATTTTCGCACAGTCGAACGTTTAGACTTCTTAGGGTTGTTCCGTGACCTCCGAATGCGAATTTGACATTTTGTGATTTTATTATCGATTGTCCGTTGATTCTTGCTCGCAAGTGAGTTTCGAACGCAGAACCATTACTTAATCTCGTTAAATCTGCAACATTGTGAATCTATTTGATCAAGACTCTTCAGTACCTTCGTAGTTCTTACTACGAAAGTACCGATAGTCCAGCGAAACTAAACGAAAGTACATGGTTTTTTAGCGAAACTGCGAGGTTATGCTGTCCGAGCGAACTTAACAGTTTCGCTGACTAAACTTCAGTTCGCTGTGCCGAAACTATAGTTTCGGCTTGTCGAATCTACTTCACTGTTCTGCCGAAATTAATGTGCCCTTGCTGGCGAAATTATACTTTCTCCTGCCGAAACTATAACTCATTCTGCGAAACTATAGTTTCGGCTAGCGAAATTATTTAATTTTTGTTTATTCTTTATTCTTTTCTTATCCTTATTTCATATTAGCAATTAATCATTAATTCTAATGCATTTCATTTGTTTTTCATGTTTAAAAGGCAAATCTAAAATTTGATGAGAGAAACAACATCACAGCTATCTTAGACGATACACATCCTAAAGAAGCCGGCTTTAGAGACTGCATTCGGTGGTTGCAAGGATCTTCTATTGCTTATGCTATCTCTCGTTTTACTACCATCTATGATCTTCACACCAGAGAATTTTGGAGATCAGTTGAGTATGATACTAGAGGAAACACAAAGAGGATTACTACTAAAGTTTTTGAGCATGAGGTGTCTATTATAGATGAGACTATCTCGAGGATCCTAAGATTAAATGAAAATTAAGGAGAGGATGTTTCTATGACTGATGCTAAGGTGTTTGCGGCGTTTAGGAGTATGGGGTATGAGGGACCAGCTTTTGGCACACTAAAAGAGATCAAGAAGTCCTTCCTTTCAAAAGAATGGAGATACATAGCCCACGTCTTTATTATGTGTTTAGATCACCGTAAAGGTGGATCAGATGGGCTGAACGTAGACTGGGCAAAAGCCATGGTGTTATGCTGTAAAGGAGAGAAAGCAAATATTACTAGGCTGATATTTGCATGTATGGCAGAAAATGTGATGGCACTGAAGAAGGATAAGTGGCTGTTGTATCCTAGATTTATGTAGATGATCTTTGATGATCTAATTCCTAATGTTCCAAGACACGGGGAGGTTAAGAGGTTGGTGTAGATGAACACCTGTATTTTAGCAGATTGCTGTGCCATTCGACATGACCTTAGTTGAAAGATCACCCATCTGTGGGAAAACATGTACCCACCTGAAAGATGGAATTATATCAGGAGGGTGGACGAGTTGAAAAATAAGAGAGCTGAGGAGACCTGGGCACAACAGACATATGCTGCCAAGAAAAGAAAAATATATGCAAAGAAAAAGGATTATGACTTTGAGGAGGAGGTGAATGAAAGGGCTAAGGAGATAAGGGTTGAGAAAGAAAGAAGGTCGAAAAAAAGCTAATGTAGGAGAGTCTGAAAGGAGAACCAAACAAAGACACCAAGAATTTACAGAAACCTCAAGGAGAGTAGAAAGAGGTGGTTTAGATGAGGATGCGATTCGAAACATCAATAGCTCTCTTGCTAAAGAACTGAGCATGATGAAAACAAAACTCACTAATCAAGAGATACGAGAGAGTCAAAAGGATGAGGTGATTGAAGGGATGAAGAAGATGCTAATGGATCAAAGCTTGCTGATAAAGAAGCTGTTTGAGCAGATAAATAAGTTAAACGCTGCTGCCGGTCTGCCCAATCAACTAACTCAATCTGAGTTAGATGATTTAACCGATACTTCCAAATACCCATTCTTAAATATGGGTACATCCTCCAGGGCAGGTGAGGGCACATATGGTGAAACAAGTGAAGAAGCTGGAGGATCTGGAGTGGAGAAAGAGAATGAAAATATGGAGAATGTGGAGGAGATATTTGAAGCAGGATTTGTTAATATGCAGTTTGATTTTGAGAAGGATTTGGTGGGTGAAGAGGTGATAGTAGAGAAGAATGCTGAAAAGGATGCTGAAAAAGGAAAAGGGCTAATCGATGAAGAGGAAGATGATAAGCAGCTGGTTGACTATGATTCTGAACCAGAGTTTTATGAAGTTGATGAGAGGCCACTGGTATATGTAGCCAAAAAGGGAGAATTAGATGGAGATGTTTTCGAAATTGCTAAAGAAGAACAGTTCGTTAGAGAAAAAAAGCCTAAAGAGCTGACTCCCCTATTCCAAAACTTGGAAGGGTTGAGCAAGAAGGAGGCTGACAAGAGAATTATTAGCTGGCGTTATAACCCTGACCTCAAGATGTTCATGATCAAGAGGAGAGGGGGTGGTATTTCTTACATGAACAAGAGGAAGGCATTCAAGACCTTGCCAAAATGGGATCTGAGGAGGTTGGCAGCATTGCTGTTACTGAATGCCCATCTTAGTGAAAGAGCCTCATTATTGGAGAAGGAGATAAAAAATGGCCTAAATGACAATTTTGAGTCCTTTGGATTTATGAAAGCTGAGAGAAGACGATCGAAGAAGGACAAGGACTGGGAGACTGGAAAGGGAAAGATTGTACTAAGGGTGAAATCCCCAAAGACCGTGAATAGGGTCAGATTGGCAGATCCCCTCCCCCCACAACTACAGAATTTTGAAAAGTGGTTTTATGATAACAATACAAGGGAGGCGGTAATCAGAGTGAGGAATGGTGGTGAATTCAAAGTCTTTGATCCAATGGAGCTTTTTAGCTTTTGTGATGAAGACCTGCTGGTTCTGTGCGAGAATCATATCAAAATAGGTGCGGGTGATGAGACAAGGAAGGAAGCTAGTCTGTTTATGACTGTGGCAAATAAGATCAGAGGTGTGAGGGTAGAGGTCAAGAGGCTTACATAGAGAGTGGGGCCCCAAGATGATCTAAACATGGACATACAAGATTTGGCCAGACAGTTTGGGCAAGCTAGTGCTTATCCCAAAGGGGATAATGAAGCAGGAAGAGACCAAGGTGAATCATTTGCTGAAGCCCCTAAGGAGGTCGCTGCAAGAGCTGTAGAAGACAAATCAAAGGCAGTGGGGGAAACTGGAGCTGACGAGATAAATCAAGACGAGTAAAGGCGGTGAGTTCCAACCTAGGGGGAGTATTGAAGATCATGCATAGGTTGGACTCACCATAGATTAGAATGTTTATATTTGCTTGTAATAGGTCTTATGTTAGCATATGCAATTAGATTTATTTTGTTTTGCAGTCCAGCGAAACTGTGAGCGAAACTATAGTTTCGCTCACAGTTTCGTTGGACTGCAAAACCAACTAAAGCTAATTACATACAAAAGTAAGCTAACATAAGACCTATTACAAGAAAATATAAACATTCTAATCTAAGGTGAGTCCAACCGTATGCATGATCTTCAATATTCTTCCTCTTACCCTTCTTGCCATAGGGATGAGCCATCCTCTTCCTCCTGCAACCCTTGGCTATGGGGGCTCCCCCTGAGCTGATCGGCTGGTCGGGTGTGTATGTTGGATTTGTGACATCAGTATCACCTCCTTTTGAACCATCTTGGCGTCCACCAACCGCCTCTTTCCCCTTCTCGGTAGCCACAACCTGGCTCCCGACTCTCCTGGTGAGAGGCTCATCCTCAGTCTCTACCTCTTTATCTAACAAGAATCCTGGTGGAAAGCAGCCTGCTTAGATCCACCAGGTGCAGCTGAAGTACTGTGTGGAGGTGGTGGAGATATAGTAGACGTGTTGGTGGCCCGTGATTGACTGGGGCCAACATCTCCACCACCTTCTCCACCACCTTGACCATCATCAAGGTCGTCATCATCGTCGTCATCTTCATTTGTAGAAACCACTATTGGCTCAACATCTAAGTCACTGTCATCATGACGCCAATTCTTACGAGAGGGCGCCACGTAATCCTCGTTGGCCAGATGGCCAAAGAGTCTCCTAACCGGGGGCTTCACCTGCTTCCCCTGGTACTCCTTCATCCTCCCCAGAGTGGTGTCATCCATCACTTCTAACATAACAACATCATCCTTCTCCTTCGGCAGTAGAGGAAGCTTCTCATCTATGATCATTTGCAGGAACCTAGTATACATGTAGAAGCCTACCTTGCCCTTGGCCTCGATGTTCTCTATCAAGTACGAGAAGAACATACGAGAGAAACTGAACAGGTGGTTCAGTACCAGTGCGTATGCATTTTGGATTTTGTCAGACATCTCATCAAATCCTCCACGTCTGGAGGCTATGAACTTAAGGATCACATGTGCTAGATACTTGAACGTGGGGCACATGTTGCTCTTGTTCAGTATGCCGACATTGATGTCACCAGCGTACTTGATCCTCAAAAAGCAAACACGAACAGTCAGGGGATGCAGCTTGGTTGGATGGACTCCGTCTTCCCCCAAGTCCAAGACTCTCCTCAAGACGTCTTCACTGATCTCTATGTCTTGTCCGAATATAGAGCTCCGGATACAGTAGGGCTCAACGGACCTGTCCACTGTGGCACTTTCCCAGAAAGCCTGCTGAATAGACCGGTAAGGTGTGCATGGTGTAGAAATGGCCTTGTAGATCCTCGATCTACACAGGAAGGCAATAATCCCGGTGAACTCAGAAGCGTTCCGAGATGCAGCATGTAGATGAGCATAGATGTTGTGCTTAGTGCTCATAGTCCATCTCTCAGCCATATTGCTGCAAAACAAGAAACATATACATTAGATTTGTTCATAAGAGATAACAGATTAATTTTAGTTGATTTTGATCTACTGGTTCAATCGTGAGATTGAACCATACGACTGAGTTCAGTCGTACGATTGAGCCTGCGACTGAGTTTAGTCATACGATTGAGCCTGCGACTGAACTTAGTCGCATGCTATGCCATGTGGTTGAGTTAGTCGTGCGACTGAGTCACCGATTGATTCACTCGTGCGATTGAATCATGCGCCTGGCTCAATCGTGCGACTGAGGTTCATATGGCGTGTCTATTCGCATCTTGCTCTGTTTGACATTATAACTTTGAATCTTTGTCAAAACATTATATTACACTTCGTGTTTAGATTCATTAGGTTCGCAGGGACTCGAAATAGCACTTAGTATCATTTAAATCAATGTTTATGCCCATTTAAGTGGTCTATTTAGAGTCTTATCTCGGTTCTTGAGTTTAAACATTTTCGGTCATTGTGGGTTCGATTAATCCATTCTTTTTTATCAGATTTCAGTTTCAAAGTTCCTGAAGATGAATAGAAATCGGTTAGTATCACAATTGGAGAAGAATCACAATAATCAAAAATTTTGGCAGAGTGTATGTGTATTAGGCGATTTTTGAGAGCTTTTGAAGGGTTGTAGGGAATACGACCGACTGACCCCCCTATTTATACTGTTTTAAGTTTCAGTCGTGCGACTAGACCCATACGCATGTTTCAGTCATGCGCCTGGGAGTCATGCGACTGACTCAGACTCCTTCATCAAATCGTACGATTGGTTCATTCTTGTGATCCAATCGCATAGTTGACCTATACTCATGGTCCAATCGTGTGATTGGCTCATACTTATGGTTCAATTGTGCGATGGGCTCATACTTATGATTCAATCGTGCGATTGACTCATACTTATGCGTTTGACTTCATACATTTCCATACACTCAGAGTTTAACTTTTGATATAAAACATTATGACAAATGATCATCTCAGACATGACGTTTTTTAAAACAAAAATCATTTGATCACCTCAGACGTGATCCTTTTAATTGAAAGCCGATTGGTCACCTCAGACGTGACCTTTTCAATTTGTGATTTACATAGTTCATCTAGTTAGATAGTCTGACCTCGACGCAAAGAAGATAACGAAAATAGAACACAACTTGAAATAAATCAAAACAAGACATATATTTGTGTTTTTGGTTTGAGGTGGATTTTTAGAATCATCTAATCGATTTTTCCTCCTGAGCAGAACAACTTCAATTTATTTTTATCATTTCTGGAAATATTCATATGGAATCATCGAAGTATTTCATAATCATTTGGGACCCTTTTATATGTACTTGAATACTAGATTCTTATTTGTCTGAGAGTCAATAGCACTTGCAGGAAATCATACTAGAGCTATAAGGTGCACACAATGATTTTGACTGTCGAGAGTTGCAGCCACGGTTATTGTCGGTATATTTGTCCACTTAAATCCATACACAGATTCTCACATTGGTGAAGAGTTAGGTTTTATTATTTCAACAAGCATTTGTTTGGATCCCACACTTATATGGTAATCAAGATTCCTCAGAAGATTTTTGAGCGGTTTACTGGTATTTGACAAGAAGAGACTATTCTAAGAGCTTTCAAAGAGATGCCAAGCCTCAGGTCAGTGCCATCGCACAGCAGAGAGGCACAAACAACAATGAATTCTAGAATATTTAGGTTATGCTTATCCTCCGGTAAATGCCATTGCAGCGCAGAAAGGCACACAACCTATCTTCTTGTTAGAGCCCTTTCTTTTTCTTTTTGCACATAACACACCAACAACATTAGTCATCAGCTTGATTGCGCTTAACATTTTTCCATGTGCTTTGCTCATTTTTATGGTCATCCGCACACATTTGTGGCGTTTATTTTGCTCGTCACCCCTTATTGGAAATGCGTTGATTGTGTTAACTAGGGATAAGATGAAAACCCACAGCAAGTTGAACAAACTAGTTTTAATTTGATTCACCAATGAAGTCTACTCATTTATTGTGTTGAATCTACCGACACATCATATAATGAACTAGCAACCCCTAAGCCTACTTATTCTATGTTACCTCAGTAGCATACTAGTTTACTATCATTTTTTCTTTATTTTGCTTAGACTTCTTTGACATGTAATTTGAATATAGCATTTTGATCATTTAAATCCTTTTCATGTCCCAAACAATTAATTCCCTGTGTACTATCATGTTCCATAATTTTTAAATCAATATCACATATTTGATTTGTTTGCTTTCAGCTTATCTGCCCGCCCCTATTTTTTTAAGTAATTAAATACTGAAATAAACTATTCTCCCCCTCAAATTTTAAAACCGAAATAGTTTTTGTGTTTTTGAATTTTAAAAGACTGGAAAAGAAAATTAAAAAAAGAAAATAAAAATAAAAAATAAGAGAATTTGTCGGACTAAGAACTCGATTCTTCTGGAATCACATCACTTTGCTTTTTCACGCCATTGACCTCCAAAAGATAGAAAAACCGAGGTTTGTCAAAAAGCTTTTGTGTAGAGGTCGGCGCGTTGAAAATCTGTGTTAATTTTAACAACATCGATTAATTGCTTTTCAAAACAGTCACGTATAAAGTGATATTTAATACTGATGTGTTTAGTTTTTGGGTGTTGGACCGGATTTTTGGTGACAGCTATTGCAGCAGAATTATCAACAAAGATAGGGGTGTTAGAAAATTTCAAACCGTAGTCTCATATTTGATGTTGAATCCAAATGATTTGTGAACAACAACTTGCAGCAACAACATATTCAGCTTCCCATGTTGACAGAGCAACAGATGTCGGCTTCTTACACTGCAAGGTGACTAAGCGTCTTCCAAAGAACTGACATCCCGCTGATGTTGACTTGTAATTCATCTTGCAACCACCATAGTCCGAGTCACTATACGTTGTAAGCTCAAAGTCATCATCATGAGGATACCACAACCAGAGTGTTGGAGTACCCTTCAGATAACGAAAGATCCTTTTAGCCCCTATTAGATGATTCACTTTTGGTTTAGCCTTATATTTGGAACAAAGACATGTGGCGTACATAATATCAGGATGAGAGGCTGTGAGGTACATCAGAGATCCGATCATTCCTCGATACATAGTGGCATCTACCAGATCACCATTTTCTTCGCGTGCTACATCGTGGTTCGTGGAAAGTGGAGTCCCAGCAACCGTTGCATTCTCCATGTCGAACCGACTAAGGATATCTCCTACATATTTGGGCTGATGCAAGAAGATTCCATTTGGTGTCTGATCCACCTGTAACCCAAGAAAGAATTTCATCTCTCCCATGACACTCATCTCAAACTCAGCTTTCATCACTAATTCAAATTCTTTACACAATGTTTCATTTTTGGAACCGAAGATTATGTCATCCACATATATCTGTACCAGTAGAAAATCATCATCTTTCTCTTTGATGAACAACGTGCAGTCAATCACCCCCCTGCGAAAACCATGTTTCAGCAGATGAGTAGAGAGTTTGTCATACCAGGCGCGAGGAGCTTGATGAAGCCCATAAAGAGCCTTGTCCAGTTTATAAACTCTATCATGATGGTAAGGATCCTCCAATCCTTCGGGTTGACTGACGTACACTGTTTCACGGATTTTGCAATGAAGGAATTCACTTTTCACATCCAATTGATAAACTTTGATCTTCATATAGGATGCATAGGCTAAGAAGATACGAATTGCTTCCATCCTTGCCACAAGTGCAAACACTTCATTGTAGTCAATGCCTTCGACTTGTCTAAACCCTTGAACAAAAAGCCGAGCCTTGTTTCTAATTATAACCCCTTGGTCATCTTTCTTACACTTAAGAACCCATTTAGTGCCAATCACCTTTGCCCCTTTTGGTTTGTCCACAAGAGTCCATACTCCTAACTTCTTGAACTGAAGGAGTTCTTCTTGCATATCAATAACCCATGCCTCATCGTTTAAAGCTTCACTTACATATTTTGGCTCAAATTGAGACACAAAACATCGATAAGCTCCATCGTGTAGAGATCCTTTTTCCATGACCGCGACATAATCAACTGAGTATAGCTGATTTTGTGTCTGAACTCCCGATAGAATATCCTCGACGATGTTGTCCAGGGGATGATGCACATTAACTTGAGTTCCGGGAGTGATGGGAACAGCTACCTCATTATCCAAATTTTGAATCCCAGATTCAGTTTCTGTGGCTGTTGGAGTATGGGGTTCAGAAGTTCCAGAGGCATCAAGATCAAATGCTTGTGTACTTTTGATAGTGGGAACCTGGTCCTCCTGGTCCACATTTGCAGTCTCAACTGCCTCATCATCAGAGGAAGACTCACTTACTTTAAGCTCTCCCCTTGAAGGGCTAGAAGTATCGTCTAATGGAACCGATGATGTCGGGTCTAGTGGAGGAGTATTCAGAACATCGTACATCATTCGAGCAGGTAACTCATCATCAAGATGAAAAGGAGGTAGATTGAAGGACTTGAAGAATCCATCATAGTCAAAGAAGAAGGACGGTCCTTTGCCAGCAGGGGAGGTGGTGTATCTTTGGGCATCAACATTGCATCATACTTCTACCTGACCCGTTGAGTTATTATAAACTCCCTTGTCTGGTATACTATATCCGAGAAAGATACCTTCTTATGCCTTCTCACAAAACTTCCTAGTCTGAGTTTTCTTTAACAGCATGCACGATGCTCCAAATGGTTCTAGATACTCCAAGTTGGGTTTACGTCGCTGGAGCAATTCAGAACACGTTTTTTCATGACGTTTGACCACTAAGACTCGATTGAGAGTGTAGCCTGTATTAGCCACTGCCTCGTTCCAGAATTGAATGGGCAGCTTAGAGTCGACTAACATTGTCCTTGTTGTCTCTATCAAGCTCTGATTCTTTCTTTCAGCAACCCTACTCATCTGTGGAATGTAAGCAAAAGTAAATTGATGAACAATTCCTTTCTCTCGATAGAATGCCTCCACCCATTCATCTGTAGAGTGATTCAAATGTAGTGACTAGATGATTGAACAATTCAAATGTCTCTGACTTTGCTTTCAGAAACATCACCCAAGAGAATCTTGAGTAATCATCAGTTGCTACAAAGTAGTACCAACCACCAGCAATGCTCTTTGTACTGACTGGGCCAAACAGATCCATGTGTAGAAGCTCAAGAGGAATGTCGATAGAATTGACTTTCTTTGCTTTGTGAGACTTCTTGGTTTGTTTCCCTTTCTTACATGCTACGCAAAAATCTGGGAATTGGAAATTGTTTACTACAACTCCATTCACCAAATCATTCTGAACCAGATGATTCATCTTCCTAGGATTAATGTGTCCCATTCTCCTATGCCATGAGACTGAATCCCTCTATGTTGCCTTTGTCAAGAAGAACTGGGCAGTAGACTCAGTTGGGGAGGCTTTTGATAGATCCAAGACCTACAGATCGTTATATCTTGAAACTGACATTAGAATATTATCCTCCTCGACAACATACTCCTTCTTCAACATGTAGCACTTCTTGTTGTCAAACACAACTTTGAATACCTTATCACAGATTTGGGAGACAGAAAGCAAGTTGTTTTGCTGTTGTTGAACGTAGTTGACCTTGTCAAACTTAACTTTCTCATTTCCCATTTTGTCTTGAGCGGTGATGTAACCTCCGTTATTCCCAACGAACGATACTTGTCCCCCTTTAATTTGCTTGACGTTGAAACGAAGAGACGAATTCCCGCTCATGTGCCTGGAAGCCCCACTATCAATAATCCAGATATTAGTGATAGCGCTGTAGCGGACACCCTGCACATACAAAGGAATTGATTAGTTCAGGTTTAGGACCCAGGCTTGGGTGTCCCGGAGGTATCACACATCATGAACTCAACCCGCTGTCCTGCAGAGGAATAGGGCACATCTTCCTTCTTCTTATTCTCACTATCAGACACATTACTTGTTTTGATCTTCCATAAACCAGTTTTGTGTAAGGCCTATTTGTGGTAAACAGACGACTGGCTTATCGTTTGAACTTTAGGTTCACTAATAATCTTAGGTGTAACCATAGGTGACACATTAGATCTAATTTCAGAAAATCTTGGTTTTTCATCAAAAAGTTCAATTTTCTTTTTAGGTGTCTGATAATAAGGACAATTTGGAGATATATGTTCTCGTTTTCCACAACTGTAGCAGGATCTTCCTTCAATAGTTTGAAGAAAGTTGTGATGCGGGGTTGAGTTTGGTCGGGGTTTGATATATGTCAGGTTGGGTTGTTTCTCTTCCTTTGTAGATGTTTCACCTTCTTTAACAAATTTATTGGTTTTGACATTTTGAACATCTTTCACTTTCATTTTACTAGGATGTTGATGATTAACACGTTTAAGGTTCATTGGATTAGACCTTTTAGGTTCTGAAATAGACGTTTGTGAACCTGACTCTAATTTAACCTTTTCAATTTTGTTACCCAAATCCTCAACAGGTATCTTATCTTTCCATCCTAAAGTAGAATTGTTCTATTTAGTGACAGATTTCATAGGTTTACCCATAGAATCTGGATCACTGGCCAGAGGAGTAGACACCACATAATCCTTTACTGGGTTATTATTAATTGGTCTACATTTAGTGTTCAAAAGGATTTCATGTGGTGGAGGTACTACCTTATAACCCAGACCTTCCCCAGCATTCCGTTCTTTCACTAGGTTCTAAACAATGTGAGAAGAACTTACCAAACTGTGCAGTTTTTGTTTTAATGAATAAACTTCGACTTGCAAAACTGCTTTTTCCTTCTTAGTTTCATCCAAAGAATTTAAATAGAACTTGATGTCATTTGATTAATTTAAGGCAACAACCTCGGTTTCCCTTAGTTGTTTCCCAAACAGTTCTATCTTTTCTTTGAAGCTGCACTCATTCTGTTTTAAAACACGATTTGCTTCAGTGCGTTGTAAATCATTTACTAGATTATCATTATGTTCTAATAACCTAGCAAATTTTAAATCAATGCTTTCCCTAAATTTATCACATTCAGTACATGCATGTTTTTCAAATAATTCGTCTTTAGAACATACCTGTGTAGAACTAGACGAATCAGCCATCAAAGCAGTGTCAGACTCTTCGATGACTGGAGATTCTGAGTTTGTAGCACTTAGCTCTTCTTCAACCAAATGATCAACGACATTCATAGCTTCATCGATATCTTAAAGTGAATGCTCAGCTATGATGTCTCCTTCACTTGCAGATCCATCATCCAATATATCAACTAAAGCAATGTTTGATTCACCCTGAGAAACGAATCAGAAGGACCAGTCTTGTCCTTCATCACCTTGAGCAACCAAAGCCTTAGACTCTTGACTTGAAGATGAAGCTCCAATCTAATCCTTGTCTTGTCGGTTGAATGTAGGAAAAGGATTTTCATTTCCAGTCTTCTTTGGCTTTACGCACTCACGTTTGAAGTGCCCCTTTTCACCACAATTGAAACACGTGACTTTGGTTTTGTCAAATCCAAATGTCGTATCTTTAGTGGCAACCAAATTTTTCCTCGTCTTTTTAACAAACTTCTTGGCTCTTCTAATAGCATTAGCCAAGGCCCACATAATATCCATACGTTCTAGCTCAGTTTCATCAACTTGCTCGTAGTCCTTGTCAGCAAGATGACAGTTTCCAATCTTACCAGCAACTAATCCATCATAAGATTTAACAACAGCAGCTAGAAGGTCCATGTGCTCTTTAGCAACTTCCACAGTGACATTTCCGAGATTCTCGGTCCAAAACTTTGTAGTATTTGCCTCAGGAACTATGTATTGGGTTCCAGATGACCCTGACGTTACGGTTCCTGATGCACTGCTTTGGGAAGGAGCAGAAGAGCTAGACATAAACGCCGTTTATAGTGGTGCACTTGAAGCAGTCGGAGTTGGAACTGAATTGTATAGTGCAGGATTCTAAACATAGGATCCTTTCTTTGACTTGTATTTCATACGTAGTTCTTCATCCCTTTAC
Source organism: Flaveria ramosissima (assembly GCA_025215565.1). NCBI lineage: Eukaryota > Viridiplantae > Streptophyta > Magnoliopsida > Asterales > Asteraceae > Flaveria > Flaveria ramosissima. The sequence continues at coordinate 44,421,209 of CM046046.1, forward strand.
TTCAAAATGAAATCATTTATGTCTAAAGTAGCAAGAGTGTTGTTTTGTCTCAGATTAGACACAAATGTATCCTATTTGTCTGGCAGACCATCAACAAAACTAGAGACTTTATCTTCCATGGATGTGGTCACACCATGAGTGTGCAACTCACTCATCAGATGATAGAATCGATCAATGATATCGTCCAAGCTCTCATTCCCAATCGGAGAGAAATTGTCAAATTCCTTCTTAAGAGTTTTTGCCTTCAATGCTTTCAGAGCTGTATTTCCTTTGTATCTCTTTTCCAAGGCATCCCATAATTTCTTAGGCTGCTTGTTCTCAGAGAACTGATGAAAAATGTCCTTAGGTAAAGACTGAGTCAACAAGGCATATACTTGCTTTTCAGCATTATGCATAGTCTTCTGGGATTCACTCATTCCCCCCAAAGTCAACTTAACTCTATTAGCACTGACTGGTACTGTGTAACTAATCACAATGGATGTCCAAAGGTTTGGGTCAACTCCATTCAAGTAGATTTCAAACCATTGTTTCCACTGTGGGTATTCATCCAAAGTTAACAAGTTTGGCGGTTTGTTGTGGTTTCAAATCTCATTCTCCAGAAGTAGAAGGTTCTGGATACGCGAGTCCTTTCCAGCAGTGAATGCAGCAAACTGGTCTTCCATTGCTATATACTTGGTAAACTTAGAACAGAACAGATTCACTCGTGCGAATGAGTTATACGAATGGGTCACTCGTGCGAATGAAAGATACGAATGAAAGATACAAATGAATTCAATCGGGCGATTGGATTCAGTCGTGCGAATGAGCAGGGCGATTGTAATCACCCGCTGGAGTTGCTTAACCGTGAGAATGAGAGATACTACTGAGTTCAATTGTACAAATGAGAGTATACGAATGGGTTCAGTTGTACGAATGGTCCAATCGTGCGACTGAAGGCTGCTGTGTTTGAAAAATCGAATATTTCGAACACTATGACACAAAATACGAATTTTCCAGAAACCCTAATCTGTCGTGTGATGAACAATCGAAACTTTAACACACGCAATCGTCAAAAACACTTTTTGAAGCAAAAAGGTGACTCTTTTGATTGAAAACATTTGTTTTAACACCAAAGCCAATTGAATCCACGCAAAATCACGAGCCAAAGCTCCGATACCACTTGTTAGGGCCGTTTTCGTACGGAGTACTAACGGATTCTACGTGATACCAGATCAAATAGCGCGGAATCCTATTTTATTGGCGATCCAATCAGTGAAAAGAACAACATGATCGATCTAACGACGAAACAAACGTTAAGAATTGATTAGAAATCGATCAGGAACGAACTATGAAGTTGGATAGGCTGTTTAGGACGCTCTGGACGGCTAGGGTTTGTAAATCTTCGAAGTCTCTTTTTTCACGAATTATGTGGTATTTATACGTTTTTAATTTTCATTCGTACGATTGAACCATTAGCATGGTTCAGTCGTGCGACTGACTCATGCGGTTAATTCATACGCACGACTGAAGGTTCAGTCGTGCAACTGAATCAATCTTATGTCTCAGTCATACGATTGATCCAGTCTCCTGATTTAGTCGTGCGACTGATCCATAATTATGATTCATTCATGCGTATGGTCCATAAGTATGGTCCATTAGCATGAATAACCACCCGACTAACTTGAACATATTTCTCAATCATTATTGACTTAGAACTATGTACAACAACCTCAAACCTATATATGATGTTCATACATATGAATTATACTAAATACAATAATAATATGAAATATTTAAAGACAAATAAACATCAAGAAGCATATCATATTTCATTAAGTAGTCACATTACATATGTGTAAGAAATGAAAGACTTTTACATTTAAGAACGTAAACTAGGAACATGATGTATCAACAGACACTCCCCCTCAAGATCAGGTCCAAGGGAGTGGTTTCTAGTTATGGCTGTCTTAGAAACCTTGAAATCAGTCATGTTGAATCTTTTAAGTATGTCTTATACATACTTGACTGACTTATGAAGATGCCATTGTCAACTTGCTTCACTTGAATTCCTAGAAAGAAATTGAGTTCCCCCATGGTACTCATTTCAAATCTATCCTTCATCAGCTTCTCAAAGTCTTTGCAGAGCTTCGAATTAGTTGACCGAATATAATGTAATCTACATACACTTGAACTATAACTAAGTCATTTCCTATTACTTTCATGAAGAGAGTTCCATCTATAGTACCTCTTTTGTATCCATGCTGACAAAGATACTGAGATAGAGTCTCATACCATTTCCTTGGCGCTTGGTGCAGCCCATAAAGAGCTTAATCAAGCCTGCAGACATAATCAAGATGATCAGGATCTGGAAACCAGGTGGTTGTCTGACATACACCTCTTCATCAATCACCCCATAGAGAAAAGTATACTTGAAATCAAGTAGGTAGACCTTAAAATCCTTGGATGCAGCAAAAGCTAGAAATATTCTGACAACTTCATGTCTTGCTACATGTTAGTGCTCTAGAAAGATTAACATGTTGTCTTTATGTGTCTTTTTGATATTTGTAATAGTATAGGGACTAGTTTTGTAATAAGTTAGTTCCTTTCTGTTTCATTATAAACAGCTTAGACTTACAGGTAGTGAGGACATACGAAGCTGCTTACACACTTTGTAATTTGTCTTTGCTTGATATTAATGAAACCATGAATTTTGTTGATATCTTGCTTGATTTGATTACTTAGTTTGTATTTCATTGAATTGTGTTCATATATCAACACAGATTGGTACATTTGATCCTATCAAATGATATCAGAGCTGTTGGTAAGCTGTTAGTCAGTGATTTTTGAAGTTTGTCGAACTTGCAAACTCAAAAATTTCACTGAATCTATGATTGATAGACAATTCAATTGAAAATTTGTGGATTTCTGATGTGTTTCATCATCAGAAACATGATTTGAATCACAATCAGCAGTTAAATTCATCAAATTAGAGGTAATTTGTTGAATTTGTGTTCGAAATAGATTTCTATTGTTCGAACTGAAAAATCTCAAAATTGATTGATTTGTTGTTGATATTGAAAGAAATTGATGTTAGAAGAATGATTATCGGCATAAAACATATATAATTGGAAAGTTTCAATCCAATTCATCAACATTTGAAGAATTTCAGAAGAATTGAGTTAGTTACATTCATATGAACATGATGAATGTGGCGCATGAGTTGAAATTTGCTGAAAAATTGTCTAAGTTCTAGGCGTTTGACTACTGTTTGGTCGCATTAACACTGTGTAGACGTTTTTAGTTCAGACGTTTGACTATTGTTGAAGAGAAAAAGGCCAGACATCATCTTTGTTGAGACGTATTAGAACTGTTTAGACGGTTGACAACTGTTGAGGCGCTTTACAACTGTTTAGGCGCATTTCAACTGTTCAGTCGTTTTACAACTGTTCAGACGCGTCAACTTGGGCATTTTGGAAAATTTTTCTAAGGCATTCCTTTAGACGTCTCTCAACTTAGGCGCATCAACTGTTTGGGAGTTTAATCACTGTTCAGGCGTATCACCCTTGACACTTAGAATTTTTTTTTAAATAAATTTTTCAAAAACTTTTTCATTTCTTTTCTTAATTCAAAATCTAAGAAAAACAACAAAAATATAAGAATGGTGAAATCAAAAGATTCTGAAAATAGAGTTCCAAAACTTAAAAATAGAGCTGATTTCGAAAATTGGTCTCTTAGGTTAAAACAACATTTTAATTCCATTGACACTGATCTTTGGAAATCTATAGAGAAAGGACCATACATTTCTATAATCACTGATGGGCCTGACAGAGGGTTTGTTTATACTAAAGATTCTCCAGAACCCTATCCTGAAGATGGTCTTCAAGGAGATGATTTGAAAAGAGTAAAGAATGATATCAAAGCTTATTCCTTGATGTGTAAAGGACTACCTCTGGAAGTTCTTGCAAGGCTTGATGCATATCAAACAGGATACACCTTATATAAAGCCTTAAAGACCATTTGTGAAGGAGGCAAGGAGATTCAATGTCTCAGTATCAGTTTGTTGCTTCTCCTGCAACCACTATTGAAAATGCATTCATGGCAAAAAGTGAGAAAATTACAGAAGAAGAAGGAGATTTGTTTGTTGGAGCAGGATTTTTCACTGACTCATCATTTACTAGTGCTCCTTCTTATAACACTCAGTCTCATTCTCAATCTCCTCCTAAATCTTAGTCTCAAACATCTAATGTTCAAACAGAGACTTCTTCATCTAACTCTGCTAAATCTAGCAAAGTTAAAGATGTGATAAATATCCTATTAGAGGATGAAGAGTCTAAAACTGCATTCACTGCATTTATGGCTAGTTTTCAAGCATATCAAGGTAGCCATTTAACTCAATTAGATTTTGTTTTGCAGGATTTGTTTGAGATGGATCCTGAAGATGTTGAAGAGATGGACTTAAACTGGCAGATAGTGATGATTGCTTACAGGACACAAAACATTCATATGTCAACAGGAAGTACAATCCAAGTGCTAACAAGACTGTTGGGTTTGATAAGTTATGGACAATCTAGATGTTTTAACTGTCAACAGGAAGTACAATCTAGATGTTTTAACTGTAATAGTTATGGACACTTCTCCAGAGAATGCAAAGCTCTAAGGAATAATGGAGGAAATGCTCAATCAAGTTCTAGCAATCAAAGGTTTCAACCAGCTCAGAAGACTTTTCAAAAGCCTTATCAAAGTCTTCCTATGCCTGAGCTTAAAGATGAAACAGAATTATCCGATGAAACCAAGAAAGCTTTAGTAGTCAGCATTAAAGATGGTTATGATTGGAGTGCATATGCAGATCAGTTTACTAATGATTTAACATCAAGTTTATCTCTTGTTGCAGAAATCCAGGGAGAAGATTGGTCAGAAAACAATGATCCAAAGGTGGAAAGTGAGAATGAAGAAGATGACTATGATTGGAGTGACAAATCTGATCCTAAGGAGGATACAGATGAAGTAGCTCTAATGGCACAGTCAGATCAACCTAAGGTTGACACTTCATCTTCAAAATCTGAAACCATATCTCCAAAATTTCCTGAAATCCCATCTGAAGTGAGAGAAAACGTATACACAAAATCATGCTATGAACATGTTGAATACTATAGGAACTACTCATTCAAAATTTATGAGAAGCTAAAACAAAAAGAGTCAATGCATAATAAACTAAAATCTGATCATAAAACAACAGATCAAAAGATTATCTCTCTTCAAACTTCATGGAACAAAACTCTAAAAGATTTACAAATTGTTTCTAAACAATTGGAGAAATGACCAAAAATCTTGAACAGGAGAAGATAGCATATGCTGCTACTCAAATGGATCTTGCTAAAGTAAAAAGCTCTAAAATGATTGTAGAAAAACTGGTAAGTGAGAGAAAAGATAAACAGAAAGCAGGGTTAGGTTTCACTCATGAACCTATGCCTGAATCTGTTACTAACACTTTACCACAGAACTTCAATACTCATGATCATTCTCCGGAGAATAAAGCTAAACTTAAAGCTTTTCAGATCAAAAACAAGAATTCAGAAGAAGAAAAGGAAAATGTACAAGTGTTTCTTGAAAATGATCAAGAAAAGATTAAAAATGGTCATCCAATCATGATAAAATCTTATGAACCAAAACAAACAAAACAAAACACTTCTGATCAAATTCATGTTGTATTAGAAGAAGTGAAAGTTCAAAGCATAGAAAAAGATAAACAACAGGTAGGAACATCAGAAGATTCAAACACTATTAATGTGAAACAAGTTCAATATGAAAAAGAATCTTCTTCTGACGATGTTCAATCTGAAAGTGAGAGAAAAACTCTACACAAAATCATGCTATGAACATGTTGAATACTATAGAAACTACTCATATAAAATCTGTGAGAAACTAAAACAAGAAGAATCAAACTAAAATCTGATCATAAAACAGCAGATCAAAAGATTATTTCTCTACTTCATGGAACAAAACAATAAAAGAATTAGAAATTGTTTCTAAACAATTGGAAGAGATGACAAAAAATCTTGAATAGGAGAAGATAGCACATGCTGATACTCAAATGGATCTTGCTAAAGTAAAAAGTTCAAAAATGATTGTAGAAAAACTGGTAAGTGAGAGATAAGATAAACAGAAAGCAGGGTTAGGTTTCACTCATGAACCTATGCCTGAATCTATTACAAACACTTTACGAGAGAACTTTAATACACATGATCATTCTCCTGAGAATAAAGCTAAATTTAAAGCTTTTCAGGTCAAAAACAAGAATTCAGAAGAAGAAAAGGATAATGTACAAGTTTTTGTTGAAAATGATCAAGAAAAAATTAAAAATGGTCATCAAATCAAGATAAAATCTTATGAACCAAAACAAACAAAACAAAACACTTCTGATCAAATTCATTTTGTATTAGAAGAAGTGAAAGTTCAAAGCAAAGATAAAGATAAACAACATGTAGGAACATCAGAAGATTCAAACACTATTAATCTAAAACAAGTTCAGTCTGAAAAGGAATCTTCTTCTTACGATGTTCAATCTGGAAATAAACCAAGTTCTTCTAAGTCAAAGAATCAAAGAAGAAGAAATAAATCATCAAAAACAACAACTGAACAAAACAAAAGTTCAGAAAAGTTGATCAAAGCAACAAATCAGACAACAAAACTTAAACCGATAAAATTTGTGTCAGCCGGGTTGTTAAATATGAATTCTCTTCAAAACTACAAGGTAAATTACATGAACAAATCTCACTCTGATCTGAAATCAAGTTTAGATTCTAAGACTTCCGCTGTAGCAAAAAGATTTGTTCCTAATGCATTCAAGAAGGAAGTTCATGTTAAACAAATGCAAAATAATTTGGCACAAAATCAAAATGTGAAAAATAACTATTTGACACCAAAATCAAATATAATGTCAAAAGTTAACAAACAGTTGTTTTTAACTCCATAAAAGTACTGTGAAATTTGTGATATGAAAAATAACAATACTGTTGAGTGCTATTCCAACAAGTATTGTCACATATGTGACATGAGAAATCAATCCATAGTAGATTGTTATTTTAACAAATATTGTACTTATTATGATGAAAAGACTCACAATACTGCAGATTGTTATTTTAGAAATAGATCTCTTACTAGAGGATTTGCAAATTCAAACATGAGCAATGGTTATGTTAATCCTCAATATAAGAGAAATCAAACTGATGGATTTCAAAAATTAACTAATCAACCTTCTTTAGGTTTGAGATCTTTTCAAAAGAACAATTATGTGAGATCTAAACAAAATGTGCAAGAACAATTCATACCAATATATGTAAGAATGACTAATAAAAACGTTAGTCAACAATACATTTCAAAAATTGATCAATCAAATGGTATGAATGTTCTCAAAAATAACTCAAACAATTTTCAAAACAATTTACAAAACAAGACTGGTAAATTCATCAAGAATAAACCTGATTTGAATAATCTTCATTACAAACAATTTACCATTGTTGATAAATTTGGAAAACCCAAGACCATCTCGGCTTGGGTGGATATCTCAACTTAATTTTCTTGTTGTGCAGGTACGCCCAAAAAGACCACTCAATACATGGTATGTGGATAGTGGGTGTAGCCGGCATATGACAAGCAATCCTGCCTTGTTACAAGAATTTAAGTTAAAGGATGGAACACACGTCGCCTTTGGTGGTGATGCTGGAGGAAAAATAACAGGAGAAGGAACAGTATCAAATGGGATAATAAGCTTTGACAAAGTCAACTATTGTTCACAGTTGAACTTTAATCTTGTATGTGTATTCCAAATTTGTGATAAATCATACTGTTCTATTTGATAATTCATTCTGTTATGTTTTGAAGCCAGGTTTTAAGATAAGCAAAGATTGGGTAATTGTTACAGCTGAAAGAGATAGAGATGTATACAAGCTGGATATGTCTCAAGTTGATCCTTCAACTGAAACAACATGCCTAATTGCTAAAGCATCAAATGATGAAAGCCAGCTTTGGGATATACGTCTCGGACATTCAAATTTCAAGAATATGAACAAGCTTGTAGCAAGAAATCATGTTATTGGACTTCCATCTAAGAAGTTTGCAACGACTGATCACTGCTCAGCATGTTTGAAGAGAAAGCAACACAGAGCGTCTTATAAGTCCAAGCTCATAAACTCAACATCCAAGCCTCTTCAAATGTTACATATGGACCTTTTTGGACCAACAAATGTCAAGAGTATTGGACGAAAATCATATTGTTTAGTTATCATTGATGACTATACAAGATTTTCATGGGTTTTCTTTCTATATGCTAAATCAAATAGAAAATAAAGTGAAAATAATAAGAAGTGATAATGGAATGGAATTCAAAAATGCTAACATTGAAATGTTTTGTGCACAGAAAGGGATAGCTCATCAGTTCAGTGCTCCCAGAACCCCTCAACAAAATAGAGTTGCTGAAAGGAAGAATAGAACACTGATTGAAGCTGCTCGTTCTATGTTAGCTGATGCAAAAATTCCTATCACTTTTTGGGATGAAGCTATATCAACTGCGTGTTTCGTTCAGAATAGAATCTTAATTGTGAAAGATAAAATGAAAACTCTATATGAGTTAATGTTTTGCAGGAAACCGAGCATAAACTTTCTAAAATCATTTGGTTGTCCTGTTATGATTCTTAATTCAAATGATCAATTAGGAAAATTTGAAGCAAAATCTGATAATGGATTTTTTGTTGGATACTCATCTGTTTCAAAAGCCTATCGAGTGTACAACTCTAGGACAAATATAATTCTTGAAACATTCAACGTTAAATTTTTGGAAAATTCTTTTCCATCAGTTTCAAATGGTCCTGCATGGTTATTTGATTTAGATTTATTATCAAACTCTCTTTAATCTAACTTGTTTAATCTATCAAATTGTCTTGATTCTACAGGTAAGAAGAACTCTAGGGGAGATCTTGGATCATTCAATGAGGATTTAGATTCTGATGACCCAGATGATTCTAGCTCAGACTACCCATTTTTATCATTTGTCAAGGACTCAACAATACAATTCGATGACAATAATCAAGCTAATACAGCTTCAGATCATTCAGTTTCAATTGATTAGGAAGAATCACAACCAATTCCTAATGATGGTAATGAGTTTGTGCTACCTGAATCTGGAACATCATCCATCTCTGGTGATGCAATTGATACTGGTAACTTTGATTACTTTATTAACTCACCGACTCAAGTTCCAAACTTCAATCCAAATTCCTCTACTTTGTTACATCAGCTTTCCAACTTGAACCAAACAAATCTGGATGTTAATGTTCAATGTGATGAGATTCCAACATCTCGTATTCACAAGAATCATCCAATTTCTCAGATTATTGGTCCATTGAATGAGAGAACAACAAGGAGTAAATCAGAACAAGCAAACTTGTGCTTATACTCTTGTTTTCTTTCTCAAATTGTTCCTAAAAATGTTACCGAAACAGTAAAGGACAATGGTTGGATAGAAGCTATGCAAGAAGAATTACTTCATTTCGCAAACAAGAAGTGTGGAATTTAGTGGATCTACCTTAAGGAGAAAATGCTATAGGCACAAAATGGATATTTAGGAATAAGACTGATGATCGTGGTGCTGTAATAAAGAACAAAGCGAGACTTGTTGCATAAGGATACACACAGGAAGAAGGAATAGATTATGATGAAGTGTTTGCGCCAGTTGCAAGACTTGAATCCATTCGAGTTTTCCTGGCTTATGCTTCATTCATGAAATTTAAGGTGTATCAAATGGATGTAAAGGGCGCATTTCTATATGGTCGTATCACTGACGATGTGTTTGTGAAGCAACCTCCGGGCTTTGAGGATGTAGAATTTCCACATCGAGTATATAAGCTGAGTAAAGCTTTATATGGACTTCATCAAGCCCCTAGAATTTGGTATGAGACATTATCACAACACTTAATCCAACATGGATACACAAGAGGGAAAACTGATCCAACTTTATTCATAAAGAAGGATAAGGATTATCTCTTATGTGTACAAGTGTACATGGATGATATTATATTTGGTTCTACCAGTCCAAAATTGTGCAATGAATTTGAAGAAATCATGAAATCTCGGTTCCAAATGAGTTCTATGGGAGAGATTGATTTCTTCCTTGGACTTCAAGTCAAGCAAACTGACGATGGAATTTTTATCAATCAAGAGAAGTTTATTGACAAGCTCTTAAGGAAATTTAAGTTGCAAGACTGTCAGTCCATATGAACTCCAGCAGATGTTAACACCAAGATTGAACCCGATCCAAAAGGAAAATCTATTGACCAAATGTTATACAGATAAATGATTGGTTCTTTGATGTATCTTACTGCATCTAGACCAGACATTATGCATGCAGTTTGTGTCTGTGCTAGGTATCAATCAGACCTGAAAGAATCTCACTTAATTGCTATCAAAAGGATATTCAGGTATCTCAAAGGTAAACCAGCCTTAGGGCTTTGGTATCCTTACGAGGGTAACATTGAACTACATGGATACAAAGATAGTGATTATGGTGGATGTTGTCAAGATAGAAAATCTACTTCGGGTGGGTGTCAATTTTTTGGTCCCCGATTAGTCTCGTGGCAATGTAAGAAACAAACAAATGTCTCTATTTCAACTGCAGAAGCTGAGTACATTGCTGCATCAGCAGGATGTTCTCAAATCCTCTGGTTGCAAAATCAACTACTGGATTATGGGTTCAATTTTCTTAAAACACCAATTTACATTGATAACACTGCTGCTATGTTCATTACAGCTAATCTTGTTCAACATTCAAAAACAAAACATATCGAAATTTGATATCATTTTCTCAAAGATAACTCTGAAAAAGGATTAATCATATTGATTCAAATTGCAACGGAAAAAGAATTGGCGGATCTAGTTACTAAAGCCTTCCTACCAGTACGATTTGAGTATTTAGTGGATTCAATTGGTCTTATTAATCATATATGAACTCTCTAAATCAAAAGATCATCATAAGTGATCCTTTCAATGTTAACTGCCTATTTGTATTTTGTGTGTGTGTGATTTTTGTTTTCTTAGAAAAACCAAAATACAAAAGTATAAATAAAAACTCCAAAATAGAGTCTTTTTCTTATTGTCAGTTTATTTTTTTAGAAAAGAATATGTTTATGCAATATGTGAGAAATGATAGTACATTAGTGAGATCAGTTGCATACTTCATGTCTATCAAAAGATACTTTGGAAAGAATACTCAAAGGAAAGTCAGAATCCTATTGAGTTATATGCTAATATAGATATTTCATGTCTATCAAAAGATACTTTGGAAAGAATGGACAAAATGGAGATAAAAACAAATGAAGCAAAACTAGAACAAGGCATTCTTGCTAGCAAATTCAAGTCTGTTATTTCTAATGCTTTGAAAGAACTTGAGATGTACAAACAGAAGCCAATGTTCAAAATCAAGGAAGAACCAGAAGATTTATTTGAGTGATGAAGATGAAAGATAAAAGTTGAAGATAAAAGCTGAAGATGGAAGCTGAAGAACTGATTAAAAGAAGACAAGATTGAAAATTTTGAAGAGAGAAGACCATGTAAATCTTAGGGGGAGTATTGTTAGTGCTCTAGAAAGATTAGCATGTTGTCTTTATGTGTCTTTTTGATATTTGTAATAGTATAGGGACTAGTTTTATAAGTAGTTAGTTCCTTTCTATTTCATTATAAATAGCTTAGACTTACAGGTAGTGAGGACATACGAAACTGCTTACACACTTTGTAATTTTTCTTTGCTTAATATTAATGAGACCATGAATTTTGTTGATATCTTGCTTGATTTGATTACTTTGTTTGTATTTCATTGAATTGTGTTCATATATCATCATACATTGGTACATTTGATCCTATCACTACAGGAGCAAAGACATCTGTGTAGTAAATTCCTTCTTCTTGTGTGTATCCCTGAACAACTAGTCTTGCCTTATTCTTGAAGACAAGTCCTTTACCATCCTTATTATTCCTGAACACCCATTTGGTTCCTATGGTAGTATCCCTTAAGGAAGATGACATAAGTTCCAAACCATTTGCCTTTTGAATTGAAGCAGCTCATCTTGCATAGCTTCAAGCTAACTTTCATCCTTTAAAGCCTTATCAATCTTCTTAGGCTCTATCTGGGATGGACTCAAAGAGCATGTTATGTCTCTAATAACAAAATTGATGTTGAGCTTACCATTTATGACCATGCCCATTCCTTTAATGAAACCACCAACATCCTCTACAAATACAACTGGTCCTCCATCAATTTTCTCAAAATTTTAGAGTAGTGACCTATTGCCTGTCATGTGCCTGGAACAGCCACTATCAATGATCCATATATTTCTGTTTGCCTTGAGCTGTTCCTGCACAAAAGAGATGGTTAGTTACATTTGGAAACCCAAGCCTTATTAGTCTTGGGCTCAACAAAAGAAGTTGAAGACAATGCAACAGTAATTGATCCTATTGTCATGTTTTGAGGATCATTTGCTGATGTTGATGAAGAACTTTCAGTCACTTGGTCTTTCTTTGTCTTCCACACCACCTTTGGAAGATTAGACTTGACATTCAACACTTCTGAAGTTTTGATGACTTCGGAAGTTTTAATGACTGGGCCTTCGGAAGATCTTTCTATCACTGCAACAGGCTTTAGTACTTTGAAATTATTCCTTTCTTCCGAGACCAAAATATCTTTCGAAGGCAAGTTTCCACTTGTCTTCATCTTCATTTTGGAGCTTTCGAAAGGAAATTATTTTCCTTCCGAATCTTGCTTCTTTTCCAAACTCTTAGAAGTTTCTTTTTTGGTCATGTGGACTGTACTCTTTGGATTGTAGAGACAATCCTCAGCAAGATGAGAGGTACTCCCATACATGACATAGTTCATTTTTCTTCTTCTTAAGAGTCTTTTTCTGTGATCAAGGCTGAACTTGATCACTTTCCTACTCCATCTTCATCTTTGCAGATGTTGTGGCAATCCTTTTAGGGACAGAACTACCGCTACAGCTAGATGGTTCAGGTTGTGTAGTAGTGGTGCACAATATATCAGCCTTCTTCTTGATGTTGGGATGATTTTGACATGAACTAGAACTCTTATTACTAGAGTTCAAGTTTGTGTCTTTAGCCTTAACCACCTCAAATCTTGTAGAAATAAAGACTTGTTTATGTGCAGAGTTAAAGGTGGCCTTGATCTCTTGAGTCTTCTTTGACTTTCTCTTGGCTTTCCTGATCAAGTTCTTCCTCCTTGACTTGGTCATCCCAACAGTTTTACTCTTCTAAAGGAATGGTGACCCTTCTTAGAATGCTCTTCTTCACTTTTCTCAAAGACATCCTTCACCATCTCCTCTTCATCCTCTTCACTCACGGGGTCTATGAGGGGAAGCTCATCTTCACAAGTTTCACACCTGGGAGATCTTACTGACAAGATTATGTGTGGAGGAGCTATCTCATTAGATGCCAGTCCCTGCTTATTTTGATAACAAACTTTTGCATGCAAGGATGAGGATATTATGTTCTTGAAGGTCTCTTCTTCAAGAACACATTTTTCTGCCTTGGCTTTGCTGATCACAAGCTCAGCCTAGCATTCAGTTAACTTAGTTATGAGTTCTTTGATCTGAGTCTTGTAATTGGTATGTTCATGTTTAAATGTTGAAATGGTTTTCTCTAAGTCCTCTATCTTTAGTTTATAATCATTTTCAGCTCTTTTAAAATATAATTTTAAGATATTTAAGGACTCAAGATTAGATCTCATCTCTAAGTTGTAGGACCTGTTATTCACTTTAGCAATACATTCAGGTGTACAGATATGTTCCAATACCTTTACTTCATAATGGTCTGCCATAAGTGCTTGGTTTGGAGATGCATCTTCCACCTGAAAGCTCTAGTCAAAGCCATTGTAAGGATTCCTATAAGTTTGATGCAGCCAAAACATCCAAAGTCTCTCTGCATGCATGCAATGAAGAATAGAAGTAGAAATGCTTCGGAAGTTTTACACCATGCACTAGAAATATTCTAAGTGTAAAATCTTCCGAAGCCAAGACCAACATATTCCGAAGCAAAAAGTGAAGTCTTCTGAAGCTTCAAATACAAAGTCTTCCGAAGCCAAAGAGTGAAGACAGATTTCTTCCGAAGACTTTTAGAGACATGCTTTTATCTGATGTGCTTTATCATAAAGCTAGACCACCTTTTTGCTGCAACTCTGTAAAGTCACCAACTTACATGAGTTGGTGAAAAGGTCCATGCTTTTGGTAACTGTACATTGAGGTCTTGAGTCTGTGCTTTCTACTATATGTACTATTATCCTTTTTGTAATATATTATGATATGAGCTATGACATGTCATAGTCACTAGTGAAAAGGCAATCTGCCTTTTGACTCTACGTTTGATTTTGTAGTTGTCTAATCTTATGTATCAAGTTGGCCTTCAAAGTATGGTCGGCTGTAGGATGTAGTATATGTATCTCGAGTACTTGTAACTTTCCTTTATGCTTTGTAAGATTTGTAATAGAACTTGAGAAGCAATATACAACATTCTTGAAAACCAATTACTTGTGTTGTTTTGCCATCTTGTTTTGTCTCATTCTTACTTGTGTTCTTAGCATCTTTCACTAAAGATAACCAGTTCCCTATTTGATTTGTTAAGTGTTCTAAATAACTCTCCTCATTGTGTTGTTGTGTTGTAAGTGCATACCTTTCAAACGGTCCTGCATTTGGTATCAGAGCTTTTCAGGCTCTTGATATAAGATCTCACCATCTTAAGATCCCTCACACACAAAAAATACTTAAGAACTCAAATGGCAGCTATTACCAAAGCTGATATGGAAAGTGGAACTATGACAAAGTCTCCACTAATCACTGCTGAAGACTTTGATACTTGGTGTCAAAGAATGGAAGGCTTCATCAAGTCTTAGGACTCCAGGATGTGGGTTTCTGTTGGAGTAACTCTTGAGAACAGGGACATTGTAAGGAAGTTTATGTCCTCTCTTCCTAGACAATGGACACATTACTGTGTTGTTAACAAGAGGACTGAGAACCTTAAGACTCTTACTCTTACAGAGTTGTATGGTTTTCTTAGTGGCTACCAAATGGAGATGAACATGCAAAACTCATCTGGTAACTTCAGCAATCAACTGAGTTCACCCCTCCATGTGGTTGAAAGGGATAGCATTGAGCCACAACATCATCTTATATGCTACCCTGACAACTCTCAGAAGGGCCCTTTCATCACCTTCTCAGAGACTCCAAGGGAAAGCTACACTCAAGGAAGTCCTTTCCAAGAGACAAGTTCTTCTCATGCTTTTGTCTCTTCTGATGAAACCACAGACAACTTTTTCTTCACCCTTGAAGATTTGGATTGTATCCATCCAGATGATCTAGAGTACATGGAGATAGTCCAGCAGATGGCTCTTCTCACTCACAGAGCCAAGAAGTTCTACAAGAGGACATGGAGAAAGTTTCCAAGCAATGCAGCCAGTGGAAAGTTTGGGCTGGATAAAAGCAAGGTAAAGTGTTACAGCTTTAACCAAATGGGACACTTTGCAAGGGAGTGTAAGGCACCAAGGACAAATGGGGGCCAAGCACAAACCAGACCAAACTACACTAAGAAAGCCCCCTAGAATGAAAAGCCAAAGCAGCAAGATGCAGTTGCGGTTGAAGAAGAAGGCATTGACTGGAGCTTTCAGGTAGAAGATGCATCTCCAAACCAAGCACTCATGGCAGACCACGATGAAGCCAAGGTATTGGAACATCTTTGTACTCCTGAATGCATTGCTAAAGTCAATAGATACAGGTCCTATAACTTAGAAATAAGATCTGATCTTGAGTCCTTAAATATCTTAAAAGCTGTTTTAAAAGAGCTGAAAATGATTATAAACTAAAGATAGAGGACTTAGAGAAAACCATTTCAACTCTTAAACATTAGCACACAAACTACATGTAAGGATTCCTTAAGTCTGATGCAACCCAAAACATCCTAAGTGTCTCAGCAACATGCACTAAGTACTGAAGTGAAGAATGCTTCGGAAGTTTTACATAATGCATTAGAAAATACTCTAAGTGTAAAATCTTCCGAAGCCAAGACCAATATCTCACGAAGCCAAACATGAAGTCTTCCGAAGCCTCAGAGACAAAGTCTTCCGAAGCTTCAACCTATGAAGACAGATATCTTCCGAAGACTTTTAGTACACATGCTTTATCTGATGTACTGTTCCATAAAGCACCTTTTCCGCTGCATCTCTGTAAAGTCACCAACTTACATGAGTTGGTGAAAAGGTCCATGCTTTTGGTAACTGTACATTGAGGTCTTGAGTCTGTAACTTTCCACTTTATGTACTTTATCCTTTTTGTAATGTATAAGGATGTGAGCTATGGCATGTCATAGTCACAAGGTCAAAAGGCAGATATGCCTTTTGATCCTACAATTGATTTTGTTAGTGTCTAGTCAATTGTATCCAGCTGCTTTCAAAGTATAGCCGGCTGTAGGTTGTAGTATAAGTATTTCAAGTTCTTGTATCTTTCTTTATGCTTTGTAACACTTGTAAAAGAACTTGAGAAAGCAATATACTGCCTCCTTGAAACCCATACTCTCTTGTTCTGTCTCTTGCTTTACTTGTGTTCTTTGTATCACTTTGGTTAACCCAGTTCACTGTTTGATTAAAGTTTAGTTAATCTCCTCATTGTGTTGTTGTGTTGTAATTGTGTTAAAGCCCTTAAACGGTCCTGCAATTGGTATCAGAGCTTTCCAGGCTCTTGATATAAGATCTAACCATCTTAAGATCCCTCACACACACAAAAACTAAACTCTTCAAATGGCTTCCATCTCAAAGACTGATATGGAGACTGGAACCATGAACAAATCCCCACTGATCACTCTTGATGATTTTGACACCTGGTGCATGAGAATGGAAGGCTTCATCAGGTCTCTTGATTCAAGAATGTGGGAATCTGTTGAGAATGGACCTTTCATACCCAGCACCCCCTCTGCTACTGGTGCTGGTATGATTCCTAAAGATGTGGCCAACTACTCAGATGAAGATAGAAAAAGAGTAGAGATTGACAGGAAGGCCATGACTGCTCTTCAGACTGCTCTCCCAAACTCTGTATACAGAGGTTTTAAGAAGTGCAAGACAGCAAACAGCTGTGGGATGCACTGAAGCTGATGTATGAAGGCTCCTCTGAAGCCAAGGAGAACAAGAAAGATCTTCTGAAGCAGCAGTTTGAAATTTCACCTTCAAAGCAGGTGAAACCATGACCCAACAATACTTCAGGTATGTTGAGATTGTGGATACCCTAGTGGATGGAGGAGTTCCTCTTGAGAACAGGGACATGAAACAGTTTCATGTCCTCACTTCCTAGGCAATGGACACACTATTGTGTGGTGATCAAGAGGACTGAGAACCTTAAGACTCTTACTCTGACAGAGTTGTATGGGATTCTCAGTGGATACCAGATGGAGATGAACATGCAAGGTTCATCTGGCAACTCCAACAATCAAATGGGTTCAGCCCTTCATGTGGTTGAAAGGGACAGCATAGAACCCCAACATCATCTCATATGCTACCCTGACAACTCACAAAAGGTCCTTTCATCACCTTCCCGGAGACACCAAGGGAGAACTTTACTCAAGGAAGCCCATTCCAAGAGACAAGTTCTTCTCAAGCCTTTGTGTCTGCTGATGAAAGCTGTGGGAATTATCTTTTCACTCTTGAAGACCTGGACTGTATCCATCCAGATGACCTGGAATACATGGAGATAGTTCAGCAGATGGCTCTCCTCACTCACAGAGCCAAGAAGTTCTACAAGAGGACAGGAAGAAGATTTCCAAGCAATGCTACCAGTGGTAAGTTTGGGCTGGATAAAAGCAAAGTTAAGTGTTACAACTGTAACCTTATGGGTCACTTTGCTAGGGAGTGTAAGGCACCTAAAGCAAATGGGGGCCAAACACAACCCAGACCAAACTACACTGACAAAGCCCCTCAGGCTGAGAAGACAAAGCAACATGCTGTTGTTGCTGTTGAAGAGGGAGGCTTTGACTGGAGCTTTCAGGTGGAAGATGCTTCTCCAAACCAAGCACTGATGGCTGACCATGATGAAGCCAAGGTATTGGAACATCTCTGCTCTCCTGAATGCATTGCTAAAGTAAATAGATACAGGTCCTACAACTTAGAGATGAGATCTGATCTTGAGTCATTAAACATATTAAAATCTGATTTTAGAAAGTCTGAAAATGATTACAAGTTAAAGATAGAGGACTTGGAGAAAACCATTTCAGTACTAAAACATGAACATACAGATTTTAGAACTCAGATCCAAGATCTCATAACTAAGTTGACTGAGTGCCAGGCTGAGCTTGTGATCAGCAAAGCCAAGGCAGAGAAGAGTGTTCTTGAAGAAGAGACCTTCAAGAACATGATATCCTCATCCCTGCACAACAAAGTTTGTTATCAAAATAGACAGGGACTGGGATCAAATGAGATAGCTCCTCCACACACAATCTTGTCTGTAAGATCTCCTAGGTGTGGAACTTGTGAAGATGAGCTTCCTCTCATAGATCCTATAAGTGAGGATGATGAAGAAGTGATAGTGAAGAATTCCTCTGAGAAGAGTGAAGAAGAGGATTCTTCCAAGGGCCACTATCCTTCTGAGGAGAAGAAATCAACTGTGATGACCAAGTCCAAGAGAAAGAACTTGAAGGAAGAGCAAAAGAAAAGCAAAGAAGGCTCAAGAAATCAAGGCTACTTTTGATGCTAAGCAGAAACAAGTGTTTATCTCTGCAGGTTTCAAAGTAGTAAGGACTGAAGACATCAACCAAGACTCCTCAGCTAAGAGTCATGGTTCTTGTTCAAATCATCTCAGTGCAAAGAAGAAGACTGAGCTGCTGTGTACCACTGCTGCACAGCCTGGACCATCAAACTCCAAGAACAGTTCACAGCCCAAAAGAACTGTCTCAGCATCTACCAAGATGAAGGTGGAGAAGGGATGTGACCAAAGCCAGTCTTGCTCTCAAAAGGAGACTTGTTTGAAGAAGAAATGTTATGTGTCATGTGTGAAAGTACTTCTCACATTGCTAAGGATTGCCCATACAATCCTAAAAGTACTGTCCACATGACCAAACAAAGACTTCAAAGAGTCTCAAGAAGTCTCAAGCTTCGGAAGGAAAGTCTGTTTCCTTCGGAAGCTCCAAATCAAAGAAGAAGGTAAATGGAAAATTACCTTCGGAAGCAAAGTTGGTCTCGGAAGAAAGGAGTTCTTCCGAAGCACTGAAGTCTGCTGCAGTGACTGTAGATTCTTCCGAAGGTTCAGTCATCAAAACTTGTGAAGTTCCAAAAGCTTCTAAGGTTTTGAAGGTCAAGTCCAAGACTCCAAAGGTGGTGTGGAAGTCTAAGAAAGACCAAATGACTGAAGTTTCTCCATCAACAACAGCTGAAGATCCCCATAGTACAACCATAGGATCTATTACTGTTGCATTACCTTCTATTACACTTAATGAGCCCAAGACAAGTAAGGCTTGGGTTTCCAAATGTAACTAATCATTTTCTTTGTGCAGGAACAGCTCAAGACAAACAGGAATGTCTGGATAATTGACAGTGGCTGTTCCAGGCACATGACAGGCAATAGGTCTCTACTCCATAATTTTGAGAGAATTGATGGAGGACCAGTTGCTTTTGGAGGAGATGAAGGTGGTTACATTTCTGGAAGGGGCAAGGTCACAAATGGTAAGCTCAGCATTGAGAAGGTAAACTTTGTTAAGGAGCTTGGGTACAATCTTCTGAGTGTATCCCAATTTTGTGATCAGAGTCATAACATGCTCTTTACTGAGCATGAGTGCATTGTTCTCAAGCCTGGAGTGGTCATTCCTCATGAGCATATCCTGCTCAGAGCCCCCAGGAAAGGGAACATGTACAAGATGGATTTGCAAGAAACATCTCCCTCTGGAGAAGTTTCATGCTTTCTATCTAAAGCAAATAGTGATGAGTCTTTCCTATGGCATAAAAGAATGTGCCATGTAAACTTTAAGAACATGAATAAATTAATTAAACATGATCTGGTAACTGGAATGCCAAAGAAAGAGTTTACAAGTGATGATCATTGTGTTGCATGCCTGAAAGGGAAGCAACACAAGGTATCTCACAAGCCTAAGGAAAAGAACTCCATCACTACTCCCCTACACTTGTTACATATGGATCTTTTGGCCCCACCAGTGTAATGAGTTTAGGAAGGACCTCTTATGTTTGGTGATCACAGATGATTTTACAAGATTCACTTGGGTCTTTTTCCTTAGAACTAAGGATGAAACCCCTGAGATTCTGAAGAATTTCATCTTAAAAGTTGAGAATCAATGTGATCACAAGGTCAAAACCATAAGATGTGATCAAGGAACTGAATTCAAGAACCAAATCCTTGATACATTTTGTGATGAAAAAGGTATTACAAGACAATATAGTGCTCCCAGGACTCCTCAGCAAAACGGAGTTGCTGAGAGGAGAAACAGGACACTTATTGAAGCTGCAAGAACTATGTTGTCTGACTCTAAACTGCCTATCACCTTCTGGGCAGAGGCAGTTAATACTGCTTGCTATGTGCAAAACAGAGTTTTAGTAGTTAAGACACATGGTAAGACTCCTTATGAACTTTGGCACAAGAGGAAACCTTTCATTGGTTTTCTCAGGTCATTTGGATGTCCCTGCACCATCTTGAATACCAAAGATCAAATTGCCAAGTTTGCTGAGAAATCAGATGATGGACATTTCATTGGATACTCTTCCCAAGCTAAAGCTTATAGAGTATACAATCTCAGAACTAGAATTGTTGAGGAGTCAGCCAATGTGACTTTCAATGAGCACACTCCTGTGTGGCTGGTTCTGGTCCGGATTGGCTGTTTGATCTTGATTTAGTTACCAACTGTTTTAACAAATCTTGTGAGCATGTTTCAGGATCTGCAGAAAATTTAAATACAGGTGATCCTGATCCAAGATTTGAGCTAGGAAGACCTTCAACTCATACATCTTCAGCTCCAGTTGGAACTACTTCAGCAAATGAGGTTTCTATCAGCACAACAATGACAAATTCAGCTGATACATCTGGCATGCCTTCAAATTCCAGCTCAGAGGCCTCTCAACCAGATAAAGACACCTCACTTGTAGAAGACAACAATGGTGATGGTGATAGTGATCAGGAATTTCTTGATGCTAATAACCATACCATAGATGACAACATCAATGATGTCACACACTCATTGGATCAAGTTAATCTTGATAAGTGTGATAATGTGGAGGGTGAATCTTCCAGACCAGATCTAAATTTCTCAAATTTGGATCTTTCTCAGCAACTTGCTGTGATCCCTCAGCTAAGGATCCACAAGTCTCACCCCACCACAAACATCATTGGAGATGTTGTCACAGGGGTAAGAACAAGAGGACAAACCCATGAAGCAAATGTTTGTCTTCACTCTTGTTTCTTATCTCAGATAGAGCCCAAGAAAGTTGATGAAGCTCTAAAGGATGGAAGTTGGGTTGAAGCTATGCAACAAGAGCTGCTTCAATTCAAAAGGCAGAAAGTTTGGAACCTTTGTCCTCTTCCTCATGGGAAGACTACCATTGGAACCAAATGGGTTTTTAGGAATAAGAAGGATGATAGAGGAATCATCATCAAGAACAAGGCAAGACTAGTTGTTCAAGGATACACACAAGAAGAAGGGATTGACTACACTGATGTCTTTGCTCCTGTAGCAAGACTAGAAGCTGTTAGGATATTCCTGGCATTTGCTGCATCCAAGAACTTCAAGGTCTACCAACTTGATGTAAAGTGTGCTTTCTTATATGGAGTGATTGATGAGGAGGTTTATGTCAAACAGCCACCTGGTTTTGTAGACCCTGATCATCCTGATTATGT
Organism: Flaveria ramosissima; assembly: GCA_025215565.1. Lineage (NCBI taxonomy): Eukaryota > Viridiplantae > Streptophyta > Magnoliopsida > Asterales > Asteraceae > Flaveria > Flaveria ramosissima. The sequence goes on from CM046046.1 coordinate 44,443,108, forward strand.
CTGCAAGCTTGACAAAGCTCTTTATGGGCTGCATCAGGCACCCAGGAAGTGGTATGAGACACTATCTGAGTATCTTTGTAAACATGGATACAGGAGAGGTACTATAGATGGAACTCTCTTCATCAAAGGACAGGGAAATGACTTATTGCTAGTTCAAGTATATGTAGATGACATCATCTTTGGTTCAACTAATCCAAAGCTCTGCAAAGACTTTGAGAAGCTGATGAAAGACAGATTTGAGATGAGTTCAATGGGAGAACTCAACTCTTTCTGGGAATTCAAGTGAAGCAGGTTGAAGATGGCATCTTCATAAGTCAGTCAAAGTATGTTCAAGACATACTCAAGAGGTTCAACATGACTGATTGTAAGATTGCTAAGACACCCATAGCCAGAAACCACTCCCTTGGTCCAGATCTTGAGGGGGAGTGTGTAGATGAACATTTATACAGGGCTATGATTGGGTCTCTTATGTATCTTACAGCTAGCAGGCCTGATATCATGTTTGCTACATGTATTTGTGCAAGATATCAAGCCAACCCTAAGATGTCTCACTTAATCACTGTGAAAAGGATTTTAAGATACCTCAAAGGTGCTTCAACACTTGGTCTATGGTATCCAAAGAATCCTAATTTCAATCTGTATGCCTATACAGATAGTGATTATGGTGGTTGCAATATGACTGCAAAGTCTACATCTGGGGGATGTCAATTCCTTGGTGGAAGGGTTGTCTCATGGCAATGCAAGAAACAATCCTGTGTGTCTGCATCAACTGCTGAGGCTGAATACATTGCTGCTGCAAGCTGCTGTGCTCAAGTGCTTTGGATTCAAAATCAGATGCTGGACTATGGATTTAACTTCAAAGAGACTCCTATCCACATAGACAACAATAGTGCTATCTCTATCACTGAGAACCCTGTGCAGCACTCAAGGACCAAACACATCAACATCAGGTATCATTTAATAAGAGATAACTATGAAAAGGATTAATTAAACTAGTCAAAGTTCATACAGATGAACAATATGCTGATCTGTTCACAAAAGCTTTTGATGAACAGAGATTTAAGTATCTGATATCAGCTATTGGGATGATTAACTTTGAGTAGACTTTTTCTTAAAACTAATTCTAATTATTTCTTCTTAAAAATGTGTGTCCTAAGTTGTCTAGTTCATCACTTTCATAAGCTCATGTTTTCTTTGGATGTAAAATTCTTTTTGAAGACTTTCCTTAGATTCTTGAAAATTTTTGATACTTCGGAAGATAAAATTTTATCTTCGGAAGAAAAATATGTCTTCAAAATAAATAACTGTCTAAGAGATTTTACCTTCGGAAGAAGTCAAATTCATCTTCCGAAGCTTAAAATTCTTATCTCAGACACTTATTTATTTTTAAGGACCTTTTCCTTCCGAAGCAAAATTAACCTTCGGAAGCTTTGTTTATTCCTATACAAAGCATCCAAGGTTTATTTCTCTTCCGAAGCATAAATCTTCAAGACTCTCAGGAAAATCTTCCGAAGCCATTTTAGCTTCGGAAGCTTTTTAAATCAAAACTTCCGAAGACAAATTACCTTCGGAAGCTTTTCGAATTCCAAGAAAACTACTTTTGAGCAAAAGTAAACTACCTTTTCAGAGGTGGGACCGACTTCCGGATTTCAAAGTTTATCCTCTTTCATTAACTTTGGTTCAAATCCCTTTTCACATAAATACCCAACGGTTCCCCCTCTTTCCCACTATCTTCCTCAATTCTACTATTCCTCTAACCTAATTCTCTAAACCGCCTTTGCTTTCTACCTTTCTTCACCCTTAAGCTTCTGAAATGGCCAACCTTAACCGCAGAAACAACCCAGATTTCTCCATGCAACTTCACAGGCAACATAATCAAGTTGCTCTGTTAAGCTCTGAGAAAGATGCAAGTTTCTCAGAGATTTGCCAATTCTTGACTCTGTCAAACTATTTCACTCCCTGACCATTGATCCTACTCTATATGAGGATCACTTGCTTGAATTCTGGAAGACCTGCCAAGAGGTCATTATGGATGGGGAGAAGGCACTGTCTGCCACAGTGCAAGGGAGGACAATCTTCATCACTCCGGCCATCATTAATCAACATTTGCAGCTGGATGATGAAGAAGGTGAGGTGTCCTTCCCAAAGGAAGCTGTTAATCATTCCTTTGAGCAGATGGGCTATGAGGGAGATTTTTCTGTAAAGACCTTCAGGAAAGGGAAGGTCTCATCCCAATGGAAATTCCTGCTCCATGTGGTTATCCACAGCTTATCAAACAAGCATGGTGGATGGGACCAGATTCCTGAGGATCTCTCCTTTATAGTTCATGGAATGGTTCAGGGGGTCAAGTTCAGGTATTCACAATTTGTTTATACTAATTTACTTGCCAAAGAGTATTACATGTTTCCTAGATATGTTCAACACATTCTCAACTGTGAACTGGGCTCACAGTTGAGGGAAATAATATTCTTAAATTGGGAAGATGAGCCCGGCATCTTTAAAATAATGAAGAAGCCAACTGTAGGCTTCTCAGGGGTAGAAACAGCCCTAGTCCCAAAATGTTAGAGCTCATTGCTCAAGGTGACAACCTAGCAACACAAGCTAGTGTTGAACCCACACCTCTTTTATCTTTACCCTTAAAAAGACCAGAAATCACCCTCACCTACCAAAGAAAATCCAAACGAACCCCTGCTCAGGCTATTGAGTCTGTGCAGGCCCCCATATACTCAACCTTACAGGAAGAAGTGGACACTAGAGCTCCCACTTCTCCTGAGGAGCAAACCACTCCCATTACTTCACCTATCAGGGCTGAGGTTCCTCAAGCTCACCCTGATGAGCTCACTAGCCCAACAGCCTTAAGCCTTCACTCTGAGTCTCAACACTCAAGTGAACAACCTTCAGGGGACAGCTACCATCCCCAGCCTTTGGATCTCAACCAACCAATTCCCAACCTATCTTTCTATACTGATGAAGACTTAGGATTCAGTGAGTACCATGAGTCTCTCTTCTCCTCCCCTACTCAAAGAGAGATGAGTACCTCTGACTCTCCTCAGTCTATCCCACATCAGTCACCTATTACTGAGGTGGACACTTCTGAACCTGTTCAGGATGTCCATATGGAAGAGGCTCTCACTTTTGAAAGTGATTACATCATTAAGACCTCAACCATGGCAACTCAGCCCATTGGCATCTCAACTGAGGCTGCCAGTGAGCAGAGGAAAACCAGCAGCCAAGAAACTCAAGCTGGTGGTGAGAGAGAGGACTTTGGTCCAATCATCTCATCCCCCAATGATTCTTCTGATGAAGATGAGGGGAATTTGAGACTAAAGGTGCAAAAATTGTCAAAAACATGCACCTATTTAGTCTCTAAGGTTAGTCACTTGGAATCTCAGGTGACTACCTTACAAAACAGGGTCAATGATCAGCAACTCCAGATTTCATATCTGCAGGAAAAACTAGCTGGGAGACCTTTAAGGAGAGCTCAACCAGGAACACAAGAACCTGTGGAAGTGATTGACTTATCCTCCAGCTCACCTATGCAAGTGGGTGATGCTACCAAAAAGGGGGAGAAAGTTATTACAACCACAGAACCTGGGAGTTCTTCAGAGAGAATGGACATAGAGGACTCACCATCCTCACTTGCTGTTGTGCATTCTCAGCAACTTCCTCAAGTTCACATTAATGTGGACTCTATAGACTCACTCATCAGGAGTCTCTTTGAGGAAGGTATACCAAGGGCTGTCTCATCTCCACCACAAGGAACTGGCAACTACATCATAAGGTGGAGGTATGATGATGACAGGAGAGCCCTTATACTTCACAGAGTTCAAGGCCAACAAGAAGTTTTTCAATTCCAAAGCCTGAGCTTCTATGAAAGACTGGATTTAGTCAACTTGCCACTTGTCAATCCAAGCAATTCAAGACAAGCTGACAGGCTGGCTCAAAGAATCCAAGACAGGATCCTTGCAGAGTTCACTCTAAGAAGGAGACTTAGGCAATCAGGCAATGTCATCGGTCAACTGGATGTTGAGGTGGACCCTAAGATTAGTTTCATAGGGGAAACCTTGACTGAAGGCCCAGTGGCAGAACCTGAGACCCCTGTCTCATCATCAACAACTGCTGCAGAGGTCCAAACTCCATCTGAGACACCTGCTGGTGAAGGTGTTTCTCAGCCTCTCTCTGGCCAGAGCATGGAAGCTACACCAAGCAATGAAGGCCAAGCCTCAATCCACCCTGAGTCACAAAGGTCTGTTGGTGACAAAGGGAAAAGGATAATGACTCCTGAGGAAATTGAGGAGGAAGAGAGAGAGAGAGGAAAAGGAGACTAAGGGGAGAAAGTTCTACTGGGTCATCTAGCTTCATGCAATCAGGGCTGCCCCCAGACCAAATACTCAAGATGATGAGTTAAGGGCAGTCAGGATTACCTATTACAGACCAGGAACTATGACATTGATGAAATCATCTCCCTCCCCTTAGAAGAGTTAAATGAACTGGCTGACATGGAAGTGTCAAGAGAGATGAAGGAGAAAGAGGATGCAAGGCTACTTCTCCAACTCAAAGAGGAGAAGAGACAGAAAAGACTTTACAAGCATGCTCCCACTCTCTCACCAGTTCAAGAAAGTCCTGCACAGGAAGATGTGGCTCCACAAGAACCTCAGGTAGATAAAGAAGAAGATAGGATCAAGATGATCAACTACCTGAGTGCCACAGGCTTCTATCAGGCAGATGCACTTCTTCCCTGTCCTATGACTTCATTGAGTTCGAGTACCTAAAGCAACTTGAGCTTGAGCTAGTCAAAGAAAGAAAGACAACCAAAAGGAAGCTAAGGGAAGAAGCTGCAAAGTCAAGAGCCATCATTCAAAAGAATGCAAAGAAGTCTGCTGACAGACAAAGAATGATGAGCTTTTGAAGCTATATGGATTCTCCGGAAGGAGACTTGGCCCATGTCTCTATCCACTATGGATGAGCATATTAGGGTGATCAAGCAGAAGATTAAAAGTGGAGAACTCATTGACTTGCACTCTCTTCCAAGTCAAGTCCCACCTGAAGTGGAGGTCAAGTTTGAACAACCAGAGACACCTCAACCAGCACCTCCAGCTGAGCCTCAGCAAGCTTCATCTTCTGATCCTAGGCAGGGTCAAACTCCCTCTCCTTCTGAACCTGTGAGGGAGGAACACCCAACTGAGAAAGACACTGATGATCAACATGGTGCTGCAGACCAGTCTTCTCAGTTAAAGACATCCAAGAGGAAGAAGAGGATGGCTTCTAAACCAAAGACTAAAAGGAAGAAGCCAAAGTCATCTACCTCTGCACCTCAGGCTGAATCAGATCAACCTGAGGAAGTGCATGATGAGGCAGCCCAATCAACTCCTATTCAAGTGGCTCCTCTAACTACTGAGACACCCATCTTGTCCTGGACTTACTCTACCAATCCAGAAAGATGGAATGTTATCAGAGATCAAGGTGTTGAGAATGTCTACTCATGGCAAGACATAATCAACTTACCTCTGCATGATCTCTTTGAGATGAGAAGATACTATGAGAGTCTTGATGATCCTGACCATCTAATGAAGAAAGGAATGGTCTTGATTGTACTGAAGACTACCAACATTTGAAGATCTTCTAAGTGTTTTGGTAGCATCAGCCTAGGGGAGTTTGTAAGGATTCCTTAAGTCTGATGCAACCCAAAACATCCTAAGTGTCTCAGCAACATGCACTAAGTACTGAAGTGAAGAATGCTTCGGAAGTTTTACACAATGCATTAGAAAATACTCTAAGTGTAAAATCTTCCGAAGCCAAACATGAAGTCTTCCGAAGCCTCAGAGACAAAGTCTTCCGAAGCTTCAACCTATGAAGACAGATTTCTTCCGAAGACTTTTAGTACACATGCTTTATCTGATGTACTGTTCCATAAAGCACCTTTTCCGCTGCATCTCTGTAAGTCACCAACTTACATGAGTTGGTGAAAGGTCCATGCTTTTGGTAACTGTACATTGAGGTCTTGAGTCTGTAACTTTCCACTTTATGTACTTTATCTTTTTGTAATGTATAAGGATGTGAGCTATGGCATGTCATAGTCACAAGGTCAAAAGGCAGATATGCCTTTTGATCCTACAATTGATTTTGTTAGTGTCTAGTCAATTGTATCCAGCTGGCTTTCAAAGTATAGCCGGCTGTAGGTTGTAGTATAAGTATTTCAAGTTCTTGTATCTTTCTTTATGCTTTGTAACACTTGTAAAAGAACTTGAGAAAGCAATATACTGCCTCCTTGAAACCCATACTCTCTTGTTCTGTCTCTTGCTTTACTTGTGTTCTTTGTATCACTTTGGTTAACCCAGTTCACTGTTTGATTAAAGTTTAGTTAATCTCCTTATTGTGTTGTTGTGTTGTAATTGTGTTAAAGCCCTTAAACGGTCCTGCACTACAGGACTTAGATCAAAAACCTCATTACTAAGCTAATTGAATGCCAGGCTGAACTTGTGATCAACAAAGCCATGGCAGAAAAATGTGTTTTTGAAGAAGAGACCTTCAAGAACATAATATCCTCATCCTTGCATGCAAAAGTTTGTTATCAAAATAAGCAGGGACTGGGATCTTGTGAGATAGCTCACTCAACACACAATCTTGTCTGTAAGGTCTCCTAGGTGTGGAACTTGTGAAGATGAGCTTCCCCTCATAGATCCTATGACTGAAGAGGATGAAGATGAGATGGTGGAGAATGGCTCTGAGAAGAGAGAAGATGAGCATTCTAAGAAGGGTCATCATCCCTCTGAGGAGAACAAAGTTGTTGGGATGATCACGTCAAGAAGAAAGAACTTGATCAGGAAGGCCAAAAGAAAGTCCAAAAAGGCTCAAGAGATCAAGGCCATCTTCAATTCTTCACAGAACAAGTCTTCATCTCTGCAAGATTTGAAGTGGTGAAGGCTGAAGACACCAACTTGAACTCCATCAACAAGAGTTCTAGTTCATGTTCAAATTATCCCATCATCAAGAAGAAGGCTGATCAGTTGTGCACCGCTGCTGTACAAAAACCATCTAGCTCCAAAGGTAGTTCTATCCGTACAAGAATTGCCACAGGATCTGCAAAGATGAAGATGGAGAAGAAAAGTGATCAAGTTCAGCCTTGTTCACAAGAGAAAACTCCTAGAAGGAAGAAAATGGATTGTGTTATGTGTAGGAGTACTTCTCATCTTGCTAAGTGTAGATACATGTGTACCTAGTTTAGGAACTTAATGTAAAATGTCTTTTATGTCTTACATATATGTAATTGAATGGGTATGAATGAAATACAATGTGTGGTTGATGCATATAATGTTTAATATTTCATTGTTTATTGTGTGATAACACATATTGAACTAACTATATAGGTTTATGGTTGTTTGCATAGTTCTTAGTCAAGAATGGTTGAGAAATGTGTTTAAACTTAATCGTATGAAGTATTCATGCAAATGGACCATGCTAATGGACCATACGCATGAACACTTCATGCTAATGAATCAATCGCACGACTGAACCAGGAGACTGGATCAGTCGCACGATTGTGACATGAGAGTGACTCAGTCGCATGACTGAACATTCAGTCTGTGGATGGATCAATCGCATGCTTCAGTCACACGACTGAACCATGCTAATGATTCAGTCGCACGAATGGAAAACCCTAACCTATAAATACCACTTAATTCGTGGAAAAACATGACAATTCGAATACCTACGCACCTGATCATACCCTAGCCGTCCAGAGACTCAAGAACACATGTTCCAAGTTCATAGATCGCAGTTAATCATCTTGCAATCGTTCTTAACGTTTTGTTTCATTCTTAGACCGATTATACTTGCGTTCTCACTGATTGGATCGCCAATCAAATAGGATTCCGCACTATTTCAACAGCAAATGCGGGACTACGGTTTGAAATTCTCTAACACTCCTATATTTGTTGATAATTTTGCTGCTATAGCCGTAACAAAAAATCCGGTCCAACATCCTAAGACCAAACACATCGGAATTAAATATCACTTTATACGTGATTGTTTTGAAAAGAATTTAATCGATGTTGTTAAAATTAATACGGACTTTCAACGCGCTGACCTCTACACAAAAGCCTTTGATAAACCAAGATTTTTATATTTGTTAGAGGTCAACGGGGTGAAAAAGAAAAGTGATGTAATCACAGAGGATGAAAATGCTTAGTCCGACAATGTTTTCTTTTTATTTTCTTTTATTTTCTTTTATTTTTCTTATTTTAATTTCCTGTCTCTTTAAAATCCAAAAACGCAAAAAATATTTTCGGTTTTAGTATTTTGGGGGAGAATAGGTTAAATTAGTTGTTTTAATTTCAGTACTTAAAAAAATGAGGGAGAAGGACAATCTAGCTAATAGAAATGAGATCGTATCTGTGATACTGATTCAATGTTTATGGAAAATGATAGTACACAAGAACAAAGAGTTTGGGACTTTAAAAGAACTTAACTGATTAAGATGCAAAATTCGAAGTATAAGTCTGAGAAGTCTAAGCAAAATAAAAGGAAAAATGATAGTAAAACTAGTATGCTAATAAGGCAACATAAAGAAAGTAGACCTAGAGGTTGCAAGTTCATTATATGATGTGTCGGTAGATTCAACACAATAGATGAGTAGACCTCATTGGTGACTTAAATTCAAACTTAATTGTTCAACTTGCTGTGGGTTCCCATCTTATCCCTGGTTAACACAATCAACGTAGTTCCAATAAGGGGTGACGAGCAAATAAACGCCACAAATGTGTGCGGATGACCATAAAAAGAGCAAAGCACGAAAAAAAACTGTAAGCGTTATCAAGCTGATAACAAATGTTGTTGGTGCATTAAGTGCAAAAAGAAAAGAAAAATACTCTCACAAGAAGATAGGTTGTGTGCCTCTCTGTTGTGCGATGTCACTGACCTGAGGATAAGCATAACCTAAATATTCTAGAATTCATTGTTGTTTGCGCCTCTTTGTTGTGCGATGGCACTGACCTGAGGCTTGGCATCTCTTTGAAATATTTTAGAATAGTTTCTTCTTGTCAAAACTGTTGGACCAAAAGAACCAATGAGCCGGATCAGAAAAACCTTTAAGTCCCACAGACGTCACAACAACTACTGAAGTCCACAACAGCTGAAGACAACAACTGATTACAAAGTCTGAAGACACAAGTGCTGAAGACAAAGTCTGAAGATAAGTGCTGAAGACAAAGTCTGAAGACAAGTGCTGAAGACAAAGTCTGAAGACAAGTGCTGAAGACAAAGTATCAGACGTTGTCACAACAGCTGAAGAGGACTTCTTCAGTAGTTGTGACGGTTTGCTTTCAGTAGTTTTATATTTTCCCTTTTCAGTAGTTTTGTAAAACGACTGAAGAGTTTGTTCTTCAGTCGTTGTAGTATCAGTAGTTTCTTTTCAGTTGTTTTATGTTTTATACTTAGCACTCTGACATGTTCTCAGTAGTTGTGAACATTTCAGTAGTTTGTTAAGTATCAGTTATTTTTGTACTAGATCTGCTAGTAATCACCATCCCGTGATTGCAGCAGTGATTGCACTCTATATAAGGAGTGCCAACCTTATTGTAACGGTGAATGATTTAGCAATAATATTGGGCATTATTGAAACATTCCTTATCACACAAAAATATTCTCTCGCATTTGTTTACAAGTAACAAACTCTTGCTATAATTTGACTAATTCTTCTTTTCATTCCGCTGCATTACACTCTAATACTTCAAACTTGTGATCGCTGATCCTGACAAAAACACCCATAGACTGCTCAAAAATCTCCTGAGGAATGTTGATTACCATATAAGCGTGGGATCCACAAATGTTTGTTGAAATAGTTAAACCTTAATTCATCACCAATGAGTGTCAAAAATCTGTGTAAAAATTTAAGAGGACAAGTATACTGACAATCATCGTGAGCAACAACTCTTGAAAGTCCAAATCAGTGTGTGCGTCTTATAGCTCTAGTATGATTTCCTGAACTTGCTAATGTCTCTCGATAAAAACAAGAATCTAGCATCAAAAGGCTTTGGTAAAATGTCCCAAATGATTTGATAAACCTGTATGATTCCATAATGAATTGTTCCAGTTATGATCAATGTAACTTGATGCTATACTGTCTAGAAAGAAAAATCTGGTTGATACTTATCTTAGGATTTCAACCTCACACAAAAATACAAAATTATGTTTTAGTTTTGTTTATTTCTACTTGTTTAAGTTAGTTAATTTAGTAGTTAAAAGTCGGACTATGCATCGGAAGTCAATCTGGGATTCACTCACTAAAACGGTCACGTCTTAGGTGACCAATGGGGTTTTCAAATGTAAAAGGATCACGTCTAAGGTGATCAAAAGTTCTCTAAGTTAAAATGCTCATGTTTGAGATGATCGAATGCTCCAAATGTTTTATCAATTGTTAAAAGGGCTAAGTGTCAAATGGTCATAAACTCAAAATCATAAGTTGAGCCATTCGCACGACTGGACCATGAATATGGACCAGCCATACGATTGGACCATAAGTATGAGCCTATTCGCACGACTGGACCATGAGTATGGACCAGCCGTACGATTGGACCATAAGCATGAGTAAATTCACACGATTGAATCACAAGAATGAACCAATCGCATGAAGGGAGGTGACCGATTGGGACAGTAGCACGACTGAAACCTAGTCGCACGACTGAAGGTGACTGACTGGCACAGTCGCACGACTGAGCCTCAGTCACACGAATCAAGAGTGCGACTAGGTTCAGTCACACGAATGGAGGAAGCTCTAGTATAAATAGAGGGGAAGTCGGTCAGAGTCACTCATCACTCCCCAATCGCCCCTAAATCGCACGATTGTATAGTTACTCTGCCAAAATCTTGACTTACTGTTATAGATTGATTACCATTGCTCCTAACGATCGCGCTTGATTATACAGGTAATGTGCGGCGTCATTCAATCAAAGAATCATCGAATCCTGCCCCAATTCGACGGAATTAAGCCCTAAAAAGAACCGAAAACTAAGTTCACTAAATAACCTTTCAAACTAAGTAAAATGCACACTTAAAATGTGATAGAGGTATATGAGAACAATTACGAGTCTAATGAGCCAAACCACAAGTCTAAAATAAAGTTTTGCTCAAGATTCAAATTTGAATGGACACACAGACTGTCATGCGAATGGGCGACTTGCACAATCGCACGACTAACATGAGCGATTGGCACAGTCGCATGACTATACCATGCGGTTGAGTTCAGTCGCACGAATGTGTGAACCACATGGGAAAGCATACGACTAAGCCCAGTCGTAAGCTTAATCGCATGATAGAGGTCAATCGCACCACACAGCTCAGTCGCATTGTCCATTCGCACGACAGAACAGAAAGATTCAAGTCCAATAAATTCATCTGTCATTTAGTAATACACACTCTAATGTTTATCTATCTTTTGTTATAGCAGCATGGCAAGTCGGTGGACGATGAGCACATAGCACCACATATGTGCTCACTTGATTTGACATCCTGGAACGCACGCGAGTTTGTAGGCATTATTTCATTTCTGAGGAGATCGAGGATATTCAGAGCGATCTCTACCCCGTGCAAACCATACAGGTCGATACATTAGGCTTTCTTGGAAAGCGCTATTGTAGATAGGTCTTCAGAGCCTCACCGGATTCGGAGTTCTATCTTTGGCCAGGCCATTGACATCAGTGAGGAGGACCTAAGGACAGTCTTAGAGGTGGGAGACGATGCTAACTACCCTACATGCCTACACCCACTGACTGTACGAGGCTGTTTTCTGCAGGCCAAGTACTCGGGGGATATCAACGTAGGTGTGCTCAACAAGAGCAACCTGTGCCCCCAATTTAAGTACTTAGCCCATGTACTGCTGAGATTATAGCCTTGTGGAAGGGAGGTTTTGATGAGCTCTCTGATCAGATTTAGAATGACTATGTGGCTCTGATTCTGAATCATCCTTTTAGGTTTTCGAGGATGATCTTCACCTATTTGGTGGAGAACATAGAGGCCAAAGGCAAGGAAGGCTTCTGCATGTACCCTCGTTTCATACAAATGATTATCGACCAGAAGCTTCCTTCACTGCCTAAAGAGAGAGAGGATGCAGTTACCCTAGAGGTGGTGGATGATACTACCCTAGGAAGGATGAGGGCATACCGGGGGAAGCAGGTGAAGCCCCCGGTAAGGAGACTGTTTGGGCATATTGCCCGTGAGGATTATGTGGCGTCAGCTCGGAGGAAGTGGCGCCACGATGACAGTGACTCGGACGTTGAGCAGCTTGCTTTACCCTCCGATGACTCCGACGGTGATGATCATGATGCTGATCAGGGAGGGGATGTTCAGGGTGGACCCGAACCAGCTCCTATTCACCCTGACTTCCAGATGGAGGAGGAGGAGGAGTCAGATGAAGAACCTCTGGTGCGAATGGTAGGGAGCCGGGTCGTTGCCACCGAGAGGGGATTACGGCGGTAGGGGGACGCCAAGGTGAGTCTGGGAGGCTACTACTGATCCATCTTATACCCCAGACCCGCCAAGTAGCTAAGGGGGAGCCTCTACATCCAAGGGCTCGAGGAGAAAGAGAATGGCCCAACCCTACGACAAGAAGGGGAAGAGGCCAAGGTTCACATTTACCACCACCACCACCACAGCTACCACCACTACCACCACTACCACCACACCATCCACCACTCCTACCATACCACCCACCACTACTACCACACCAACCACCACTACAGCCTACCCGTCACCACCTACTCATACACCACCACCCATATTCACCACAGCCACCACAACCACTACCAGCCACCAAGCCGGACCATCATCCCACCCATCATTCACCACTGGATCATCTCTGCCCCCCATTGGGGTAGAGGAACAGCTGTCAGCACTCAACCGAATAGTGCTGAAGCTGTTGGTTACTGATGAAGAGAGAGCTGCTCAACTACGTCAGCTTGCGAAGCTTAATGCCACCCAAGCACAGCAGATCTCACAGCAAGCTCAGCAAATTGCCCAACTCCAGGAGCAAAACGACCAATCAACTAAAAGGATTGGGGAGTTGGAGGCTACAAACAAGACCATCATGCTCAAGCTCAAAGGTTCAAAGGATGAGCCACTCAAGATAAGAGAAGGAGATGATGATGATGATGATGATGATGATGATGATGATGATGATGATGATGATGATGATGATGATGATGATGATGATGAAGATGATGATAGTGATGATGATGATGAGGCAAGTGATGATGAAGAGACAAGGGAAAGGCAGAATGATGATGATGATGAAGAAGGAGATGCAGCTGCATCTGCCTCAGCTCAGAGTAAAGAGAGACGTACAAAGAGAAATCAAGACCAAGGAGCCTCATCTTTTGCCTCACCTACTGAAGCGCCTGCTATTCAAGGGAAAAGTAATGATTAGATATTTATGTACTTGAAAACTTTTGTACTTGAATCATGTATTAATATTATGCAATTAATGTTTATACATCTTTATTAAATGTGTGATTGTCTTGATGTGTTACATGTTTAAATCAAGCAGATCAGTCATCTCAGCAAGATGAGTATGATATTACTCCCCTTCAGCAAATCAAGTCTCAACTTACAATGATTCTTGATTTGCAAGGGATAGTCAGAAGGTCTGTAAGCTATACTCCTGAAGAAGGAGAAATCATTCATGACCTTACTGATGACCAGCTTGCTGAGATGTTCCGGCTCAACCCGGACGAGATTGTCAATGACGCTCCTACTGTTGAAGTTACAAGTGATGATGAGCTCAATGACATAGATGAAATCGAGATCGAGGACGTCACTGCTAATCATTATCTAGAGTATACTGATCGAGAGGGAAATGTGGTTCCTAACTTTAGGAATACTCTCGACAGTAGTACATATGACAGTCTGGATATGATGGAGAAGGAGGCAGAGAAGTCAAAAAGTCAAGTCCAAGCATCAGACACCAATGTTGACATCAAAAAGGCTGAATGGGCTGCTTGTTTTGCAGAGATCCGAGCCCAACGCACTGTTCCAAAGCCGAGTGCCTACACCAAGCTCTACAACGTGAAGAAGCATCTAAAGGTGTCAGGAAAGATTATAGCTTGGGCATATTTTGAGGATCTTAATGTATATGCCGTGAAGAGAGAAAAGGGCATAGAGTACTTTAGATTCCCACACGATCTAAAGACTCTACCTGGTTTTGAGCTCAACCAGCTGGCACGTCTAAAGTTGCTATATGCTAAACCAAAGAAAATGTCAGGCTGGTTTGAGGCTACATTGAGGAAAGAGTACCACACCAGGTGGGTTAACTTCAAACCTCAACAACCTACGAGGTACATCAGACGATCTGAAGTTGATCCCATTACTGGAAAGCCAAAGATAGTGCTGAAGTGGAGTCCTCCGCGCACAATGTCAAGAATCGCTCTAAGGGAAATGCCCCAGGACTTCACTCCACACTTCAAGTGGTGGTACTACAACTGGAGAACAGGTGAAGCTGTTATAGTCTTACAAAAAGAGAGCAAAATGGATACTATTAAGGTATTTGACCCAATGTGGCTGACTACCTTGTCTGCTGATAATGTATATACATTGTACAAGTGGCCACTGTTTTATGATTCACAAGACATTGCACAAGCCCTCCAGTTCCAAAATGTTATAAGACTTTGTTTCGCGTTTGAGATAAACGCCAGAGTAACAAGAGAGGAGAAGTACAAGAAGTTTGTTGAGCTTATGAAGAATGTTAGACAATTATGTAAACTAGGTCCAAGGGGGAGTTTGTAGATACATGTGTACCTAGTTTAGGAACTTAATTTAAAATGTCTTTCATGTCTTACATATATGTAATTGAATGGGTATGAATGAAATACAATGTTGGTTGATGCATATAATGTCTAATATTTCATTGTTTATTGTGTGATAACATATATTGAACTAACTATATAGGTTTGTGGTTGTTTACATAGTTCTTAGTCAAGAATGGTTGTGAAATGTGTTTAAACTTAATCGTATGAAGTATTCATGAGAATGGACCATGATAATGGACCATACGCATGAACACTTCATGCTAATGAACCAATCGCACGACTGAACCAGGAGACTAGATCAGTCGCACGATTGTGACATGAGAGTGACTCAGTCGCACGACTGAACATTCAGTCGTGCGGATGGATGAATCGCATGCTTCAGTCACACGACTGAACCATGCTAATGGTTCAGTCGCACGAATAGAAAACCCTAACCTATAAATACCACTTAATTCATGGAAAAACATGACAATTCAAATACCTACGCACCTGATACCTACGCACCTGATCGTACCCTGTTCAGATCGCAGTTAATCATCTTGCAATCATTGTTAACGTTTTGATTCATTCTTAGATCGATTATACTTGCGTTCTCACTGATTGGATCACCAATTAAATAGGATTCCGCACTATTCGGTTTGGTATATGTAAGGATTCCTATAAGTCTGATGCATCCAAAACATCCAAAGTCTCTCTGCAAGCATGCACTAAAGAACTGAAGTAGAAATGCTTCGGAAGTTTTACACCATGCACTAGAAACATTCTAAGTGTAAAATATTTTGAAGCCAAGACCAATATCTTTCGAAGCCAAAAGTGAAGTCTTCCGAAGCATCAAAGACAAAGTCTTCCGAAGCCAAATAGTGAAGACAGATTTCTTCCAAAGACTTTTAGAGATATGCCTTTATCTGATGTACTTTACCATTAAGCTGGACCACCTTTCCGCTGCGACTCTGTAAAGTTACCAACTTACATGAGTTGGTGAAAGGTCCATGCTTTTGGTAACTGTACATTGAGGTCTTGAGTCCATGCTTTCTACTTTATGTACTTTTATCCTTTTTGTAATATATAGGATGTGAGCTATGGCATGTCATAGTTACAAGTCAAAAGGCAGATATGCCTTTTGACTCTACAATTGATTTTGTTTGTGCCTAGTCAATTGTATCCAGCTGGCTTTCAAAGTATAGCTAGGTGTAGGTTGTAGTATAAGTATTCCATGTTCTTGTATCTTTCTTTATGCTTTGTAACACTTGTAATAGAACTTAAGAAAGCAATATACTGCATCCTTGAAACCCAATCTCTTGTGTTCTCTTGTTCTGTCTCTTACTTATTACTTGTGTTCTTAGTATCATTCTTGTGGTTAATCCAGTTTAGTGTTTGATTAAGTTTGGTTAATCTCCTCTTTGTGTTGTTGTATTGTAAGTGACCACCCTTCACCGGTCCTGCAATTGGTATCAGAGCGTTTCAGGCTCTTGATATAAGATTTCACCATCTTAAGATCCCTTACACACACAAATACTAAACTTTTCAAATGGCAGCCGTTTCCAAGACTGATATGGAAACTGGAACCATGAAAAGTCCCCACTGATCACTCTTGATGACTTTGATACCTGGTGCATGAGAATGGAAGGTTTTATCAGGTCTCTAGACTCAAGAATGTGGGAGTTTGTTGAAAGATGGACCTTTAGTACCCAGCACTCCTTCTGCTACTGGTGCTGGTATGATCCCCAAAGATGTGGCTAACTACTCTGATGAAGATAGGAAGAGAGTAGAGATTGACAGAAAAGCCTTGACAACCCTTCAAACTGCTCTTCCAAACTCTATGTACAGAGGTTTCAAGAAGTGCAAAATAGCTAAACTGCTGTGGGATGCACTAAAACTGATGTATGAAGACTCCTCTGGAGCCAAGGAGAACAAGAAGGATCTCCTGAAGCAGCAGTTTGAAAACTTCACCTTCAAAACGGGTGAAACCATGACTCAGCAATACTTCAGGTATGTTGAGATAGTGGATACCCTTGTGGATGGAGGAGTTCCTCTTGAGAATAGAGACATTGAAGGAAGTTCATGTCCTCACTTCCTAGGCAATGGACACACTATTGTGTGGTGATCAAGAGGACTGAAAATTTCAAAACTCTTACTCTGACAGAGTTATATGGGATTCTCAGTGGTTACCAGATGGAGATAAACATGCAAGGTTCATCTGGCAACTCCAACAATCAATTGGGTTCAGCCCTGCACATGGTTGAAAGGGATAGCATAGAACCCCAACATCATCTCATATGCTACCCTGACAATTCACCAAAGGGTCCTTTCGTCACCTTCCAAGAGACACCCAGGGAGAACTATACTCAAGGAAGCCCATTCTAAGAGACAAGCTTTTCTCAAGCTTTTGTGTCTTCTGATGAAAGCTGTGGCTACCCTCTTTTCACTCTTGAAGACCTGGATTGTATCCATCCAGATGATCTGGAATACATGGAAATAGTCCAGCAAATGGATCTTCTCACTCATAGAGAACTGGAAGGAAGTTTCCAAGCAATGCAACCAGTGGAAAGTTTGGCTTGGACAAAGGCAAAGTCAAGTGTTACAACTGTAACTTAATGGGCACTTTGCCAGAGAGTGTAAGGCACCCTGAAACAAATGGTGGCCAAGCACAAACCAGACCAAACTACACAGAGAAAGCCCCCAGAATGAGAAGCCAAAGCACAAGCTGCTGTTGTTGTTGAAGAAGGAGGCTTTGACTGGAGCTTTCAGGTGGAAGATGCTTCTCCAAACCAAGCACTAATGGCAGATCATGATGAAGCCAAGGTATTGGAACATCTCTGTACTCCTGAATGCATTGCTAAAGTTATAGATACAGGTCCTATAACTTGGAGATGAGATATGATCTTGAGTCCTTAAACATTTTAAAATCTGATTTTAGAAAGTCTGAAAATGATTATAATAAAGATAGATGAGGACTTAGAGAAAACCATTTCAGTTCTAAACATTTCAAATGATCTCATAACCATGCTGACTGAGTGCCAGGCTGAGCTTGTGATCAGCAAAGCCAGGGCAATAAAAGAGTGTTCTTGAAGAAGAGACCTTCAAGAACATGATATCTCATCCCTGCACAACAAGGTGTGTTATCAAAATAGGCAGGGACTGGGATCCAATGATATAGCTCCTCCACACACAATCTTGTCTGTAAGATCTCCTAGGTGTGGAACTTGTGAAGATGAGCTTCCTCTCATAGATCCTATAAGTGAAGTGGATGAAGAAGAGATAGTGAAGAATTCTCTGAGAAGAGTGAAGAGGAGGATTCTAAGAAGGGCCACTATCCTTCTGAGGAGAAGAAGATTACTGTGATGACCATGTCAATAAGAAAGAACTTGAGCAGTAAGAGCAAAAGAAAAGCAGGAAAGGCTCAAGAGATCATGGCTACTTTTGACTCTAAGCAGAAACAAGTTTTTATCTCTGCAGGGTTTGAAGTAGTAAAGACTAAAGGCATCAACCAAAACTCTTCAGCTAAGAGTTCTGGTTCAAATCATCTCAGTACCAAGAAGAAGACTGATTTGGTGTGTACCACTGCTGCACAGCCTGGACCATCAAACTCCAAGAACAGTTCCCAGCCCATAAGGACTATCTCACCATCTGCAAAGATGAAGGTGGAGAAGGGATGTGACCAAAGACAGTGTTGTTCTCATAAGAAGACTCTTGTGAAGAAGAAAATGGTGTGTGTCTCATGTGTGAAAGTACCTCTCACATTGCTAAGGATTTTCCATACAATCCTAAAAGTACTGTCCATATGATCAAGACAAAGACTTGAAAGAGTTCCAAGAAGATTCAAGCTTCGGAAGGAAAATATGTTTCCTTCGGTAGATCCAAATCTAAGAAGAAGGCAAATGGAAAATTACCTATGAAAGAGAAGTTGGTCTTGGAAGAAAGGAATTCTTCCAAAGCACTGAAGTCTGCTGCAATGACTACAAAATCTTCCGAAGGTTCAGTCATCAAAACTTCCGAAGTCCCAAAAGCTTCTGAAGTTTTGAAGGTCAAGTCCAAGACTCCAAAGGTGGTGTGGAAGTCTAAGAAAGACCAAGTGACTGAAAATTCTCCATCAACAACAGCTCAAGATCCTCCTAGCACAACCATAGGATCTATTACTGTTGCATTACCTTCTATTATACTTAGTGAGCCCAAGACAAATAAGGCTTGGGTTTCCAAATGTAACTAATCATTTTCTTTGTGCATGAATAGCTCCTGACAAACAAGAATGTCTGGATCATTGATAGTGGCTGTTCCAGGCACATGACAGGCAATAGGTCACTACTCCATAACTTTGATAGGATTGATGGAGAACCAGTTGCCTTAGGAGGAGATGAAGGTGGTTACATTTCTGGAAGGGGCAAGGTCACAAATGGTAAGTTCAGTATTGAAAAGGTAAACTTTGTCAAAGAGCTTGGGTACAATCTTCTGAGTGTATCCAGATTTTGTGATTAGAGTCATAACATGCTCTTTACTTAGCATGAGTGCATTGTTCTCAAGCCTGGAGTGGTCATTCCTCATGAGCACATCCTTCTTAGAGCCCCCAGAAAAGGGAACATGTACAAGATGGACTTGCAAGAAACATCTCCCTCTGGAGAAGTTTCATGCTTTCTGTCTAAAGCCAATAGTGATGAGTCTTTCCTATGGCATAAAAGAATTTGCCATGTAAACTTTAAGAACATGAATAAACTAATTAAACATGATTTGGTAACTGGAATGCCTAAGAAAGAGTTTATAAGTGATGATCATTGTGTTGCATGCCTGAAAGGGAAGCAACATAAGGTATCTCACAAGCCAAGGAAAGGAACTCCTATCACTACTACCTCCCCTACACTTATTACATATGGATCTCTTTGGCCCCACCAGTGTAATGAGCTAGGAAGACCTCTTATTGTTTTTTTGATCACAGATAATTTTACAAGATTCACTTGGGTTTTCTTTCTTAGAACTAAGGATGAGACCCCTGAGATTCTGAAGAATTTCATCTTAAAAATTTAGAATCAAAGTGATCACAAGGTCAAACCATAAGATGTGATCAAGGGACTGAATTTAAGAATAACCCTTGATACATTTTATGATTAAAAAGGTATTACAAAACAATATAAGTGCTCCCAGGAACTCAGCAAATGGTGTTGCTGAGAGGAGAAACAGACACTAATTGAAGCTACAAGAACTATTTTGTCTGACTCTAAACTACCCATCACCTCTGAGCAGAGGCGTAAACACTACTTGTTATGTGCAAATAGAGTTTTAGTATTAAGACACATGGTAAGACTACTTATGAACTTTGGCACAAGAGAAAACCTTTCATAGGCTTTCTTAGGTAATTTGGATGTCCTTGCCACCATCTTGAATACCAAAGATCAAATTGCCAAATTTGCTGAAAAATTAGATGATGGACACTTCATTGGATACTCTTCCCAGGCTAAGGGTTATAGAGTATACACTCAGAACTAGAATTGTTGAGGAGCAGCACCAATGTGACTTTCAATGAACACACACCCATGTGTGGCTGGTTCTTGTCATAATTGGCTATTTTCTCTTGATTTAGTTACCAACTGTTTTAACAAATCTTGTGAAAATGTTTCCGGTTCTGCAGAAAATTTGAATACAAGTGATCCTGATCCAAGATTTGAGCTAAGATTACCTTCAACTCATACATCGTCAGCTACAGTTGGAACTACTTCAGCAAATGAGGTTTTCTATCAGCACTACAATGACAAACTCAGTGATACATCTGGGTGCCTTCAAATTCCAGCTTAGAGGCTCCACAACCGGATAAGGATACCTCAGTTATGGAAGACAACAATGGTGGTGGTGAAAGTGATCAAGAATTTCTTGATGCTAATAACCACACCATAGATGACAACATCAATGATGTCACACACTCATTAGATCAAGTAAATTTTGATAAGTGTGGTGATGTGGAGGGTGAAACATCTATGCCAGATCTAAATTTCTCAAATTTAGATCTTTCTCAGCAACTTGCTGTGATCCCTCAGCTTAGGATCCACAAGTCTCACCCCACCACAAACATCATTGGAGATGTTTTTACAGGGGTAAGAATAAGAGGACAAACCCATAAAGCAAATGTTTGTCTTCAGTCTTGTTTCTTATCCCAGATAGAGCTAAAGAAAGATGATGAGGCTCTAAAGATGGAAGTTGGGTTGTGTGAAGCTATGCAACAAGAGTTGCTTCAATTCAAAAGGCAAAAAGTTTGGAACCTTGTCCCTCTTCCTTATGGGAAGACTACCATTGGAACCAAATGGGTGTTTAGGAATAAGAAGGAGGATAGAGGCATTATCATCAAGAACAAGGCTAGACTAGTTGTGCAAGGTTAAACAAGAAGAAGGGATTGACTACATTGATGTTTTTGCTCCAGTAGCAAGATTAGAAGCTGTTAGGATATTCCTGGCATTTGCTGCATCCAAGAACTTCAAGGTCTTTCAACTTGATGTGAAGTGTGCCTTTCTGTATGGATTGATTGATGACGAGGTGTATGTCAAACACCACCTGGTTTGTAGACCCTGATCATCCTGATTATGTCAGCAAGCTTGACAAAGCTCTTTATAGGCTGCATCAGGCACCCAGGAAGTGGTATGAGACATTGTCTGAGTATCTTTGCAAGCATGGATACAGGAGAGGTACTATAGATGGAACTCTCTTCATCAAAGGACAGGGAAATGATATATTTCTAGTTCAAGTGTATGTGGATGACATCATCTTTGGTTTCAACTAATCCAAAGCTCTGCAAAGACTTTGAGAAGCTGATGAAAGACAGATTTGAAATGAGTGCAATGGGAGAACTTAATTTCTTTCTGGGAATTCAAGTGAAGCAAGTTGAAGATGGTATCTTCATAAGTCAGTCAAAGTATGTTTAGGACATACTCAAGAGGTTCAACATGACTGATTGTAAGATTGCTAAGACACCCATAGCCAGAAACCACTCCCTTGGACCTGATCTTGAGGGGGATTGTGTAGATGAACACTTATACAGGGCTATGATTGGGTCTCTTATGTATCTTACTGCTAGCAGGCTTGATATCATGCTTGCTACATGCATTTGTGCAAGATATCAAGCCAACCCTAAGATGTCTCACCTCATCACTGTCAAGAGGATTCTAAGATACCTCAAAGGTGCTTCAACATTTGGTTTATGGTATCCAAAGAATCCTGACTTCAATCTGTATGCTTATACAGATAGTGATTATGGTGGTTGCAATATGACTGCAAAGTCTACATTTGGGGGATGTCAATTCCTTGGTGGAAGGGTTGTCTCATGGCAATGCAAGAAACAATCTTGTGTGTCTTCATCAACTGTTGAGGCTGAATACATTGCTGCTGCAAGTTGCTGTGCTCAAGTGCTTTGGATTCAAAATCAGATGTTGGACTATGGATTTAACTTCAAGGAGACTCCCATTCACGTAGACAACAATAGTGCTATCTCTATCACAGAGAATCCTGTGCAACACTCAAAGACCAAACACATCAATATCAGGTATCACTTAATAAGAGATAACTATTAAAAGGGATTAATTAAACTAGTCAAAGTTCATACAGATGAACAATATGCTGATCTGTTTACAAAAGTTTTTGATGAACAAAGATTTAAATATCTAATATCAGTTATTGGGATGATTAACCTTGAGTAGATTTTTCTTAAAACTAATTCTAGTTATTTCTTAAAATATGTGTGTCCTAGGTTGTCTAGTTCATCACTTTCATAAGCTCATGTTTTCTTTGGATAAAAAATCCTTTTTGAAGATTTTCCTTAGATTCTTGTAAATTTTCTGATCCTTTGGAAGATATATTTTTATCTTCGGAATAAAATCATGTCTTAACAATAAATAACTGTCTAAGAAATTTTACCTTCGAAAAAGGTTTCAATCTATTTTCCGAAGCTTAAATACTTGTCTTAGACACTTATTTGTTTTCAAGGACTATTTTCTTCCGAAGCAAATTAAATCTCGGAAGCTTTGTTGTTTTATATACAAAGCATTCAAGTTTTTATTTCTCTTCCGAAGCAAAATTTCAAAAACTCTCAGGAAATTTTTTCCGAAGTCATTTTAGCTTCGGAAGCTTTTCATTAACACTTCCGAAGATAATTTACCTTCGGAAGTTTTTCGAATTCCAAGAAAACTACTTTTTGAGCAAAAGTAAACTACTTTTTCAGAGGTGGGACCGACATTCGGATTTCAAAGTTTATCCTCTTTCATTAACTTTGGTTCAAATCCTTTTCACATAAATACCCAATGGTTCCCCCTCTCCCTCACTATCTTCTTCAATTTTACTATTCCTCAACCCTAATTCCCAAACCGCCTTTGCTTTTCATCATTCTTCATCCTTAAGCTTCTAAAATGGCCAACCTTAACCGCAGAAACAACCCAGATTTCTCCATGCAACTTCACAGGCAACACAATGAGGTTGCTTTGTTAAGCTCTGAGAAAGATGATAGTTTCTCAGATATTTGCCGTTTCTTAGCTTTATCAAATTACTTCACCTCCCTAACCATTGATCCTACTCTCTATGATGATCATTTGCTTGAATTTTGGAAGACCTGCCAAGAGGTCATCATGGATGGGGAGAAGGCACTGTCTGCCATAGTGCAAGGGAGGATAATCTTCATCACTCCGGCCATCATCAACACTCACTTGTAGCTGGATGATGAAGAAGGTGAGTTGTCCTTCCCAAAGGAAGCTGTCAATCATTCCTTTGATCAGATGGGCTATGAGGGAGATTTCTCTGTAAAGACCTTCAGGAAAGGGAAGGTCTCATCCCAGTGGAAATACCTACTCCATGTGGTTATCCACAACTTGTCAAACAAGCATGGAGGGTGGGACCAGATTCCTGAGGATCTCTCCTTCATAGTGCATGGAATGGTTCAAGGGGTCAAGTTCAGGTACTCTCAATTTTTCTATACAAATTTGCTTGCTAACTTGGACTCCTTAGAGTATTATATGTTTCCTAGATATGTTCAACACATTCTCAACTATGAACTGGGCTCACAGTTGAGGGAAACATAAAATATTCTTAAATGGGACTGATGAAGCCCGGCATCTTTAAAATCATGAAGAAGCCAACTGTAGGCTTCTCAGGGGTAGAAACAGCCCTTGTCCCCAAAATGTTAGAGCTCATTGCTCAAGGTGACAACCTAGCAACACAAGCTAGTGTTGAACCCACACCTTCTACCTCTCTACCACCAAAAAGGCCACAAGTAACCCTCACATACCAAAGAAAATCCAAACGAACCCGCTCAAAACTATTGAGCCTATGCAGGTCCCCATATACTCACCAATACAGGAGGAAGTGGACACTAGAGCTCCCACTTCCCCTTAGGAGCAAACCACTCACATCTCTTCAACAATCAGGGCTGAGGTTCCCCATGCTCACCCTGATGAGCTCACAAGCTCAACTGCCTTAAGCCTTCACTTTGAGTTTCAACACTCAAGTGAACAACCTTCAGGGGACAGTTACCATCCCCAGCCTTTAGATTTAAATCAACCCATTCCCAACCTCTCATTATATACTGATGAAGACTTCAGTGAGTACCATGTGTCTCTCTTCTCTTCCCCTACTCAAAGAGAGATGAGTACTCCTGAATCTCCTCAGTCTAGCCCACATCATTCACCCACAACTGAGGTGGATACTTCTGAACCTGTTCAGGATATCCATACGGAAGAGGCTCTCATTTTTGCAATTGATTACATTATTAAGACCGCAACCATGGCAACTCAGCCCATTGACATCTCAACTGAGAATGTCAATGAGCAGAGGAAATCCAGCAGCCAAGAACCTGAAGCTGGTGGTGAGAGAGAGGACTTTGGTCCAATCATTTCATCCCCCAATGATTCTTCTGATGAAGAAGAGGGAAATCTGAGATTAAAGGTGCAAAACTGTCAAAAAATGCTCCTATTTAGTCTCTAAGGTTAGTTGTCACACCCCAACCTTGACGGCCGAAACGTCGAGGTGTGAGTGTTAAGATCGTTCACAGCCACATAACGCTATTAATAACCCAAATATATATAATAATAAGTTCTAATTGTACCATTACAATCATAAGTCTCAAAGAAATTAAACAAAAAACATAACATAAGATGTAACAAGTCATTTTATTTCAATTATTTATCTAGGTCCATTCCTAGATGTGTAAGCTTCAAAGTGTAGAAATCAAGCTTGAGTATTCCTGAAACATGTTAAAAATAAAATGTCAACATAATGTTGGTGAGATTCCCATAGTTTTCGATATATAAGTATATAAATGATGGCAATTCATGTTGTATGTTAGAGAACAAAGTAAACTAGGGATGTAAGACAGAATGCACAATCAAACCTCGACAAAGTTTTACAAGTCTCAAACGTTTACAAGTATATACGATTAGCTAAGTGTACTTGGATTAACCAAGCCGGCTTGTCTGGCCCATAGATCTATGACTTCGCTAGGCTAGCTATAGTTAATGATTGTACATATATTCGACATTACATGGTAGTCACAAAGTTCAACTAACCACAACATACAGTAAATTGCCATAAGTTTACAAGAATCAAACGTGTTTACAAGTGCAAAGTTTATAATGTAACATGTTTCAACCCAAAAGTGTAAAAATATAAAAAAAGGGGTATAGAAATACTCACATGATCAAACCATATATAGTTGATGATTAATATGAATAATAATAAGCGTCGTTTCAACGTAGTTCTTCACAATGCACCTAGAATATATATTTACAAGGTTATTAAGTTTTATAATAAGTTTAACGGTTAAACGAGAACTAGGGTTTCATCTTGATATATGATGGTTTTGTAAACAATTTAGTAAACTCTTATTTATATTTTGTTGAATAGAGAAGTAACATTATAAAAGTTTAAAGGAATAATAACCATAATTTGTGTAATATAACATATATCTTTAATCAAAGAAAACATAAGATTCAATAATAGTTAATAATTTAAATTATTATATAAATCCATTTTTATAACAATACTTAATTATAATTTTTATAATAAAATATTAAAATATTTTATAAGGATAAATTTACAAAAAATATTTTGTTGATTTTAAAAGATTAGAAGTTTGTAAAAATCATTTTTATCTGTAATAAATTTTTTCTAAAATAGAATTAAGGCTAAAAAGCCGTTTTAAAAATAATAAGAGGGTGCCCGGGTTCGAACCCGGGACCTCTAAGTTGAAAGCATAGTGACTTAACCGGTGAACCAAGGCTCCTAGCCGTGGTTTATAATGGTTTGAAATTCTTAAAAACATCAGTTTCAAAATAGCCCCATTTCGAATGAACCCTAGATTGATTCGAACCAAAATTGAGTATCAAATCGATGTTGCTAATGATCCAAATCATGGGGCTTTTGTTTCCCACATGATTTCGAGTATGTGTGTGTTTTTAATTACGCGGTATCGAAGCTTGAAATTTCCAGAACGATGAAGAACAAGCCGCGACAAAGGGGAGTTAATCCCAGATGATTCGGTTGATGAAAACCCAATTAATTGTAGGTTTAGCTTAGATAAAGGATGAGAAACGAAAGCCCTTTGCCAATTTGTGATGTTGTAGCGCAGAAGATGGGGCTTGATCACATTGCAGGTCTTGACCGTAAAGTGAATCAAAGAAAGCGGTTATGTTTATTACAGGTGAAATTGAAGTTAGTGTTCGATTAGGGACAGATAATCGATCGTTTGGATTCATTTAATTGAATTATGATTAGGTATGAATGCCCGAACGGCTACAAGATTAATGAGTTTCGGTTATGCACTTGATTCAAGTTGTGACCGGCGTTTAAACGCATTTAAGGTGCGCATTCAAGTTCGAATCGTGTAATTGAAACTATTAGAGTCGGTTTGAGTGTTAAAACCGATGATTTCGTGGGTTTATGGGGCTCACCGGAGCTCGCCGGAGACTCCGCCAGAGCTTCACCGGTTTTGCGGGGAGAGAGAAAGAGATTGTTTTGGATTTTTAATAAATTACACAAATGGTCCCTGTAGTTTTCAATCTTTATTATTTTATGCTTAAACTTTATTTTCAAAGTTTCTAAATTGACAATAAGGCCCCCTTAACTTCCAAAATCCAAGTTATAACCATCTTTTAACTTTAATAACTTTTACAAATTATTATTATTATTGTTATTATTATTATTTATGTATTATTATTATTATTATTATTATTATATACAATTTAATAATTTAATTACTAACTTACATAATTTAAATGATAACTAAGAAATAAACATGGATAACCATAAGTTCCATAAATGTACACAAAGGTCCTTACAAGAATTTAACGATGCAAGCTTTTTATTAAACCAAAAATACAAGATGTTACAGTCTCCCCAACTTAAAGAATTTCGTCCCGAAATTAAGAATGAACTAAGTGAACAAATGCGGGTGTTTTTCCTTCATGTGGTCCTCACGCTCCCAAATGAACTCAGCTCCACACTTATTTTCCCAACGAACCTTGACGATTGGAGTAGTTGTGGTTCTCGTTTTCTTCATAATGTGATCCATAATTTCAACAGGTTTCTCAATAAAGTGCAATGACTCGTCAATCTGAATGTCTTCCATGGGAACATGCAGACTATCGTTGGCCAAACACTTCCTCAAATATGAGACATGGACACAAGATGAACTCCATTAAGGTCGGAAGGTAGTTCCAGGTTATAAGCCACTTTCCCAACCCTTTTCAGGATTTTGAAGGGTCCTACAAATCTTGGAGCTAGTTTACCCTTCTTTCCAAAGCGAACAACACCTTTCCACGGTGAAACCTTAAGAAGAACCATGTCGCCAACTTGGAACTCCAACGACTTACGACGCTTATTGGTATAACTCTTTTGTCGACTTCTTGCCACTTCAAGGTTCTTACAAATTGTGGAGACTTTATCGATCGTTTCTTGTATAAGTTCAGGACCAGTGATAAAATTTTCACCAACGTCGGTCTAGCAGATCGGTGATCGGCATTTACGACCATACAAAGCTTCGAATGGTGCCATATTGATACTTGAGTCATAACTATTGTTATACGAAAATTTCGCGAGCGGTAAATGCGTATCCCAATCGCCAGCAAAGTCAAGGACACAAAGACGCAGCAGGTCCTCGAGGGTTTGGATTGTTCGTTCGGTTTGACCATCGGTTTGAGGATGGTAAGCCGTACTTAAATACAATTGAGTACCCAAGAGTTCTTGCATCAAAGACCAAAAGTGTGAAGTGAAGCGAGCATCTCGATCGGAAATAATGTGTAAAGGTACGCCATGACGACTCACAATTTCGTCAATGTAGATTCGAGCCAGCCTTGAAACATTGTATGTATCTCGTATGGGTATGAAATGTGCTGTCTTGGTCAAACGGTCAACGATGACCCATATACTATCATGACCACGAGGTGTACGAGGTAACTTGGTTATGAAATCCATGGATATATGTTCCCATTTCCACATAGGGATTTCAGGTTGCTCAAGTAAACCACTTGGTCGTTGATGCTCGGCTTTGACCCTTGCACACGTGAGACACTTGGAAACGTAAGAAGCGATATATTTCTTCACTCCAGGCCACCAATATTGACCACGCAGGTCCATGTACATCTTATTGGAGCAAGGATGAATGGAATATCGGGTTTGATGAGCTTTGTTCATAATGAAGTGCCGAAGGTTATCACGATTCAGAATCCAAAGTCGATTTAAGAAGTACCACATGCCATTCGGTTTTGTCTCCAGTTGTGACCGAATGTTAGACATCAACTCTTCATCTTCCCCTTCCTCGGTTAGTGCCACTTGTTGAGCCTTGCGAATGCATAACTCGAGGTCACTATCGATCCTTATATTTTAAAGCATGTTAGTAGCCTCGTTGACAACCACATGAATCTCGGTATCAAATTCTCCTAGTGTATCAAACCATTGCCTTCGATCTCGAATTTCTTGGAGCGAGACAGTCTTGTTGTGGACCTTGCGACTCAGCGCGTCGGCTATAACATTCGCCATTCCAAGGTGATAGCGAATGTCGCAGTCGTAGTCGCTAATCAACTCAATCCAACGTCTTTGTCTCATGTTGAGATCCTTTTGGTTGAACACGTCTTGGAGCCTCTTATGATCAGTGTAGACTATGCATTGTGTCTCATATAGATAGTGTCGCCAAATCTTCAATCCAAAAACCACAGCACCAAGTTCAAGATTGTGAGTCGTGTAGTTCACTTCATGAACCTTCAGTTGCCTCGACGCGTATGCTATAACTTTGCCTCGTTGCATGAGAACACAACCAAGACCTTGATTAGAAGCATCGCAATACACGGTATAGTCATCGTTTCCATCGGGAAGTGTGAGAATAGGAGCGTTACACAACTTGCGTTTTAATGTCTCGAAAGCCTCTTCTTGCTTGGGTCCCCATTCGAAGAGTCTATTCTTTTGGGTTAGCGCCGTTAATAGTTTAGCAATCTTCAAGAAATTCGCTATGAACCTACGGTAATATTCCGCTAAGCCCAGAAAAGAACGAACCTCGGTTGGGGTTGTGGGAACACACCAATTCTTCACGGCTTCAATTTTAGCGAGATCAACGTGGATTCCTTGGCTATTCACCACATGCCCTAAGAATTGAACCTCTTCCAACCAAAATTCACACTTGGAAAACATGGCGTATAATTGCTCCTTCTTCAAAAGTCCAAGAAGTTGTCGCAAGTGCGTCTCGTGATCGATTTTCGTCTTGGAATAAATAAGAATGTCATCAATGAACACGATCACGAACTTATCCATGTACGGTTTACATACTCGATTCATGAGATCCATGAACACGGCAGGTGCATTGGTCAAGCCAAAAGGCATGACCATGAACTTGTAGTGTCCATATCGAGTACAAAAAGCATCTTTTTGAATGTCATCATCATGAACACGTAGTGATGATACCCAGACGTAGATCGATCTTTAAGAATTGAGTTGCTCTTGAAGTTGGTCGATAGATCAACGATTCGAGGAAGAGGGTATCGGTTTTTGATAGTAATTACAGGACCGTTTAAGGGCTTAACCACAATTACAACACAACAACACAATGAGGAGAATAACTAAGCTCTAATCAAACAGTGAACTGGGTAACCAAAGTGATACAAAGAACACAAGTAATGTAAAGAGACAGAACAAGAGAGTTGGGTTTCAAGGAGGCAGTATATTGCTTTCTCAAGTTCTCTTACAAGTGTTACAAAGCATAAAGAAAAGATACAAGAACTTGAAATACTTATACTACAACCTACAGCCGGCCATACTTTGAAGGCCAGCTGGATACAATTGACTAGACACTAACAAAATCAATTGTAGGATCAAAAGGCATATCTGCCTTTTGACCTTGTGACTATGACATGCCATAGCTCACATCCTTTTACAATACAAAAAGGATAAAGTACATAAAGTGGAAAGTTGAATACTCAAGACCTCAATGTACAGTTACCAAAAGCAAGGCCCTTTTCACCAACTCATGTAAGTTGGTGACTTTACAGAGATGCAGCGGAAAAGGTGCTTTATGGAACAGTACATCAGATAAAGCATGTGTACTAAAAGTCTTCGGAAGAAATCTGTCTTCATAGGATGAGGCTTCGGAAGACTTTGTCTCTGAAGCTTCGGAAGACTTCATGTTTGGCTTCGGAAGATATTGGTCTTGGCTTCGGAAGATTTTACACTTAGAGTATTTTCTAATGCTTTGTGTAAAACTTCCGAAGCATTCTTCACTTCAGTACTTGTGCATGTTGTTGAGAACTTAAGCTGTTTTGGGTTGCATCAGACTTCAGGAATCCTTACAAACTCCCCCTAGGCTGATGCTACCAAAACACTTGGAAGATCTTCAAATGTTGGTAGTCTTCAGTACAATCAGGACCATTCCTTTCTTCATGAGATGGTCAGGATCATCAAGACTTTCATAATATCTTCTCATCTCAAAGAGATCATGCAGAGGTAAGTTGATTATGTCTTGCCATGAGTAGACATTCTCAACACCTTGATCTCTGATAACAGTCCATCTCTCTGGATTGGTAGAGTATGTCCAGGACAAGATGGGTGTCTCACTAGTTAGAGGAGCCACTTGAATAGGAGTTGATTGGGCTGCCTCATCATGCACTTCCTCAGGTTGATCTGATTCAGCCTGAGGTGCAGAGGTAGATGACTTTGGCTTCTTCTTCTTTGTCTTTGGTTTAGAAGCCATCCTCTTCTTCCTCTTGGTTGTCTTTAACTGAGAAGACTGGTCTGCAGCACCATGTTGATCATCAGTGTCTTTCTCAGTTGGGTGTTCCTCCCTCACAGGTTCAGAAGGAGAGGGAGTTTGACCCTGCCTAGGATCAGAAGATGAAGCTTGCTGGGGCTCAGCTGGAGGTGCTGGTTGAGGTGTCTCTGGTTGTTCAAACTTGACCTCCACTTCAGGTGGGACTTGACTTGGAAGAGAGTGCAAGTCAATAAGTTCTCCACTCTTAATCTTCTGCTTGATCACCCTAATATGCTCATCCATAGTGGATAGAGACATGGGGCCAAGTCTCCTTCCGGAGAATCCATACAGCTTCAAGAAGCTCACCATTCTTTGTCTGTCAGCAGACTTCTTTGCATTCTTTTGAATGGTGGCCCTTGACTTTGCAGCTTCTTCCCTTAGTTTCCTTTTGGTTGTCTTTCTTTCCTTGACTAACTCAAGTTCAAGTTGCTTTAGATACTCGAACTCAATGAAGTCATAGGACAAAGGGAGAAGTGCATCTGCCTGATAGAAGCCTGTGGCACTCAGGTAGTTGATCATTTTGATCCTATCTTCCTCTTTATCTACCTGAGGTTCTTGTGGAGCCACATCTTCCTGTGCAGGACTTTCTTGAACTGGTGAGAGAGTAGGAGCATGCTTGTAAAGTCTTTTCTGTCTCTTCTCCTCTTTGAGTTGGAGAAGTATCATTGCATCCTCTTTCTCCTTCAACTCTCTTGACACTTCTCTGTCAGCCAGTTCATTTATTCTTCTAAGGGGAGGGAGATGATCTCATCAATGTCATAGTTCCTGGTCTGTAAGTAGGTAATCCTGACTGCCCTTAACTCATCATCCTGAGTATTTGGTCTGGGGGCAGCCCTGATTGCAGCTTGCATGAAGCTAGATGACCCAGTGGAACTTTCTCCCCTTAGTCTCCTTTTCCTCTCTCTCTCTTCCTCCTCAATTTCCTCAGGAGTCATTATCCTTTTCCCTTTGTCACCAACAGACCTTTGTGACTCAGGGTGGATTGAAGCTTGGCCTTCATTGCTTGGAGTAGCTTCCATGCTCTGGCCAGAGAGAGGCTGAGAAACACCTTCACCAGCAGGTGTCTCAGATGGAGTTTGGACCTCAGCAGCAGTTGTTGATGATGAGACAGGGGTCTCAGGTTCTGTCACTGGGCCTTCAGTCAAGGTTTCCCCTATGAAACTAATCTTAGGGTCCACCTCAACATCCAGTTGACCGATGACATTGCCTGATTCCCTAAGTCTCCTTCTTAGAGAGAACTCTGCCATGATCCTGTCTTGGATTCTTTGAGCCAGCCTGTCAGCTTGTCTTGAATTGCTTGGATTGACAAGTGGCAGGTTGACTAAATCCAGTCTTTCATAAAAGCTCAGGCTTTGGAATTGAAAAACTTCTTGTTGGCCTTGAACTCTTTGAAGTATGAGGGCTCTTCTGTCATCATCATACCTCCACCTTATGATTTGATTGCTAGTTCCCAGTGGTGGAGATGAGACAGCCCTTGGTATGCCTTCCTCAAAGAGACTCCTGATGAGAGAGTCTATAGAGTCCACATTAATGTGAACTTGAGGAAGTTGCTGAGAATGCACAACAGCAAGTGAGGATGGTGAGTCCTCTATGTCCATTCTCTCTGAAGAACTCCCAGGTTCTGTGGTTGTAACAACTTTCTCCCCCTTTTTGGTAGCATCACCCACTTGCATAGGTGAGCTGGAGGATAAGTCAATCACTTCCACAGGTTCTTGTGTTCCTGGTTGAGCTCTCCTTAAAGGTCTCCCAGCTAGTTTTTCCTGCAGATATGAAATCTGGAGTTGCTGATCATTGACCCTGTTTTGCAGGGTAGTCACCTGAGATTCCAAGTGACTAACCTTAGAGACTAAATAGGTGCATGTTTTTGACAGTTTTTGCACCTTTAGTCTCAAATTCCCCTCATCTTCATCAGAAGATTCATTGGGGGATGAGATGATTGGACCAAAGTCCTCTCTCTCACCACCAGCTTGAGTTTCTTGGCTGCTGGTTTTCCTCTGCTCACTGGCAGCCTCAGTTGAGATGCCAATGGGCTGAGTTGCCATGGTTGAGGTCTTAATGATGTAATCACTTTCAAAAGTGAGAGCCTCTTCCATATGGACATCCTGAACAGGTTCAGAAGTGTCCACCTCAGTAACAGGTGACTGATGGGGGATAGACTGAGGAGAGTCAGAGGTACTCATCTCTCTTTGAGTAGGGGAGGAGAAGAGAGACTCATGGTACTCACTGAATCCTAAGTCTTCATCAGTGTAAAAGGATAGGTTGGGAATTGGTTGGTTGAGATCCAAAGGCTGGGGATGGTAGCTGTCCCCTGAAGGTTGTCCACTTGAGTGTTGAGACTCAGAGTGAAGGCTTAAGGTTGTTGGGCTATTGAGCTCATCAGGGTGAGCTTGAGGAACCTCAGCCCTGATAGGTGAAGTAATGGGAGTGGTTTGCTCCTCAGGAGAAGTGGGAGCTCTAGTGTCCACTTCTTCCTGTAAGGTTGAGTATTTGGGGGCCTGCACAGACTCAATAGTCTGAGCAGGGGTTCGTTTGGATTTTCTTTGGTAGGTGAGGGTGATTTCTGGTCTTTTTAATGGTAGGGACAAAAGAGGTGTGGGTTCAACACTAGCTTGTGTTGCTAGGTTGTCACCTTGAGCAATGAGCTCTAACATTTTTGGGACTAGGGCTGTTTCTACCCCAGAGAAGCCTACAGTTGGCTTCTTCATTATTTTAAAGATGCCGGGCTTCATCTGTCCCAATTTAAGAATATTACCTGTTTCCCTCAACTGTGAGCCCAGTTCACAGTTGAGAATGTGTTGAACATATCTAGGAAACATGTAATACTCTAAGGAGTCTAAGTTTGCAAGTAAATTAGTATAAACAAATTGTGAATACCTGAACTTGACCCCTTGAACCATTCCATGAACTATGAAGGAGAGATCCTCAGGAATCTGGTCCCATCCACCATGCTTGTTTGACAAGCTGTGGATAACCACATGGAGCAGGAATTTCCATTGGGATGAGACCTTCCCTTTCCTAAAGGTCTTTACAGAGAAATCTCCCTCATAGCCCATCTGCTCAAAAGAATGATTTACAGCTTCTTTTGGAAGGACACCTCACCTTCTTCATCATCCAGCTGTAGATGTTGGTTAATGATGGCCGGAGTGATGAAGACTGTCCTCCCTTGCACTGTGGCAGACAGTGCCTTCTCCCCATCCATAATGACCTCTTGGCAGGTCTTCCAGAATTCAAGCAACTGATCCTCATATAGAGAGGATCAATGGTCAGGGAGGTGAAGTAGTTTGACAGAGTCAAGAATTGGCAAATCTCTGAGAAACTTGCATCTTTCTCAGAGCTTAACAGAGCAACTTGATTATGTTGCCTGTGTAGTTGCATGGAGAAATCAGGGTTGTTTCTGCGGTTAAGGTTGGCCATTTAGAAGCTTAAGGGTGAAGAAAGGTAGAAAGCAAAGGCGGTTTAGAGAATTAGGTTAGAGAAACAGTAGAATTGAGGAAGATAGTGGGAAAGAGGGGGAACCGTTGGGTATTTATATGAAAAGGGATTTGAACCAAAGTTAATGAAAGAGGATAAACTTTGAAATCCGAAAGTCGGTCCCACCTCTGAAAAGGTAGTTTACTTTTGCTCAAAAAGTAGTTTTCTTGGAATTCGAAAAGCTTCCGAAGTTTATTTGTCTTCGGAAGTTTTGATTTAAAAAGCTTCCGAAGCTAAAATGGCTTCGGAAGATTTTCCTGAGAGTCTTGATAATTTATGCTTCGGAAGAGAAATAAACCCTTGAATGCTTTGTATGAAAATAAACAAAGCTTCCGAAGGTTAATTTTGCTTCGGAAGGAAAAGGTTCTTGAAAATAGATAAGTGTCTGAGATAAGAATTTTAAGCTTCGGAAGATGAACTTTACTTCTTCCGAAGGTAAAATCTCTTAGACAGTTATTTATTTTAAAGACATGTTTTTCTTCCGAAGATAAAATCTTTATCTTCCGAAGTATCAGAAATTTTCAAGAATCTAAGGAAAGTCTTCAAAAAGAATTTTACATCCAAAGAAAACATGAGCTTATGAAAGTGATGAACTAGACAACTTAGGACACACATATTTTAAGAAGAAATAATTAGAATTAGTTTTAATAAAAAGTCTACTCAAAGTTAATCATCCCAATAGCTGATATCAGATACTTAAATCTCTGTTCATCAAAAGCTTTGGTGAACAGATCAGCATATTGTTCATCTGTATGAACTTTGACTAGTTTAATTAATCCTTTTTCATAGTTATCTCTTATTAAATGATACCTGATGTTGATGTGTTTGGTCCTTGAGTGCTGCACAGGGTTCTCAGTGATAGAGATAGCACTATTGTTGTCTATGTGGATAGGAGTCTCTTTGAAGTTAAATCCATAGTCCAGCATCTGATTTTGAATCCAAAGCACTTGAGCACAGCAGCTTGCAGCAGCAATGTATTCAGCCTCAGCAGTTGATGCAGACACACAGGATTGTTTCTTGCATTGCCATGAGACCACCCTTCCACCAAGGAATTGACATCCCCCAGATGTAGACTTTGCAGTCATATTGCAACCACCATAATCACTATCTGTATAGGCATACAGATTGAAATTTGGATTCTTTGGATACCATAGACCAAGTGTTGAAGCACCTTTGAGGTATCTTAAAATCCTTTTCACAGTGATTAAGTGAGACATCTTAGGGTTGGCTTGATATCTTGCACAAATACATGTAGCAAACATGATATCAGGCCTGCTAGCTGTAAGATACATAAGAGACCCAATCATAGCCCTGTATAAGTGCTCATCTACACACTCCCCCTCAAGATCTGGACCAAGGGAGTGGTTTCTGGCTATGGGTGTCTTAGCAATCTTACAATCAGTCATATTGAACCTCTTGAGTATGTCTTGAACATACTTTGACTGACTTATGAAGATGCCATCTTCAACCTGCTTCACTTGAATTCCCAGAAAGAAGTTGAGTTCTCCCATTGAACTCATCTCAAATCTGTCTTTCATCAGCTTCTCAAAGTCTTTGCAGAGCTTTGGATTAGTTGAACCAAAGATGATGTCATCAACATATACTTGAACCAGCAATAAGTCATTTCCCTGTCCTTTGATGAAGAGGGTTCCATCTATAGTACCTCTTCTGTATCCATGCTTGCAGAGATACTTAGATAGTGTCTCATACCACTTCCTGGGTGCCTGATGCAGCCCATAAAGAGCTTTGTCAAGCTTGCAGACATAATCAGGATGATCAGGGTCTACAAAACCAGGTGGCTGTTTGACATAAACCTCCTCATCAATCACTCCATATAAGAAAGCACACTTTACATCAAGTTGGTAGACCTTGAAGTTCTTGGATGCAGCAAATGCCAGGAATATCCTAACAGCTTCTAGTCTTGCTACAGGAGCAAAGACATCAGTGTAGTCAATCCCTTCTTCTTGTGTGTATCCTTGAACAACTAGTCTTGCCTTGTTCTTGATGATGATTCCCCTATCATCCTTCTTGTTTCTAAAAACCCATTTGGTTCCAATGGTAGTCTTCCCATGAGGAAGAGGACAAAGGTTCCAAACTTTCTGCCTTTTGAATTGAAGCAGCTCTTGTTGCATAGCTTCAACCCAACTTCCATCCTTTAGAGCTTCATCAACTTTCTTGGGCTCTATCTGAGATAAGAAACAAGAGTGAAGACAAACATTTGCTTCATGGGTTTGTCCTCTTGTTCTTACCCCTGTGACAACATCTCCAATGATGTTTGTGGTGGGGTGAGACTTGTGGATCCTTAGCTGAGGGATCACAGCAAGTTGTTGAGAAAGATCTAAATTTGAGAAATTTAAATCTGGTCCTGAAGATTCACCCTCCACATTATCACACTTATCAAGATTAACTTGATCCAATGAGTGTGAGACATCATTGATGTTGTCATCTATGGTGTGGTTATTAGCATCAAGGAATTCCTGATCACTATCACCATCACCATTGTTGTCTTCTACAAGTGAGGTATCTTTATCTGGTTGAGAGGCCTCTGAGCTGGAATTTGAAGGCATGCCAGATGTATCAGCTGAATTTGTCATTGTTGTGCTGATAGAAACCTCATTTGCTGAAGTAGTTCCAACTGGAGCTGAAGATGTATGAGTTGAAGGTCTTCCTAGCTCAAATCTTGGATCAGGATCACCTGTATTTAGATTTTCTGCAGATCCTGAAACATGCTCACAAGATTTGTTAAAACAGTTGGTAACTAAATCAAGATCAAACAGCCAATCCGGACCAGAACCAGCCACACAGGGAGTGTGCTCATTGAAAGTCACATTGGCTGACTCCTCAACAATTCTAGTTCTGAGATTGTATACTCTATAAGCTTTAGCTTGAGAAGAGTATCCAATGAAATGTCCATCATCTGATTTCTCAGCAAACTTGGCAATTTGATCTTTGGTATTCAAGATGGTGCAGGGACATCCAAATGACCTGAGAAAACCAATGAAAGGTTTCCTCTTGTGCCAAAGTTCATAAGGAGTCTTACCATGTGTCTTAACTACTAAAACTCTGTTTTGCACATAGCAAGCAGTATTGACTGCCTCTGCCCAGAAGGTGATAGGCAGTTTAGAGTCAGACAACATAGTTCTTGCAGCTTCAATAAGTGTCCTGTTTCTCCTCTCAGCAACTCCATTTTGCTGAGGAGTCCTGGGAGCACTATATTGTCTTGTAATACCTTTTTCATCACAAAATGCATCAAGGATTTGGTTCTTGAATTCAGTTCCTTGATCACATCTTATGGTTTTGACCTTGTGATCACATTGATTCTCAACTTTTAAGATGAAATTCTTCAGAATCTCAGGGGTTTCATCCTTAGTTCTAAGGAAGAAGACCCAAGTGAATCTTGTAAAATCATCTGTGATCACCAGACAGTAAGAGGTCCTTCCTAAACTCATTACACTGGTGGGGCCAAAGAGATCCATATGTAACAAGTGTAGGGGAGTAGTGATGGAGTTCTTTTCCTTAGGCTTGTGAGATACTTTGTGTTGCTTCCCTTTCAGGCATGCCACACAATGATCATCACTAGTAAACTCTTTCTTTGGCATTCCAGTTACCAGATCATGTTTAATTAATTTATTCATGTTCTTAAAGTTTACATGGCACATTCTTTTATGCCATAGGAAAGACTCATCACTATTTGCTTTAGATAGAAAGCATGAAACTTCTCCTGAGGGAGATGTTTCTTGCAAATCCATCTTGTACATGTTCCCTTTCCTGGGGGCTCTGAGCAGGATATGCTCATGAGGAATGACCACACCAGGTTTGAGAACAATGCACTCATGCTCAGTAAAGAGCATGTTATGACTCTGATCACAAAATTGGGATACACTCAGAAGATTGTACCCAAGCTCCTTAACAAAGTTTACCTTCTCAATGCTGAGCTTACCATTTGTGACCTTGCCCCTTCCAGAAATGTAACCACCTTCATCTCCTCCAAAAGCAACTGGTCCTCCATCAATCCTCTCAAAATTATGGAGTAGAGACCTATTGCCTGTCATGTGCCTGGAACAGCCACTGTCAATTATCCAGACATTCCTGTTGGTCTTGAGCTGTTCCTGCACAGAGAAGATGATTAGTTACATTTGGAAACCCAAGCCTTACTTGTCTTGGGCTCATTAACAGTAATAGAAGGTAATGCAACAGTAATAGATCCTATGGTTGTACTATAGGGATCTTCAGCTGTTGTTGATGGAGAAACCTCAGTCATTTGGTCTTTCTTAGACTTCCACACCACCTTTGGAGTCTTGGACTTGACCTTCAAAACCTTAGAAGCTTTTGGAACTTCATAAGTTTTGATGACTGATCCTTCGGAAGAGTCTACAGTCACTGCAGCAGACTTTAGTGCTTCGGAAGAACTCCTTTCTTCCGAGACCAACTTTGCTTCCGAAGGTAATTTTCCACTTACCTCCTTCTTTGATTTGGAGCTTCCGAAGGAAACAGACTTTCCTTCCGAAGCTTGAGACTTCTTGAGACTCTTTGAAGTCTTTGTTTTAGTCATGTGGACAGTACTTTTAGGATTGTATGGGCAATCCTTAGCAATGTGAGAAGTACTTTCACACATAACACATAACATTTTCTTCTTCAAAGAAGTCTCCCTTTGAGAGCAAGACTGACTTTGGTCACATCCCCTCTCCATCTTCATCTTGGTAGATGCTGAGACAGTTCCTTTGGGCTGTGAACTGTTCTTGGAGTTTGATGGTCCAGGCTGTGCAGCAGTGGTACACAGCAAATCAGTCTTCTTCTTGACACTGAGATGATTTGAACAAGAACCATGACTCTTAGCTGAGGAGTCTTGGTTGATGTCTTCAGTCCTTACTACTTTGAAACCTGCAGAGATAAAAACTTGTTTCTGCTTAGCATCAAAAGTAGCCTTGATTTCTTGAGCCTTCTTTGCCTTTCTTTTGCTCTTTCTGATCAAGTTCTTTCTTTTGGACTTGGTCATCACAGTTGATTTCTTCTCCTCAGAAGGATAGTGGCCCTTGGAAGAATCCTCTTCTTCACTCTTCTCAGAGGAATTCTTCACTATCACTTCTTCATCATCCTCACTTACAGGATCTATGAGAGGAAGCTCATCTTCACAAGTTCCACACCTAGGAGATCTTACAGACAAGATTGTGTGTGGAGGAGCTATCTCATTTGATCCTAGTCCCTGTCTATTTTGATAACAAACCTTGTTGTGCAGGGATGAGGATATCATGTTCTTGAAGGTCTCTTCTTCAAGAACACTCTTCTCTGCCTTGGCTTTGCTGATCACAAGCTCAGCCTGGCACTCAGTTAACTTAGTGATGAGATCTTGGATCTGAGTTCTGAAATCTGTATGTTCATGTTTTAGTACTGAAATGGTTTTCTCCAAGTCTTCTATCTTTAACTTGTAATCATTTTCAGACTTTCTAAAATCAGATTTTAATATGTTTAATGACTCAAGATCAGATCTCATCTCTAGGTTATAGGACCTGTATCTATTTACTTTAGCAATGCATTCAGGGGAGCAAAGATGTTCCAATACCTTGGCTTCATCATGGTCAGCCATCAGTGCTTGGTTTGGAGAAGCATCCTCCACCTGAAAACTCCAGTCAAAGCCTCCTTCTTCAACAGCAACAGCAGCATGTTGCTTTGTCTTCTCAGCTTGAGGAGCTTTGTCAGTAAAGTTTGGTCTGGGTTGTGTTTGGCCCCCATTTGCTTTAGGTGCCTTACACTCCCTGGCAAAGTGACCCATAAGGTTACAGTTGTAACACTTAACTTTGCTTTTATCCAGCCCAAACTTACTTGCTGGTAGCATTGCTTGGAAATCTTCTTCCTGTCCTCTTGTAGAACTTCTTGGCTCTGTGAGTGAGGAGAGCCATCTGCTGAACTATCTCCATGTATTCCAGGTCATCTGGATGGATACAGTCCAGGTCTTCAAGAGTGAAGAGATAATTCCCACAGCTTTCATCTGCAGACACAAAGGCTTGAGAAGAACTTGTCTCTTGGAATGGGCTTCCTTGAGTAAAGTTCTCCCTTGGTGTCTCCGGGAAGGTGATGAAAGGACCCTTTTGTGAGTTGTCAGGGTAGCATAAGAGATATGATGCTGAGGTTCTATGCTGTCCCTTTCAACCACATGAAGGGCTGAACCCATTTGATTGTTGGAGTTGCCAGATGAACCTTGCATGTTCATCTCCATCTGGTATCCACTGAGAATCCATACAACTCTGTAAGAGTAAGAGTCTTAAGGTTCTCAGTCCTCTTGATCACCACACAATAGTGTGTCCATTGCCTAGGAAGTGAGGACATGAACTTCCTTACAATGTCCCTGTTCTCAAGAGGAACTCCTCCATCCACTAGGGTATCCACAATCTCAACATACCTGAAGTATTGTTGAGTCATGGTCTCACCTGCTTGAAGGTGAAGGTGAAATTTTCAAACTGCTGCTTCAGAAGATCTTTCTTGTTCTCCTTGGCTTCAGAGGAGCCTTCATACATCAGCTTCAGTGCATCCACAGCTGTTTGGCTGTCTTGCACTTCTTGAAGCCTCTGTATACAGAGTTGGGAGAGCAGTCTGAAGAGCAGTCATGGCCTTCCTATCAATCTCTACTCTTTTTCTATCTTCATCTGAGTAGTTGGCCACATCTTTAGGAATCATACCAGCACCAGTAGCAGAGGGGGTGCTGGGTATGAAAGGTCCATTCTCAACAGATTCCCACATTCTTGAATCAAGAGACCTGATGAAGCCTTCCATCCTCATGCACCAGGTGTCAAAATCATCAAGAGTGATCAGTGGGGATTTGTTCATGGTTCCAGTCTCCATATCAGTCTTAGAGATGGCAGCCATTTGAAGAGTTTAGCTTTTGTGTGTGTGAGGGATCTTAAGATGGTTAGATCTTATATCAAGAGCCTGGAAAGCTCTGATACCAATTGCAGGACCGTTTAAGGGCTTACCACAATTACAACACAACAACACAATGAGGAGAATAACTAATCTCTAATCAAACAGTGAACTGGGTAACCAAGGTGAAGCTAAGAACACAAGTAAGTAAAGAGACAGAACAAGAGAGTTGGGTTTCAAGGAGGCAGTATATTGCTTTCTCAAGTTCTCTTACAAGTGTTACAAAGCATTAAGAAAAGATACAAGAACTTGAAATACTTATACTACAACCTACAGCCGGCCATACTTTGAAGGCCAGCTGGATACAATTGACTAGACACTAACAAAATCAATTGTAGGATCAAAAGGCATATCTGCCTTTTGACCTTGTGACTATGACATGCCATAGCTCACATCCTTTTACAATACAAAAAGGATAAAGTACATAAAGTGGAAAGTTACAGACTCAAGACCTCAATGTACAGTTACCAAAAGCATGACCCTTTTCACCAACTCATGTAAGTTGGTGACTTTACAGAGATGCAGCGGAAAAGATGCTTTATGGAACAGTACATCAGATAAAGCATGTGTACTAAAAGTCTTCGGAAGAAATCTGTCTTCATAGGATGAGGCTTCGGAAGACTTTGTCTCTGAAGCTTCGGAAGACTTCATGTTTGGCTTCGGAAGATATTGGTCTTGGCTTCGGAAGATTTTACACTTAGAGTATTTTCTAATGCTTTGTGTAAAACTTCCGAAGCATTCTTCACTTCAGTACTTAGTGCATGTTTGCTGAGACACTTAAGCTGTTTTGGGTTGCATCAGACTTCAGGAATCCTTACACAAACCCATGACTACAAGTTACGAAGGTTTATGAACCTTTATATTCGCGTCGCAATGTAAATAATAACGAGTCTCGTTGATCGAAGTCAAGATAGTGTTTTAATGATTTTCAATGGTTAAGGATTCAAGACGATTTAAGAAATGACATGAACAATAGGAAATATACTTATATTTTGCAAGGTAGCAAATTTCCAAGTATAGTTTGCATACACAGTTCATCAAACTCATGAACACAGTAGAGAACATTCGTATGTCTAGAAAGACACAATCACAAGTTGATAATGCCTTGTTTAGTAGAAAGATTGTTTAAGATAACTACCATCACACAATCATGTGTTGATGATATCTCAAAATGAAAGTTGATAAGCAGGGAATAAATGGTTCGATATAGCTAAATCAAATCAAAACATAAGGATAAAGGAAAAGAAATCAATTTAAGAATTTAAATGCTCCAAACTCGGAATCAAAATCAACCTAGAGCGATCGGGTCTCCTTACAAGTTCAGAAATCATACTTTGGCTTGATAGGTTCAAACCCTAACATTGGTTCACCCTTCAAGTTACTACATGTTTCTTGTCACTTGATCAAAACCTTGGTAAGTTGGAGATCAAGAAATGAGAATAGTCATCAAGGTGTGGTTTTCACTCCTAACTTGATGGTGTATTCCCAAGTTATGACCACTAACCTTCCAATCAAAAAGTTCGATCCCAACTCCTTGTTGAGGATCCACAAAAATAAAACGAGGTAACTGACCTTTAAGGTAAGGGAAATCACTCCTATCTTAACAGTGAAGTTTTACAAAAACAAAATATAACAAGATGAACTTCTTCATCAAAATCCAGAAATCACTCCTCCTTTGATGAAGTCGTCTCATTTGAGCAAATACAATTCATAAAGACGATATTATCATCAAGGTATGGAATTCACGCCTATCTTGATGATTGAATTTCATCATAGCAAGAAAAACAATCGAAGATTGACATTTGTCACCAAAGTACGGGTTTCAATCCTATTTTGGTGAGATCATGTCATTTGTGAAATGCCATTCCAAAGAAAATTATTGAATTCAATCCTCGGGATAAGGAAATCACCCCGATCCAAAGGATGAAATTTTATAAATCACAATGGGAAACCATTTATCAAAACGAATAGAGAATCATCAAAGTAAGGGAATCACCCCTGTTTTGATGAGTTAGAATCATTTAGGAGATACGTGTGTTCTTAGTCATAAGCTGACTTGCAAACACTTGCATCTCTCACGGTGCAGACGGTACGGAGTTTGACTTAACGACGAGAGGAAAATAATATCAATTGGAAATTCGAAAAATTTCAAGTTACATCATTGTAACAAAAAGGAAAATTCATGCTTACAAAATTTAAGGTCAAAGTTCGAGGTAACAGGATTAGTTATGATGGTGTTCAAATCTTGAATGGTTTAAATCGGGAAGACTAAATCAGTGACAAGAGTGATTCAACACCACGACGAGATGTGAACATTCGATTCACAATTGAAGGAATTACACGAACTTCTCAAGATGTGAGGTCAAACATAACCTTATTGAAGACACACGTACTTATAAGTGATCACTCATCTCAAGGGTTTCGAGTCAAATAAATGGATTCAACGATCGAGTCAAATCACCATTTACACTTTGCCTAGACAAAGTATCTCGGGATGTGGAAATTCCACCTATAGCATTGCATGTTCTTAGTTATGGGACACATCCTTAAGAAGGTTTGAGAACCAACGGTTTAAAGTTTTTGAGGACCATTCGGTTTAGATTCCCAATATCTTTGGGTATATTAAGATCCATGTTCATGTTGGTCAAGATATAGAAATAGTTACATGAAACGCTCGACGTGTAACGGTGTTTAAACGTAAGAGTTGAAATGTAGGATAGGTTCAATATTAACAGGAACATTATGTATGATAAGAATGAGGAGATACCAGTTCAAAGAATCAAAGACTTTTTAAGACACAAAAGGATGGTTCCATTTGGTAACGCATTACCATTTGGAATCGTTGACACGTCAAGGTAAATTGACCCATTTGCCTTAGAGACTTGTGTATATTGACCATAGTTTATCACTCATCCCAGAAATCCCCAGGTAAGCATAACTGGTCTCGCAATGAGATTTATACGATATGCTTGCCTTAGCCCGAAGGCCTTTTGCCAGGAAATCCAGAATACAGGTGTCTATGTGTCACACAAATTTCTTTGGTTTATGAAATCAAAACCTTGATGAGATTTTCATAGATTAGACATAGAGTCTAAGGAATTGAACCCAGATGATAAGTGTAGATTCCACATGTCGTTGAGGATTGGTTTAGGAAGTTCATTTGT
The DNA here is from genome assembly GCA_025215565.1 of Flaveria ramosissima. Lineage (NCBI taxonomy): Eukaryota > Viridiplantae > Streptophyta > Magnoliopsida > Asterales > Asteraceae > Flaveria > Flaveria ramosissima. The sequence goes on from CM046046.1 coordinate 44,487,699, forward strand.
CGGGGAGAGTCAAAGAGTCAAAGTTAAGTTTAGGGAGACAAGTAACTAAGTTTAAGCATACATAAGGCAATCCTATGCTAAGGCATCAAGTTGCACAAAAGGCATAGCATTATGTAGCATGCAAACAACATGTAAACACAAAAGTATAAGAATCTTTCTATGAGGTTCATGCAACTATAGTCTAGGTCACCATTTCTAATAACCTAAATCCCTATAGTTATGGGCTCTGATACCAATCTGTCACACCCCAACCTTGACGGCGGAAACGTCGAGGTGTGAGGGTTAAGATTGTTCATAGCCACATAACGCTATTATTAAATCCCAAATGTATTATTCATAAGCTTTCAAAATTACATTACAAGCATAAGTCTCAATAATGAAATAAGTTTCAACAAACATAATCATTTTGTTTATTAACTAGATCCAAGTCCTAGAATATGCCAGCAACATAAGTTCACTTCAAAACTTGGGGGTTTTCCTGAAACATGATAAAAATAAAAGGGTCAACTATAAATAGTTGATGAGTTTCCAAGGTTTTCATACATAATATGAAAAAGGTTACAAGTAGCAATTCATGTCATAGGTTATAAGCTAGTAAGGTTATAGAACACATATCGTTACAACCAAACCTCGACTTGATTACAAGTATAAAAGATTGGCTAAGTGTATTTGGTTCCCTAGTGCACAAGCGTACGGCCCCTAGGAGTCGGCAATACCTCGACTTTAGCACCAAATAGGCTTGTCAGGCCCAAAGATCTAAGACGTCGCCAGGCTAGCAATAGTTAATGATTGTAAACAAACTATGTATCTCATATAAACACTTACAATACACAAATAACCATGACAAATAATAAGTTGAATTGCATGTGATTTACAAGTCTCAAACGTGTATAAGTGTATCATGTATAAGCAATCATGTTTCACCCCAAAATAGTGTGAAAAATATAAAAAGGGGACAAGGAAAACTCACATGTTCAATAAGTATATAAGAGATGTTTAATATGAA